>CAMZMU010000095.1:126718-470131 GCA_947311845.1 Poa pratensis | reverse complement strand
TCATGGGCCTCCTTCAGGATTAACTCCTTAAGTTCCGTGACATTGGGCACACAGATACGGTCATTGAATTTCAGCACTCCTTCAGCATCTTCGGTAAAACCGGGTGCTTTGCCGAGGGAAATCTTCTTCCTAATTCCTCTATGCTTTCATGACCTTTTGGGCTTCTTTGATTTGATCCATCAGGGTTGGGGTTAACTCTAAATTGGCGAGATAACCATGGCTAACAAGCTCTAGTCCAAAATCTTGGAACTCTTTGAACAAGGCTGGCTGTTCGGCTTGGATCAGGGCATTCAGGGTGCAAGGTTTGCGACTAAGGGCATCGGCAACTACATTAGCCTTTCCAGGGTGATAATGGATTCCAATATCATAATCCTTGATTAATTCCATCCATCTCCTCTGTCGCAGGTTCAGATCTTTCTGGGTGAAAATATACTTCAAGCTTTTGTGATCTGTATAGACCTCGCAGCGATGTCCCGCAAGATAGGGACGCCACGTTTTGAGAGCAAGAACAACAGCAGCTAACTCCAGTCATGGGTTGGGTAATTCTCTTCATGCGGTCGCAACTGCCGGGACAGATACGACACAACTTTGCCTTCTTGCATCAGAACGCAACCAAGTCCGAGGCGTGATGCATCGCAATACACGTCGAAACTCTGGTGACGTCTGGCATATCAGGATTGGGGCTGAGGTTAGTCTCTTCTTCAGTTCTTGGAAACTATCCTCACACTTCTGAGTCCATTCAAATTTCTTGTCCTTCTTCAACAGTTGGGTCATAGGTTTGGCTATACTGGAAAATCCTTCAACGAACTTGCGGTAATAACCGGCAAGTCCGAGAAAGCTTCGGATTTCAAAAACATTGGTTGGGGATAACCAGTCGAAATGGCTTGATCTTCTCGGGTCCAACAGAAATTCCTCCGGCAGACACAACATGTCCGAGAAATGCCACTTCACTGAGCCAAAACTCACACTTGCTAAGCTTGGCATACAGCTGGTGCTCTCGGAGGTCTCCAAAACTAGACGCAGGTGTTCAGCATGCTCTTCTTCGGTCTTGGAATAAATAAGGATGTCATCAAGGAAAACTACCACGAACTTGTCGAGGTACTCCATGAAAATCTTGTTCATGAGATTCATGAAATAGGCTGGGGCATTGGTCAGACCAAAAGACATCACGGTGTATTCAAACAAACCGTAACGAGTGGTGAAGGCGGTCTTGGGAATGTCTGTCTCTCGGATCTTCAACTGATGGTATCCTGTCCGAAGATCGATCTTGGAAAAGACTCGGGCTCCGTTCATTTGATCGAACAGATCCTCGATCTTGGGAAGAGGATACTTATTTTTAATGGTCACGTCATTCAGCTTGCGATAATCCACACACAGGCGTGTGGTACCGTCTCTCTTGTCCACAAATATAATGGGTGATCCCCAAGGTGAAGCGCTTGGGCGAACAAGTCCTTTGCTGAGCATATCTGCCAATTGCTTCTTCAACTCAACCAGCTCTTCCGGATTCATCCGATAAGGTCTTTGGGATATAGGGGCGGTTCCTGGGATAAGCTCAATTATGAACTCAATTTCCCGGTCTGGCGGCATACCAGGCAATTCTTCTGGGAAAACATCCTTGAACAGGTGAACAACACGGATCTCATCTAGGGCAGGTCGAGCTATGCTCTCATGGCAGCCTGGGTGAGATTGACTAGTTTCAGACACATACTCCACTTCTACTTCTTTGTCGGTGGTGATGGATACAGCTCTTCTAGCACAGTCAATTCGACCATGGTACTTGGCTAACCAATTCATACCGAGTATAACATCGATGCCTTGGGTTCCCAGAACAATTAAGTTAACTGGAAACTTTTCTCCTTTGATCTCAAGGGGTACATCGGAGCAAAACATCTTGGTCTCTACGGTGGATTCTGGGATTTGGATGACCATGGGTTTGGGTAAGAGGCTCTCGACTAAACCTCCCTTAGCAACAAATTCTTGGGTAACAAATGAATGGGTAGCACCAGAATCAAACAGAACAGTTGCAGGTACTGAGTTGACAAGGAACGTACCCAGCACAACATCCGGAGCATCCTGAGCTTCTTCAGCATTGATGTGGTGCAGACGACCCTTGGCAACAGCAGCATTTCCGCGGGTGCGGCATTCTTGCCATTTCCATTTCCATTGCGGCCTTGACCATTGTTCTGTGCCGGCGCATTGGGGCGCTGGACATTCCTCTTGGGATTGGGACATTCTTTGGAGTAGTGACCCTTGTTGCCGCATTCAAAGCAGATCACATTGGGATTGCGGGTGAAGTTGTTGAAGTTTCCTCCGGGACGGTTATTGTCATTGGGGCGGTTGAAGTTGTTTGGGCGGTTAGGGTAATTGGGGCGTGGAGCTTGGGGTGGACGATAGCAGGCCTGGTGTTCTGCTGAAAGATACGAGGTTTCTGGCTGCTCGAACCTTCCTGAGCATTCATCCTCCTCTTGCGACCTTCATACATAGACTTGCGCTTGGTCTCCAGCTGGATGGCTTTGTCCACAAGTGACTCCAGATCACGGAAGTCATGGATAACCAAGCACACTGCAGTTCATCATGAGTCCACTCATGAAACGCTCCATCTTCTTCTCTTCTTTGTCGGTGTCATCAGGAGCATACCGAGATAAGTCGGTAAACTCATCCAGATAACCGACCACATCTTACTTCCCTGCCTCAGCTTGCGGAACTCATCCTTCTTCCTCTCAATAAGTCCGTAAGGAATATGCTTCTTGCGGAACTTCTCCTGGAACTCAGCCCAGTTGATACATGACCAGCTTGCTGGAGAGCCTTGGTAGTTTCCCACCAAGCTCTTGCAGGTCCAGCGAGATAGTGGGTTGCATACAACACTTTCTCATTTCTCCCACAGCAGCAACTTCAAGATTATTGTCGATGGTGCGAAGCCAATCATCGGCTTCTAGTGGGTGAAGTCCCTTGGAGTAGGTGGGTGGGTTGGTCTTCTGAAAATCGCCTAAGGTGATCGCTGGTTTCCATCGCCATTGCCTTACCACCATTGTTGTTGTTGTTATTGTTGTTGTTGTTATAGCGGCTGCGAGTTGTTGTAGGGCGAGATGAGCCTGGCGCTCCTGCCGGGCATTTTCACGTTCCTCCATGATAAGCGCGAGAAGTTGGGCGGGGGTTGGGTCCGGTGGTGGTGGTGCTGATCCTGATCCTTCCGCATTGCTGCGACGGGGCGGCATCCTGAAGCACACCGGGTATAAGAGGCAAGGCAAGAAAAGTTCGACTAAGGGAAAAGACGATCTCGCAAGTGGTTGATTAATTTAAGATTATATGAAAATATTTCACACAGATTTAAACAAGACAAACATACTTATATTACCAACATCACATCAAGAGTTCACATCAACAACAAGCTTACAACATCAAGCTTACAACATCACCTTACATCTAGATACATAACATCTGGTTTCCAAAAGAACCACTACTTCGACTCGACTATCGATAGGGGTCAACCTAATCCTGCGGTAGTGATCAAGTCACTCGCCTACTGAGGTGGAACCTCCAGCTCTAACACGTCAGCATCTGACTGGTAGGGTGGCTCCTCGGGATCCTCCTCCTCGTCCTCGAGAACTGCCTCGAGTGGCTCCTCCTCCTCGTCAACTAACTCCTCCTCATCATCCTCCTCCTCACAGTCCATCTCCTCCACGAAGTCATCATCGTCACTGAGGAAAGCGTTGTTCTCCTTGCGGAGATCCTCGCCCTCCTCCTCCATCTCGTCAGTATGGTGCTCTAGATCCTCAATCAGCCCGTCCTGCTCCGCCACCTTCGTGCGGAGCTTCACGATAGTCTTCCTCAGCTGCCCTCTTCCTGAGAAGAGCGACCTTCTCCTCCATCAGCTTCACTCGTTCTCGCGAAGCTCAACGAGCGACTCGCGGTCAAAGTGGAGCTGAATCCTAGTGCGCAACAGATCATCCTGAGTGCACTGAAGTAAGATCTCCATGTCCATGATGTAGCTCCCAAACATCGGGTGGTAAGGTGAAGGAGTAGGGTGTCCATCGCAGTTGCGCCTCCCGTAGAACCGGAAACGGGAGTCTACTAACTCCGCCTTGTGCTCCTCACAAAGTCGGGCTAGCATCCTCTGTGTAGCAGTACAGAGACCGTCAACCCAGTGGCCTCCTTGGTGGTGAAGATGAGCGTCCTGGAACTGGGAGACTTGATGTTCCTGCGAACTGACGACCTGATGAGCCAGCTCAGCCTTCCGACACCGTGAACATCAATCTGAGCTCCCTCAAACTCTGGAGCGGGGCGACCTAACAGCTTGGTCAACTCGAACAAGTCCCTCTCAAACGTCAGCTTGCTGTCCTTCTCAAGCTGAACGAACTCAGTCCAATGGAGTGCCATCTACAATTTTTAACAAAATTTTAAGTTAGTTAGGTGACAAGTGTATCAAAATTTTAATATAGTAGGGCAACAAGTGAGTCAAATTTTAAGCTTAATGAGAGGTGTGCAAAATTTTAGGGATACAAGGAAAATGTAATATTTAATGAGAGTAAAATTTTGCATAAGTAAGAGGATTGGAGATAAGCAGTTTTCAAAATACTTCATTCCTTTCTTTTTAGAAATTCATCTTTTGTAACATTTGACAAACGACCATGCTAACTAAGGTTTCCTAAAGTCAGGATGGCTCTGATACCAAGTCTGTGGGGACCCCGGACTAGCTGTCCGAAATACCCGATTATGCTTAACACAACGATCCCGTGATCAGTCTGTCGTTGCACATAATCCGAATTGGATACCAAAGTTTACATCCATTACAGTACCGAATAAAAGTCTTACATAAATGGTCATTTAGACCAAGTCTTACATAGGTGCCTTCATGGGCCAAACCAAAATATCAGCGGAAGCTACGGCGTAGTAGACATCATATTCTAACGATGACAACCCGACAGGCAGCTGACTTGTGGAGATCCTTAGTTGGCGTAGAAGTCGCCATACTCCTGCTCGCGTAGTGCTCCTCCTCGTAGTCTGGCTAGGACAATAGCCAGGGACGAAACCAATATGAGTACATTTGAATGTACTCGCAAACTACCCCAACATGAGTATGCACTAGTTTTATTTTAGTTGACAACTTTTATTTATTTAAAACATCTCTATATCTTTATTGAAAAAGGTAAGAAGAGTTTTATAACTACTTTAAAGAAGTCACCATTTTATCTGTTTCTCCAAAACTCCTCCTTTTTCCGACCATAGCCCGTCATGGTCCACTTTCATCCAACCACCTCATACCGATCCGTTGGTATAGGTGTAGGAAACATTCTCCACTTCATTTTTCTTTTTAAAACTCAAAGTCTTTTAAAAACTTGCACAAGGTCAAAGTCTCCCAATTGTCCATATCCGAGGACTCGGCTATTCGAATAGTTTTAACACTCTGCAGAGGTAGCACGCTTTTAGCCCACATCCATCCGGCAACTCATCGTGTCTGCCACGTCTCGCCATACCAGGTGTATGCGAAGTAAGCCGCCGGCCATAGCCTCTTATTTGCTCATGCTAGTATAGGATCCTTCCCATATGACACTTTCCATCGACACCCAGTCCAGTTTCCCGTCAGAAACCCTAAGTGTGAGGACTCATAGTTTTGTCCGGCGGTTTATGGTGGAACCTTCTATCCTCCCCACCAACTTGTGTGAGGACCCGGGTCAGGGGGTAGGTCCTCGGACCATCCCCTCATGCATAACGGAGTCATCTCCGTCGATGAGGTATCCCATACTAATAAGAGCAAACTACATGACTAAGCCTTTTCCCATATGTGGTAAATGTGGTCGCACAGGGTAGATGGTTGACGTAGTACTAGGACACTGTGCATTTTTCATAAACATCACCATTTTTCCACTTCTCCATTCCAACACCGACATCTCGGCATTTCATAAACTCACAAGTAATTGCAAAGGAGTTTTGAATAAACCATTGTTTTTCCCATCCTATAATTTGATATAACTATCTTATATTTCTACATAGGTGGCAAAATAATTTCCATATACTTTTGAAATGGGTTTTATAAATCTTGCTTGAGAGTAAAACATGTTATGAAAGTAGATGCATATGTTTGTAGTGCAAGCTCAGAGAATAGCTTGCCTTGCTCGGCAAAGTGATCTTGCTCTTGTTCTTCAATTTCAGCAAACTCTCCTTCCTCGATATATCCGACAACGTTCTCGTCTAATTAATAAACAAACAATGCAAACAATCACTAAGCTATACAAGCAATCATCTCAACATAACAACATAAACATCACAATAGCTACTGCACACATCAAACCACACAATTTGGTTTTCAAATAATTGAATTAAACATTATTTAATTACTTCTAAATTATGGCAGAAACTTGTTGAACATGTTTAATTCCACAACTTGAGTTCTGTTGGTCACAAAAATACAAACTAAAATTCTATGGAAAGCTACTGATGTGTAGAAGACAACACAATTTGATTTGGTTCAATTGGAGTTACTAAACTCCCTACACATTTGTTTGAATCCAGAAGCTTAATAACCAAGTTTTGCTACCATTTAAATTCTATTACTTCAAAATTAAATATTTTTAGGGGTGACTAAAATGACTAAATGTGACCTAACAAAATTGGTCCTAATTCATTTGGGTTAACCATTTAACATAATTAAATGTTTGAGTGCAGAAGGGTGTTTAAACTTCAACTTATACTAAACAATTACTACTGCACAAATAATTCTACCAAAATTAGGGAAGCTAATACATGGCAGTACTAAGCTAGCAAAATTGGTTTGGAATTATTTAGACTAACAGAGTATCAGAAACAAACAAGTTTAGAATTTAAACCTTCTGTAGTATTTTTAATAACACTTTTTAACTTTTTTTAAATGACATGAGACCAATTGGGTTGTTAAACAATTTCATAAGTTTCCAGAACAATTGAGTTTGATTTATTTGGATTCGTAAATCTCGAGATATTGAATTTTGAAGTTAGGTCCAGTACTGTTTTTCAATATTCTGTTTAATAACAGAATTTCGAGTTATGGATAATGTTAGATTTCTGACTAGTGGGACCTACATGTCAGCGACACAGTGCGCGCGTGGAAATTAATAAAACGCTGATGGGTGGGGCCAGCGTGTCAGCCTAACATCTAAACGAAGGGGTACGCTGCCGTTGGATCAAGATCCAACGGCCCACGTTCGAGTCCATCGGCGACGACCATTTCTGGGCAGCGCCGTGGCTCCGGCGACGGCGAGGTGGATGGTTGGCTCACCTAGAGGGCTCGGGAGGTCGCGGAGATGATGCAGATCGACTGTGGCGGCTTGGGGGAAGCTCCTGGCTGAGTTGCACTTGCTGGGACGGCGTGTAGCGGCGACGGCGAGGCGTCGGACTTCCACGGCCACGGCAACGAACTCCGGCGAGCTCCAGCGGGCGCGTCTGTGCACGAAACAGAGGGGAAAAGGGCTCGGGTGAGTGCGGTGTTCATAAGGAAGAGAGTAGGGGCCAGAGATGAGAGAATGGGAGCGTGTGGCATCGCGGCCATGTCCGACCTCGACGGCGGCAGTGGCGGCAGCGAGCACGCCCTCCTGGCGGTGCCCTGGTGAAATTGGAGCAAGGGAGAGGTCGATAGAGTGGCGTGGAGTTTCCAGAGAGGCTCGGGGTGGTTTAAATAGCGCGGGGGCGGCGTATCATGGACGAAGTGCACGGACGACGTCCATGGCGTTGCCGGCGAGATATTTCTCGCGAATCCGACGCGGTGGTGCGAGGGACGTGGAGACACGGCGTTCACCGGGGTCCGGACACGTTCTAGGAGCTCTGGCTCGAACGGTGCGTGTCAAGGTGCAGAGGGCTGCGCGAATTTGGGCCGGCATCGCCGCGGCTGCCACGGCGGCGCTGGGGTGGATTCGAGGCGAGGGGGTCGTAAGTGCTCTCCTCTGCGGCGCCACGGCTGCAGAGGCACGGGAGCGAGGGAGAGCGCGGCTAGGGGGGGGCCTGGGGAGCGTGGAAACGGCGGGGAACGGTCATGGCGACACGGCGACGCGTCGGGGCGAGGGAGAGAGGTGGACGACGACGTTCTTGCAGAACGCCCCCTGGATTCTTTTTCCCTTTTACAACTAGGTCCTTCTCTGCTTCTTTTTCTTCTTTTCATTTCCAGCAGCACTTTCTGGAATTTATTTGAGGTACTTAAACATTTTAGAAAAATTCACAAATATTTGTGAGGCTTCCACATAGCATGTAGTAGCTCCACAAAATTTGGCATTTCAAAATAAAATGTTTTGAATCATTTTCTTTCATAGGGTTTTAATTATTGCATTTTGTTTTATTTCAATTGTTTTTACTTTTGAATTTTAAAATAGGTGTAAAATATTATTTGGAAGAGATAAGTGATAAGTATGTAAATGAGAGGTTTCATATACCATTCCTCTGAATTTTGTTTGGAATATTATTGAGTTTCTTATTTGTCACTTTTTATTTTTCTTGTTTCACTTTTGCTTTTGCATTTTCTTTCTATTAATTCAAGCAAACAAGCAACACAATTAACAAGAATTAATTACCACAAGCAACAATTGACAAACAACACATAAAATCAACAAAAGTTTTTGTTGGCTCTCATTTTTGGAATAATAATACTGATTAATATTTTTGGGATGTTACAGGAGCGAAGTGGGCGAGAGGATGGGGCCAAGGCAAAGATGCAGGTGAAAAGGATGGGCTAAATCAAAACGAGCTGTCGTAGGATGCAGGAAGCGATCAGACCAGGTGGCCTATAAAACTCTTTGGCTATCCTAACATCAGAGTTTTGTATTGTCTTGTCAAACCATGGCCATGACCCGTGCAGTTTCACAAGATAGACACAACCTGGCCTAGGGGAGCCTCTCTATTTCTACACGATCGAACTAGCCCAGAGACTTCCACAATCATCGTGTACCGCCACATGCGGAAGTACTTGTCACGTCCAGGTTGAATACTGAACCAAAACGGGAAATTCTGAAACTCATGTACAACACCAAAAATGCACCATACCTAGTTTGTTCAATTGTACTGCCACCATTTAGGCTGCACTTCTATCCTAGCCATTCATACCTAGGCAATACATTACAATGATTTTTGCCATATTCATCATCAAAGTATCACACACTTGTGCTTTATATTTAGTTTCCGTACTACTTTCGTAGGAACATGGGTCGTAACTAAAAAAAATTATCTGCAAATCAGTGACATAATGCACATGTGAGCCCGATATAGTCAAACTATAACCAAGTATGCAATGTTTAAGGCGTCGCCCTGCTCATTTGGCTTGAAACACATGAATGTTCATAGATGGAGCCATTTTGGTGAACACTTTTTTCTTCCATGTTCGGTGTTTCTCATGGCAACCATGCATGTTGCGTAAAAGACTCTTTGTACGATCTTCACAATTTTTATTTGTTCTAATTTTTTTATTGTCATTGAAATGGGGCCAAACTTGCTCACCTCAGCATCCATAGTTAGCGATAGATCAGTTTATATAAACTTTCTTTCATGTAATATAAACATAATACGGTACCTTGCGATTTTTTTTAAATACATTACCGAAATATCACAGGATTGTAATTTGAATTTGAGTTGCTTTGATAAAATCAGGCAAAAGTAGAAAAAATTAGATCTACAAATTTCAATAGTTCAAATTTGAGTCACTTTGATAAATTAGGCCAAAAGTAGTTTATTTTCTTATATGTTATGATATTTTTTTATTGTTTATGGAATGGGGCAGAACTTTGCTCGCCTCACCATTCATAGTCACAGGTCGATTGACTATTTGAACTTTTCTTTTGTGTAATATAAACATAATAGGGTACTTGCGATGTTTTTAAGTACTACATAAAAGTAGTTATCACACGACGGTAGTTCAAATTTGAGTTGATTTGATAAAGTAGGCCAAAAGTAGAAAAAACAAACAAACAAAACTATAGAGAGAGAAAATTATTCACATGCTTGTGGTAGTTAGCCATCCCAAGAGCCCCGCCACGTGTGATGACTAGTTTTGCACGTTGCTCCTACAATTTCATATTTTTTCTGCCACCTCTGATAGGTGAGACCCACAACTATAGACAGTAGTGAAGGTCTTGCGTGCTATAAAAAATGTGAAAAGGGGGATTTCGCAAAAATATAGGCGAAATTGCACCACAACAGTTTGACATGTGGCATCGTTTTTTCGCGAAACCCCCTTACACATTTTTGTATAACACGTAAGACCGATGTTTACTGCTGCCTACAGTTGTGAGTCCCAATGAGTCTGGTTCCGACATGTGGCATCGTGTCTTTTGCGAAAACACCCTTACACATTTTTTGTAGCACGT
Source organism: Poa pratensis (assembly GCA_947311845.1). Taxonomy (NCBI): domain Eukaryota; kingdom Viridiplantae; phylum Streptophyta; class Magnoliopsida; order Poales; family Poaceae; genus Poa; species Poa pratensis. Next base: position 459,812 of record CAMZMU010000095.1, on the reverse strand, counting down.
AAGATCGACCTTTACTACTGCCTACTGTTTTGAGAGTCCCAATGATTATGGTGCTGAAATGCATTTTTTTTGCGAAAACGCCCTTACATTTTTTTTTGCTTAGCCCATAAGATCGACCTTTGCTACTGGCTACGGCTGTGAGTCCCAATGATTCTGGTGTGACATGCGGTATCGTTTCGTTTGCGAAACCCCCCTTACACATTTCTTGTGTAGAATGTAAGATTGAGCATTACTACTTCCTACAATTTTGGGTCCAAATGATTATGGTCCCAACATGTGGCATCATCACTTTTGTGAAAACAACCCTTGCACATTTTTTTGTATAACACGTAAGACCTTTACACGACACCATAAAGTTGTGGGTGCCACCTAGTAGAGGTGGCACAAATAAATGAAGTTATAGAAGCGACGTGCAAAACTATTCCTAGTGATTGTGGTGTAGACGTGCGAGTTGTTTTGTGAAAACACACCTTACACATTGTCGCAACAGTGCAACATGGGGTTCCCCTGATGCGGCCAAAGCGGGTTCACCACCAGTGGGCCCACCAAGAAGATGGACAAGGCCAAGGAGCAATACATGTAAGTGGGCCATCCCAACTACCCCCTGAGAGCTGCACAAGATCGACATCAACCTGAGATGGCTAAGGATTCAAGACCCAGTGACCTTTCGGGGTCACCGGTAACCCAACGCACAAGACAGAGACCCGAGGGGTCGATGGCCCAACAGGTGGTTGGGTATCCCCCCGGGTGCACCTCCGAACCACGAAGGAGATAGGCGTGCCAGCTCATGCCTCAAGCACGTAGAAGACTTGGGCACCAAGGAAGGATCACGCCTCCAAGACAGCGCCAGGAACATGGATGGTGGGGCTGTCAGGCCCTATCCGCTCCTTTTCCAAAAGGTGGAGGCCCTCACCTAACCAGAGCAGGGAATACTTGGACGAGAGAAGGCCACGTCGCCTCCTAAAAGACCACCGGGGGTTTTTCCCGCCGAAAACCCCCTCACGCCCTTCGCATGACCCATGTGGCTACCCCTTGCTCTATAAAAGGAGGACCATGGTTTCGAAGGGAAGGGATGGGAAGCTCGGAGAAGAACAAGGCTAGACTAGGTGACGAAAGGAGAAACGGGAGGTGATCTCCTCAGGGTCAGGATCTGCTCGTCTTCTTCCTCTAGCCACCACCCTACCGGGTACATTACCCGGGAGCCCCTTGTAAGCTTCACCATGATACCTCCATCAATTCAGACATGAAGGAGTAGGATTGTTAGCCTCTGGGTGGTCTGAACCTGGGTAATACCCTGTGTCACCTGAGTTCTTGATCTTGCTCGTGAGAACGAAGAGCTTGGAGATCTACCCCGAGAGGAAGACTTTCTCAAGCCTCCTTCGCGCCCTGTGCCGAACCTAAAAGGGGGTATCCTTTACTCCCGGTATTCGTCCCTCGAGACATGACATCTGACATGCCTGGTAGGGAGGCAAGCGCTTGGTTCGTCTTCGTCAACTTCGAGTTCGTCATCAACCTCAAGATCTTCCCCAAGCTTGCTATCTGTGGCAAGCTCTGCGGCTGGAAATCGTCATCAACCCAAAGGCCTAATCCGAGCTCTTCACCCTTGACAAGCTTCAAGCCCCGCATTCCTAACAGGATCTGCTTCATCTCCTTGTCTCCAGAAAGTGCGACGTCAAGTGCTCCTGCTAGGATGGCTCGGAAGAGAAAGTCCAAAGCAGCTATCGAGTACCTACGGTACCCAGGACTCGGTTTTGTTCTAGAAGAATATCCACCGACACCTGTGGCTAAAGATTATGCCTTGGGAACACGGTTTGTGCCTCCTGCATCGCATGTCAGTTCTATGCCTAGCAAGGGAAGACCTTAGGAAAGTACGACGAGCATCAATGTTCCTTTTTCCTCGTGGACACACGATGTGAGGAAAGAACTCTGTTCCGATGTTCTACCTGCAGTGACGCTTCGAAACGGTGAATGCCCTAGCCAGGACGTGGAGGACGGATCCCCAGAACAAGATCCCCTTGTTTATGTGCCTCAAGAGACCAAGATCCCGGTAGGCAAGGACAGCCAGCTCGGGTATGGTGCATGTATCACAGATCTGATAAACACAGCCTTGAGAACTGCCGTCAGTTTAATGGGATCTAGAAATACAAAAAGCCCCCCGAAGGCCAATGGGGAGTGTTACACTTGCGGTGAACTAGGGCACATATGCAGAGATTGCCCCCTCACTAAGAAACCAGAAAAGAGCAAAGCAGCAGTTGCCCGCAAGGATGATGTCAAACCAGAGCTACAGCCCGAAGTTTTCTCACTCAAGGAGAAATCAAGGAACACCTCAAATGTTTCCACTCAAACGGAGGTCTTGGAAGAGTCCTGCTTATCAGAAATACTCCAACAGACACAAGACAGTCAGAAGTTGACCGCCGCCAGTTGGGATCAAAGCTTCGTTTGCGGGGATCTCACCGGAAAAGAATGGGACCTTCCGGGTCACATTATAACTATACACCTAGGACCAAGCGGGCCTCCTCAGAAGTACTCGATTGCCAAATGGATGGCTTCCGAGTCCTGCTGATAAAGCAGTACAAGGGTCTCAGGACCAGGCATCATTCTGATGCCAGCAAGCCGACGCCAGGCAACAGTTTACCGGGCGCCCTCTTTCGCCTGGGGCTGTAGACGTCAAGAGGCCAGAAAGTCCTATCCCAGTAAGGACCTGCTGGACAGGTAAAAGCGAGACGCCCGGAAAGAATGCCCCAAACCAGTCTCAGTAAGGACCCGCTGGGCTGGGAGTAAATTTGAACCTGGGAGTGTTGCACATGGTCCCCGTCCCAGTTAGGATCTGCTAGACAGACACGCAAGGTCCGCACCCGGAAGCAGTGTGAAGAACATCTGTCCCAGTAAGGATCGTCTAGACAGATGCGCAAGGTCTGCAACCGGAAGCGGTGTGATGAGCATCTGTCCTAGTAAGGATCTGTTGGAAAGACACGAAGGTCCGCACCTGGAAGCGGTGTGAAGAACATCTGTCCCAGTAAGGATCTGCTGAACAGACGCGCAAGGTCCGCACCGGAAGCGGTGTGATGAGCATCTATCCCAGTAAGGATCTGCTGGACACGACTGCGCCTCGGAGGACATGACTTGAAGACCCGGTCCCAGTAAGGACCTGCTGAAAGATCGATATGGTCGACTAGAGGGGAGGGGGGGGGTGAATAGGAGACTACCAAATTTCACTTCTTTTTCTTTTAATTAAGAGGAGAGCAAGTATAACAAGGTTGACTAGATGTGAACTAGGTGAAAGCAACCTATGTGATACAAGTGATAAACAAACGTAGCGGAAGCGATAACTAAAGGATTGAGATAACACTAGTAGGAAAACGGCTATATGTGGAAACACTTTCTGTGGCGCACCAAAATAGCCATGCGCCACATTCAGTGGCGCACCGGAAAGCATACGCCACAGAATTCTGCGACTTTTTGTGGCGCATCCTTGGCCAATGCGCCACTGAATAATTGCTTTCTGTGGCGCATGCAGCCACATGCGCCACAGATTTATGGTGGGGCCTGCCACCAATGATTGGCTTTCATCCTTCTGTGACATTTCTGTGGTGCATGTGTTTAGATGCGCACAGAAAGTCACCATTTCTGTGGCGCATGTGGTCAGATGCGCCACAGAAAGTCACCATTTCTGTGGCGCATGTGGTCAGATGCGCCACAGAAAAGTTAGATCCACATTCTCTCTCCACCAAATTAAACCACGCATGCACACACGTCTCAGATCCACATTCTCTCTCTACCCTAGCCTCTCACACGAACGCACAGCCACACACGCACATATCGATCCCCTCCTCTCTTCTCTCGCTCGCTCTCTCTCCCACATCGCCCGCTCCATCGCACCATCGGCTCGCTCAGCTCCTTCATGAGGCTGTCTCCTGCCGGCGAGCCTCCACGGGCAGGGTACTGCGTAGCTCCGCCCCGAGCGCCGCCTGCTCTCCAAGTCTGGGCACCGACGGAGCCAGGGATTGCAGCGCGGTCGCAGCCGTCCCCGACCTCCTCTTCCTCGCCTCCCGCATGGCCATAGCCGCCCCCGACCTCCTCTTCCTCGACTCCGTGCAGCATGGCCGCCTCTAGCCCGGAAACTCCAGAGCTCGTCGACGGCGACCGCGTCGGGCTAAGACACAGCGAGCGTGTCCCCGACCATGGCCATGGCGAGCTAGGCCTTCCGACAACAGTGACGGCACGGCGGCGGCGCATCCTCTACCACGGTGGCTGCGGTGGCGGCATACGACGACGTATACGACTTTGTATAAGTCGTATTTTGTATTTTTTTTAAACCAGAAAACGTCTATATGTGGCGCATGGCTGCGGAGTGCGCCTCAGAATCTTGCTCTTTCTATGGCGCATATGGGTGTGCACCACAAAATTGCAATTTAGTGGCGAGATATCTGTGGCGCACCATCCATGTGCCACAGAAGACTAAAAATGGTGCGCCAGTAATGACCTATTCCCTAGTAGTGTAACCGCAAAGTAGACACACAGAGATGATTCCCGTAGTTCCTTCCCAAGGGAAGTACGTCTACGTTGGAGGAGTGTGGAGCCACCAAGGCGCTCCAATAACACAGATGTGCTCACTCTATTCTCTGTGAGCTTTTCCCGCGAGGGATTGGCTCATCCACTATGAGGTCACCTTGATGGCGATGACCAAGCCGGTACACAAAGGAAGGGGAACTCCACACTGAGCTTGGAGCCTCCCAACAATGTCCCGGACCGCCTCGCAATAAGTTGAGGCTTTCGAAACTCACAAAGGCCTCCTAGGGTTACAAGCATGTAACAGCCCAAAGTTCGGAAACCTAAAAACCCGAGTAAAATTTTCTCTTTTGTGTTGCATTGCATCATGGCATCCAATTTTTAACTTGCTAAACAACACAATGGGAGTATTCAAAACTGCAAAACTTGTTCAATTACAAATTCAAATCAATGGGAGTATTCAAAACTGCAAAACAAAAGTACCTTGACAACTTATATTTGTCAAGGAAGTTCCAAGAGTTCTGGAAATATATTTTTGCAATTGCTATAAATTTCCAAAGGAACAACATTTTTGAATTTAGCAAAATGCCCTAATTTTAACTCTATGAACAAAAGTTGGTCAACACAATTTATTTATAAACCCCAATTTTTGTGGAGCAACTAAATGACAAGGGGAGCCTCCCCAAATTATTTCAGATTTTTCTAAATTGTTTAAGTGCCTCCATAAAATCCCTAAAACCTGCTAGAAAAGAAAGAAAAGGAAGAAGGGACCAAGCTGTGATGGATTAATTTAGTCCAGGGGCCTTTTTTGTAAAACCTGCTTCTTCCCCGCCGCTGTAGCGACCGAGCACTCTGCGCTCGCGCCGCGTCGCCGTGCCGCGACCGAACCCGCGCGTCGCTGCCCCCCCTCCTCTGCGCTATCGTTGACCATGCGAGGAGAGCACGCACACGAGGCCACGCTGCCCCACTCCCGACACCAGCTCCTCTCCCGTGCTCCACCTTTTCTCTTCCCCACGGGCCGCCATGGCCGTCGACCCCGCCGTGCTCGTCGCCGCCATTGGAGAAGCTCCCGAGCAAATTGGCGACCACCACCACCTCCGCCGCATCACCTGCACCTACTACGCCAGAGGAATCGAGGCGGGAGGCCGTGCATCGCCGCCGCCAACTCTGTTTCCCCGCACGGCCGCCCGAGCTCCGCCGCTTGATTTCGTCGTCGACAAGCCTTCGCCGGCCTCCCCGACCCTTCAGTCGACGTGGTGAGCTCCTGCCCCTGCTGGCACTTCTCCCTTCTCCCCTCTCGCGCTAGCGCGCGCTCCCCGCCGTAGCCCGTGCGCCGCTGGGGTTCATCGCCGTGCTCCTCGTCGAAGTAGCACGCCCGCCCGGCCGCGAAACCGGCCTAGCCGGGCTGGGGGCCGTCCCTCTCTGGCCCATAACCGGCCCCAGAGCCGGCCCAGACCGGGCAGTGTGCCGGGGCTCTCTGTTACGAGGCCGGCCTCACAACCGGCCCAACCGGGCCACAGGCCGGCTCCACTGTTTTTCTGGAGATGCTTATTTTTCCATTTTCTCCCTTCTAGCACATGATTCCGCTACTCCCTCGCGCAAGTAGGAACATCGAACCTCGATGAATCTCCTGTCCCATCCCTCTCCCAAATTCGAGTAATGAAATATTATTGTTGTTGAATAAATTAATGAAAAGCATATTTAAAAGAGGAAAATTATAAAAGTAATAAATTTTATCGGGACCTCAGAAATTTGTGTTTGTTATACCAAAATGTTCACAAAAATATGAATCACCCAGAATCATCATCATCATGCATAATTGATCACAATTACAATAATGTGCTCTAGTAGTAATTATAATCACTAAGTTTTAATATGGGGTTATTCCAAATAATGCAAATAATATAATGGGGACCCCATTTAACTTGTTGATCATGTTCAAAGCTATTAAGGTGCATTTAAATTGTCATGCCATCATGTGTTTGCACATTGCATATGTTAAACATGTGTGGTGATTGATTGTTCTTCCGGTGTTGTTTGTGCCTCGGTAGATCAAGGAGTGGAAGTGACACCACCGTCTCGTGACGATCCGTACTACCAGTACCCTGAACAAGGCAAGCGTAATCCCCCCTCTGAGCATGTCTTATCCTATTTTCCGCAAATATTTTCTCCACTATAATATTGCATGCGGTTCCAAATGTCAATTTGTTTGGATTAGAGTATCCTATAGTTGCATTAAGTTCCGATGCCTTTACCTGTTTCCCTCCTATTATCCATAGGTTTGTATTGTTGGCCTGAGGTACTTACTATGATATGTTGATGCTTAGCCATGCGTAGTAAATGCTTAGCTGTACGATGGATGGTTCATGTTGGAAACAGGTGATGAATTGTTCAGATGTTGGTGGAGAAATGTGGTGACAGGTAATAAAATGCTTAAAGGTGGGGATGAGAGGCCACTGTGGTTGTGGTGCTTTGTCTCGTTCTCGCCGCCTAGGTGCGAGTTCTATACCTCTTGAACCAAGACTGAGCGTGCAACCATGCGTGAGGCCTATGCAATTGCAGGAACCCTCATAGACTAAATAACTCGGGCGGGACTAGCCAGGGTCCTCTAGTTCGGGCTTCCATTTGCGCGTGCGTGATGATGGTGGGATGAACTGAGATGAGGATGGTGGTGTTTAGAAAAATGAGTGGCCACGGGGCAGTGTGTTGGATCGCTGCTCCGTCCTCACTGATGATCCTGGGTTAATCCTTAACGAGGGAGAAGTCGACACCGCTCCCACCCAGCCGGCTTTCCAAGGAAGAGAGCTAATGATCAGGTGATGGGCCGGACGGTACGCGTGGTAAACATTGTACACCCGGCAGGGTAAATCTTTTCGAAAAGCCGTGTCCGCTGTTATGGACGAACTTGGGAAGTGAAGGTAAGATCATAGAATAACTTGAACGGAATGATTAAAAACTGGGTACTAGAGGTACCACTCAGGAATGCAAGGTTGACTTCCTCGAGGGTGATTCGGGGCGGTGCCTTTGATGAACAGGTATAGTGGTTGATGATGGTTGATGTTGAGAAATGTGATTAGAAGAAAAGAGTCACTTCTCATCTCTTTTAAAAATATTCTGAATAGTCGATGCCATTGAGTTATGTTTTCATAAATAAAATCAGCTTTATGCAAAACAGCCATAAAACCTTGAAAGCCTCATCGAGCTAAAGCTCTATAAATAATCTTGCGAGTTCGTCGAACTCAATGTCGTTTGTTTTGTTTCAGAGGAGGACTTCACCGACCTCGAGGGTGGGTTCTTTGTGGACGTCGACGAGTAGTCTGGGGTTCCCAGGTGGCAGCTTAGGACATCCCGGAACAGCTGGCGTTGGATGTTTATCTGTAGGCCTCTTAGGCCATATTTTTGGATCTTGTTATTTAGAACAACCTAATCTGCTTCCGCTTGTTGTAATGTTGGGTCTGTGACCTTTGGTTGTCATTTGCTATCTTTCTCTAATATAAAGAGTTGAACTATATGATTTGTGTTGTAGAGTCTGTGATGTGCTAGTTGTTCCACAAGTCTTGATCTCTCTATTATGCAGTGAGGGTTGTGCCTGTGTTAAGGCATCAATCGGGGCGTTGTGTTGCCAATGATCCATTCTGAGCAACACCTGCCAAAGGTTTTGGCCGGGGATTGGTAAACCCGTAACCTCCGGTTGTATCGCTTAACCGGTGACACACAGCATCACTGTATAGCAGTCGGGTCAGGCGCCACAAGTTCGTATCAGAGCAGGACTGCCTGTAGGAAACCCTTCTACTGGTCGACGTTGAGTCTAGTGTTTGTGAAAATATTTTTAACCTAAAAATGAGTTGTGAAAACCATCTTAGGATTCTTTTTACTCCTTATCTGGTTACCCTCTAATCTCGGAGCAACCTTACCTCTATTTGATTTAAAAAGGTTTCGTTATCTCATCTGGTGTTTCAAAAATTAGGTGACACGTTGGGTGGGCCGTTCCTAAACCTGTTAACCTGTTACTCTAGCTCACGAGTTACAAATAGGCATCGGAGTAGGAACCACGAGATCTTAAAGGCTGGGATCCATCTCTATTTATGTATCAGGTTGTCGGATTCAGAGTCTCCAGCTCCTTTTGCCGGACCGATGCAACTCCAATTCTTCAAGACCATGGTTAAAACCCAGAGAATGGAGGAGCCCAAGGTCTTGAACCGAAGGTCCCGGATTGTGCTGTGATTCTGGCATGTTGCATTGTGTGGGTTGTTACCCATGTGATCATTATGCTATTTATGATTCTCGGCACATGAAGCAGACCTTTAACCCAAGTCCATCATTTGGTCTGTGTGGTAAATGGTTGAACCTTAATTTTCCACACCTCAGCTGGCTATGTAACCTCAGCTTTTCCTTAGTCTTGCTTTAGGTTCTGTCTTTGAACCATCTGGGTTATGACCAAGATTCCCCTAGCGAGTCTCACAACTATGCTCGTGACTCTGCTGGATATCTCCTCTTTGGGCATGGTTATCACAATTGAGTAATAACCGGTGCATCTTCAACATCTTAGGATTCTCCTGGGCATGTTTCGTATCTGATCTGCCTTCCAACCTTGGTCTGTCAGTTGACAGTAAAGTTTTATCGTGCGTTCGTATGGTCCGATGCTAATCACCCACTTAATCTGTAAAGACTTTCCAATTCGTCTTGTTAGGAGAAACAAACTCCAGTACCTTGTCCACTTCGTGGGCTAGGTCAAAGTTTTGTAGTCCATAGAATAAGAGGTTTATTAGTCTCTGTTTCTGGTCCAACTTAGAGAAGCACGATATCTTGGTATAAAGAGTGTGCACTGGTGCTGAGTGTCATGATCCTCTCGATGAAGTGATGCTCTTACTCCTCGTTACTCTCCGTGTTCCGAGTGACTTGTTACTCGAGAAGGATAAGTCGGGAGCAATGATGTGGCTATCGGATATTCTTAGCAGTTCTTACTGTGCGGAAATCCCGGGATATCCATTGCCCTCCTTAGCATGATTGGTTAGCAAATCAATAAGCTGAGTTTGACAGTGATACCAAGTCAGTTGGCTTTGATGCACTCCCTCGGTCAAAGAGCTAGGTTCGTGCCGAAGCTCCCAAGACCACCTCGTTGTGCCTTGAAAGGCATGATCCTCTCTTGAACTCAAGATCCACCGGTATGTCGTGATATCCTATAGGTGGATCGTGATATTCTGGAGGTCTTCCCAGAAGTATCGCCAGGTTGTCACCTGACCGTGATGTTGAGCTTATGAGTAAGCTGGTTCTCTGGACAACTCCCTTCTCCAAGAAAATCGTGCTAGATATCCAGAATTAGTCGGTTGAGCTTAAACGACAACTTGGAGAGTTAAAAGACCAAAGCTCTATCTGATATAGTTCCTTCTCAATGGGATGTCTGGTTTGTCCGTGTTGAAGCGAGGTGGTATCTCCTTGGTGGTGATGCTATCCTACCAATCTTTGGTTTGAAGGGGGCTATCGTCAAATCAAACTCAGACCAACCTACCGGAATGTGTTAGTCTGACCAATACTTATGCCCCGTTCTGGTGAAATATGAGTCTACCGTCTTGGAGTATCTGGATAAGTTTGTTGTTGAGCCCATCAACTACCTTCTTATTCTCTCCATATTTGAGGAGATTCATATTGGATATTGGGCGTTAGCATTGGAAACTTGTTAGCACTAACTTTGTGTCATCACAAGGTGTGTGTTCTGGAAGTTAGCAGTGACTTTCCCTGGTTCACGTGCAATTGCTGAAAGATGTCGCCGTGGATCTGAGTGAATTGTCTGGTTCCCCGAAATCATCTCAACTCGATCGTGCATGTGTAGGATATTCTCGGAATGGTATGTTGTTACCTCCATCCCTTGAGAATTTCATCTATGCATCCAAGCCACTGATTGAATTGTTCCAGAAAGAGAGGAAGTCTGAGAACTTCTTTTGTCTTCGTTGGTGTTTCCCCAGCAGTGACTCAATGGTGTATTGTCGCAAGTAATTCAAGTAAGTGCTGATGCCCTCTGACAAGTTGCTAATACACGAGTTCCGCCATCTCGTTCCTACTTTGGAGTTTGACATTGTAGTCCGACTCTTGGGGTCCTAGCAATTGTAATCCGTTGGTATGCATTGCAAAGCTTCCTATTCCTACCGGTGCTGAGTCTGAAATATCTCTACACTTCCTAGGTTTGACTCTCAATCAGAAACGATAGTTGGTGATCCTCAAGAAGTTTGTCCCGACGTCTAGAAAATCAAGAAGTTTTTCCCGATACTAACGTTCCCGGGGTTTTTAAAGTGCTCTCGGTCTAGCTTCCGATCCTTCTCCAGTGATCTGAAATGCTCCTCCACGAGGAAGGTTCTACTCAAGCTGTTTGGCAGAAGTTACCTCTTCCTCTGTTGGAAGTTTGTTTAACATTCGTCTTCAGAAATTCAAGGCCTTGTGCAAAGTTCATATGATGAATCTTGAGAAACAGTTGTCTACCAACTGGAAACTCCTTATCAATCTTCCGTCACCCGCATGTGTCTCCTAACTGTCAATCCAAAGGATGCTTGAAGTCTCATCCTAGGATTTTACTAGGAGGTACTAGATCGTTGTATCTTCACCAAGATCCATCCTCCCGGTGAGGTATCTTTCCTTCCGATGGTGTACGTTGGTTGTGACCTCGAAGTGAAGACGATGGAGATCCCCATGATGCCCTCAGTCAACCTCTTCAAGAAAGAAGCCACCTGAAGCATGAAGATCGTGTAGTACCGTTGTAACCCTTTTCCCTCTTTCCTACTCTAAGAATCTCGGGACGAGATTCCTGTAAGGAGGGTAGAGTTGTAACAGCCCAAAGTTCGGAAACCTAAAAACCCGAGTAAAATTTTCGCTTTTGTGTTGCATTGCATCATGGCATCCAATTTTTAACTTGCTAAACAACACACAAATGGTTTTGGCACCATTTAAAAACAAATGCCAAACTTGTTCAATTACAAATTCAAATTAATAGGAGTATTCAAAACTGCAAAACAAAAGTACCTTGACAACTTATATTTGTCAAGGAAGTTCCAAGAGTTCTGGAAATATATTTTTGCAATTGCTATAAATTTCCAAAGGAACAACATTTTTGAATTTAGCAAAATGCCCTAATTTTAACTCTATGAACAAAAGTTGGTCAACACAATTTATTTATGAACCCCAATTTTTGTGGAACAACTAAATGACAAGGGGAGCCTCCCCAAATTATTTCAGATTTTTCTAAATTGTTTAAGTGCCTCCATAAAATCCCTAAAACCTGCTGGAAAAGAAAGAAAAGGAAGAAGGGACCAAGCTGTGATGGATTAATTTAGGCCAGGGGCCTTTTTGTAAAACCTGCTTCTTCCCCGCCGCTGTAGCGACCGAGCACTCTGTGCTCGCGCCGCATCGCCGTGCCGCGACCGAACCCGCGCGTCGCTGCCCCCCTCCTCTGCGCTGTCGTTGACCATGCGAGGAGAGCACGCACACGAGGCCACGCTGCCCCACTCCCGACACCAGCTCCTCTCCCGTGCTCCACCTTTTCTCTTCCCCACGGGCCGCCATGGCCGTCGACCCCGCCGTGCTCGTCGCCGCCATTGGAGAAGCTCCCGAGCAAATCGGTGACCACCACCACCTCCGCCGCATCGCCTGCACCTACTACGCCAGAGGAATCGAGGCGGGAGGCCGTGCATCGGCGCCGCCAACTCCGTTTCCCCGCACGGCCGCCCGAGCTCCGCCGCTTGATTTCGTCGTCGACAAGCCTTCCCCGGCCTCCCCGACACTTCAGTCGACGTGGTGGTGAGCTCCTGTCCCTGCTGGCACATCTCCCTTCTCCCCTCTCGCGCTCCCCGCCGTAGCCCGTGCGCCGCTGGGGTTCATCGCCGTGCTCCTCGTCGAAGTAGCACGCCCGCCCGGCCGCGAAACCGGCCTAGCCGGGCTGGGGGTCGTCCCTCTCTGGCCCATAACCGGCCCCAGAGCCGGCCCAGACCGGGCTGTGTGCCGGGGCTCTCTGTTACGAGGCCGGCCTCACAACCGGCCCAACCGGGCCACAGGCCGGCTCCACTGTTTTTCTATAGATGTTTATTTTTCCATTTTCTCCCTTCTAGCACATGATTCCGCTACTCCCTCGCGCAAGTTGGAACATCGAACCTCGATGAATCTCCTGTCCCATCCCTCTCCCGAATTCGAGTAATGAAATATTATTGTTGTTGAATAAATTAATGAAAAGCATATTTAAAAGAGGAAAATTATAAAAGTAATAACTTTTTATCGGGACCTCAGAAATTTGTGTTTGTTATACCAAAATGTTCAGAAAAATATGAATCACCCAGAATCATCATCATCATGCATAATTGATCACAATTACAATAATGTGCTCTAGTAGTAATTATAATCACTAAGTTTTAATATGGGGTTATTCCAAATAATGCAAATAATATAATGGGGACTCCATTTAACTTGTTGATCATGATCAAAGCTATTAAGGTGCATTTAAATTGTCATGCCATCATGTGTTTGCGCATTGCATATGTTAAACATGTGTGGTGATTGATTGTTCTTCCGGTGTTGTTTGTGCCTCGGTAGATCAAGGAGTGGAAGTGACACCACCGTCTCGTGACGATCCGTACTACCAGTACCCTGAACAAGGCAAGCGTAATCCCCCCTCTGAGCAAGTCTTATCCTATTTTCCGCAAATATTTTCTCCACTATAATATTGCATGCGGTTCCAAATGTCAATTTGTTTGGATTAGAGTATCCTATAGTTGCATTAATTTCCGATGCCTTTACCTGTTTCCCTCTTATTATCCATAGGTTTGTATTGTTGGCCTGAGGTACTTACTATGATATGTTGATGCTTAGCCATGCGTTGTAAATGCTTAGCTGTACGATTGATGGTTCATGTTGAAAACAGGTGATGAATTGTTCAGATGATGGTGGAGAAATGTGGTGACAGGTAATAAAATGCTTAAAGGTGGGGATGAGAGGCCACTGTGGTTGTGGTGCTTTGTCTCGTTCTCGCCGCCTAGGTGCGAGTTCTATTCCTCTTGAACCAAGACTGAGCGTGCAACCATGCGTGAGGCCTATGCAATTGCAGGAACCCTCATAGACTAAATAACTCGGGCGGGACTAGCCAGGGTCCTCTAGTTCGGGCTTCCATTTGCGCGTGCGTGATGATGGTGGGATGAACTGAGATGAGGATGGTGGTGTTTAGGAAAATGAGTGGCCACGGGGCAGTGTGTTGGATCGCTGCTCCGTCCTCACTGATGATCTTGGGTTAGTCCTTAACGAGGGAGAAGTCGACACCGCTCCCACCCAGCCGGCTTTCCAAGGAAGAGAGCTAATGATCAGGTAATGGGCCGGACGGTACGCGTGGTAAACATTGTACACCCCTGCAGGGTAAATCTTTTCGAAAAGCCGTGTCCGCGGTTATGGACGAACTTGGGAAGTGAAGGTAAGATCATAGAATAACTTGAACGGAATGATTAAAAACTGGGTACTAGAGGTACCACTCAGGAATGCAAGGTTGACTTCCTCGAGGGTGATTCGGGGAGGTGCCTTTGATGAACAGGTACAGTGGTTGATGATGGTTGATGTTGAGAAATGTGATCAGAAGAAAAGAGTCACTTCTCATCTCTTTTAAAAATACTCTGAATAGTCGATGCCATTGAGTTATGTTTTCATAAATAAAATCAGCTTTATGCAAAACAGCGATAAAACCTTGAAAGCCTCATCGAGCTAAAGCTCTATAAATAATCTTGCGAGTTCGTCGAACTCAACGTCGTTTGTTTTGTTTCAGAGGAGGACTTCATCGACCTCGAGGGTGGGTTCTTTGTGGACGTCGACGAGTAGTCTGGGGTTCCCAGGTGGCAGCTTGGGACATCCTGGAACAGCTGGCGTTGGATGTTTATCTGTAGGCCTCTTAGGCCATATTTTTGGATCTTGTTGTTTAGAACAACCTAATCTGCTTCCGCTTGTTGTAATGTTGGGTCTGTGACCTTTGGTTGTCATTTGCTATCTTTCTCTAATATAAGAGTTGAACTATATGATTTGTGTCGTAGAGTCTGTGATGTGCCAGTTGTTCCACAAGTCTTGATCTCTCTATTATGCAGTGAGGGTTGTGCCTGTGTTAAGGCATCAATCGGGGCGTTGTGTTGCCAATGATCCATTCTGAGCAACACCTGCCAAAGGTTTTGGCCGGGGATTGGTAAACCCGTAACCTCCGGTTGTATCGCTTAACCGGTGACACACAGCATCACTGTATAGCAGTCGGGTCGGGGCGCCACAAAGCAACCCCAAGAGAGCAAGTAGCACAAAGACTGGATGGATTTGAAATTTCTTCGGTGAGGTAGTAGATCTGGACCTCCTCGAGCACTCCTCAAAGAATCGAGGCGATTGGGGTAGTGGAGTGGGAGATCTCGGAGTTTGAAGCTTTTCAACAATGGGGAAGATATTTTCGTGTAGCTCAAATGTCCCAAGGTAGGTGAAGGGCAATAAATACCCTACACACTAAACTGGCCGTTGGGAGCATCTTTCCCCGCACCAGCGGTACTGCCGCTGAACAGATGGCGGTACTACCGGAGGTGCAGGGAGCCTTCAACTGGGCGGTCAACGCCCCGGTCTTCGTCGTTCAGATCCCGCATCGCCGGAACTACCGCTCAGACAGCGGTACTTCCGCTCACTGCATCAGACGTGGTTTTAAGCGGAAGTAAGAGCGGTACTGCCGCTGCTGCGCTCCCTGGTCTTCAATCTTCATATTCCCGCAACACCGGAACTTCCGCTAGCGCAGCGGTACTTCCGCTCACTGTACTAGACGCAGTTTTATGCGGAAGTAGCAGCGGTATTGCTGCTACCTCAGGGAAGCTGTGCGCAGCGGTACTACCACCCAGCTCGGGGTGGTACTTCCGCTCATGGGCGCCGAAGCTAGTTTATGCGGTAGTGCAGGTGGCACTACCGCTACTGCGTCTTGCCTTTTGACCCTGCGGTACTACCGTCGCAGAAGCGGCGGTACTACCGCCCACGGCAAGTTTCCACTTCTCCTTCTCTTTAAAGCGTGAGTGACATAAGACCGTTTGTAGAACCTGTGTAAACTTAGATAAAAGGTTAAATGCTATTATTGTATTGTAATCAATCACCAAAACAAGATTAAGAGCAACAATGCTCTTTCAATCTCCCCCTTTTTGGTGGTTGATGACAATACAATAATTTGCCACAAAACGGTTCTAGAAAATATAGATGGAGCTCCCCCTAGATGTGTGCATTATTTATAAATAGCTTTTGAATGCTCAAATGCACATCACTTAGGATCAACACTCCCCCTATGTTTTTCAAACCGTGTAAGAAATAATCATAGCAGCAAGCATATAAGCGTGGAAACATAAACGGTGAGTTTTAGCATGTCTTACACCATGCAACATGGTTCACAAACACGAAATCAGCGAGTACACAAGCTCATAAGACACAAATAGCTAAAACAACGAAAGCTTGTGACTATCCCTGGCAAATCCCCGAAATCCTAATAGATATTTCTCCCCCTTTAGCATCACGACACCAAAAAGAGAAGAAATCGATGCTAGCGTCCCAGAAGTCACTCGGAGATGTTCTCGTTGCTAGCAGGGTGGGGACGGTGACGAGAGGACACTTCTGCTTCGTTTTCATAATCAGACCACACGCACACATTTCCTTGGGAATCCATGGCCCTCCATTCACCTGACATGGTGATGTGCTTCTCTGAACCTGACTCAACTTCTTCACCACGAGCACGGCTATCCAGAATATCTTGCTGACGAGCAATCTTGTGAGCAACATGATGGTTATATTCCCGTGTCTCAAGTGCCTTGGTCATGCAGAAAAGTTTCTTGACTTGTCTAGCCATCCAACCCAAACGGTCAATTGTCTTCTTGGGCCATGAGAAGGACCGGCACCCCTAGCAGCAGCAGCAGCCTCAATAGACTTGTTCTTTTTGTTCTTCCTAGCTTGAGCAGTTTCATAGCTGTGATCTTTGATGCGTAGCTATTTGGGCTTGTGAGGAGTCCAAGTGTTGGGATCCGAGAGTTCCTCCAACTCCGTGACAGGCATCTCGGACCATGCCCAAATGATGATCTTCATGACAAGGGGGCCATAAGCAACACTCTTCTTCAAAATGACGATGTTCCAAAACTCATTCCATAGATAGTCCATAACATCTAGTTTCTTCCCCTGGGTCTTGAACTCATGCATCTGAACCTTGAGAGTGGTGAGGTCTTGAACTTCATCAATGTTGCCTCCCTTGAGGTTGATGGTTTCCCTGAAAATCATGTGCATAATCTCATATGGAGGGTAAAGTCCCTCGGTGTGCCCCGGAGTGTACCTTTCCCAGAAATAAAGAGGTGCAAGAAAGTGCTTCTGAAGGGGCCTGTCCATCTCATGAACACGGAACCAAGAGGCATGAAAGTCAGCTGGAAGGATAGTGCCATGATCAACAAAACCCAGCAGTTTCCCAATGTCACTCCACCGGGCAGTGAACTAAACGTCCTTCATTATCCAAGTGATAGTGCAATCCACGGTGCTGAAATAGAGGGTGGCAAAGAACTGACACACATGTTCTTCATCAAAATCCTGACGAAGCTGAATAAAGTCGATAATTCCAAGTTCCTTGCATAATTTGAGAGCTTCTCCAAAGTACTCAGGGTGCCTCTCCATGTGGCAAATGTCAATATACTGCTGCTTTACCACATTGTTCTTGGGAGCCTTGTGAAGATAAGTGTAATAGCACTGTTCCTGAGAACGAGTGTGGAAATAGGGAGTGGTCCCTCGAACAGCTGGATCCAACTCCATGCGGTCAAACTCATAAGGATTCTTCTTTCTTGCATCAACATACTCTGCATCTGTCATGTTCTTGACTGAGGTTGGTTTCTTACAGACTCCTTGTTTGACCCTGCCCTTGCCTACATTGCGAGAGGTGTCGGGAACAAACTCTGCATCTTCATCATTAGTGAGCTTGGCCTTCTTGCCCCTAGTACGAGAACCTACCGAACCAAGTTCACCTGTGATTAGCAAGGGGATGTAAAACATAGAGAAGTAATGTGCAAAAACAAAGTTCATGAATGGACAACACAGAACACTAGGATACAAATATTGGAACAATCTACTGCTAAACAATAGTACTACAACTAGTACAGGAGAAAGCACCATGGGATTGTAACTCAACCAAAGAAAAATCGAGAGACCACCACGGATGATTCAAACGATGATAGATGGAGAACTACAAAATTAGCCATGGATTCTTCACAATACTTCTACACTAGATTCTAGGTTACCCAAAGTGCATCTCTACCAACCCAAATCGACAAGAACACCTAGGGATGCCCACTAGTTCATCTTCAACCGTCAACGAGTTGAGAGAGAGGGAGAGGGCATACCGGAGCTCATGGCGATGGATCGGGGGTGAGGAAGAGGTACGGGAGCCGTCCATGGGCAGAGGCGGCGAGGGCCACGGCCGGGGGCGGCGCCGTCCGGTGGAGGAGGTGGCCGGCGATGGCGGATCGAAGGAGTGCGGTTGGAGGAGATGGGGAAAAGTTGTGTTGACTTTCCCCATCTGTTCCGTTTTCACCCGATCCAGATCCGCACCAGCGGTACTACCGCCCGATCCGGTGGTAGTACCGCTGCCGATATTAACGCGCATCCAGTGCGGTACGCGCGGTCAACGATCTTAGAACTTTGACCAGCGGTAGTACCGCCCGGGATGCGGCGGTAGTACCGACGCCTATAGCAGAACTTCAAAATAGGCTCAAAAGAACCACAATTTTAGTTATGCCACCGGTACCGACCCACTACAAACACCGGGAACATCAAGTTTGCACATTTTTAGAAAGAAAGGTCTTTAGGGATAAGGGTTTTGGCTTGGGATAGATAAGTCACTGAGGAAGGAGTGTTACTCAATTTGCAAGAATCAAATATGAAAGGCCAAATTTGAGTACTCTCCCCAATACTCAAAAGAGATTTATAAAAACAATAAGATCCAAATAAAAACCAACTCCTCATAGGGAGGAGGGCGGTGGCCGTAGCCACCATATATGAGCAATTATCAACCCGGAACCGCGAAGATATATCTTTAGTTCAAGGCCAATACTCATCGTTTAACCACAAATTGTCACCGGAGTGACTAAATGAAGCACGAATTGTCTATGTTTGCATATTAGAGTTAGTGATAGCTCATGATTTGAACTAAACTCCCCCTAAAACCATGCATACATCCAAACTAGTTACTATGGGTAGTTGTGCAAGGCGGTCAAGCAAAGTTACTCGCATCAATGTCATTTATTTCATTCCTCAACTCTCGAAATCTTGTTTCATCAAGGGCCTTTGTGAAGATATCTGCAATTTGATCCTTGGTCCGGACATATGAGAGCTTGGTATCACCTTTCTCCACATGCTCCCTAATGAAGTGATGACAAATCTCGATGTGCTTCGTCTTGGAGTGTAGCACGGGGTTGTGGGCGATCTTGATAGCACTCTCATTGTCACAAAGAAGAGGCACCTTGTCAAAACTGAGACCATAATCCTTCATGGTTTGCCTCATCCATAACAATTGAGCACAACAACTTGCTGCAGAACTGTACTCGGCTTCGGTGGTGAAGAGAGCAACACAGTTTTGCTTCTTGGAGGACCAGCAAACCAAGGAGCGGACAAGAAACTGACAGCCACTAGTAGGAGAATGCCATTCTGTGGCGCACCAAAAAATGTTTCTGTGGCGCATGGTCGGTGCGCCACAGAATCCTCGCCACAAAAATATTATTTCTGTGGCGCATGGTTCCGTGCGCCACAAAAAGTAGACAATTCTGTGCCGCACCTCCAGAAATGCGCCACAGAAATATTTTCCATGCGCCACAGAAATAATTTTGATTATTTGCTGTATTTGACAATAATGTATCTGTGGCGCACTTTGTTCGTGCGCCACAGAATATGGTGCGCCACAAAATTATTTACCGTGCGCCACTAAATTATTTGCTGTATATATTATCGATTATTTGCTGTATTATCGATTATTTGCTGTATTTGACAATAATACAGGTATATTACAGTATTTATACAGAAAATAATAGAAACAGTAATATATTTTGACACGGTATTAAAACAGACAGATAAATAAGTCATCACATCACTTAGAGCCCGAGATACATACATATATAGTACAAGCATATGCATTTAACATTGGCATGTGTATTGGGATAAGTCGTAGTACAAGCATATGCATTTAACATTGGCATATGCATGAAAATAAAACATTAGTCCTAACCAAGTACAGTGGAAACATCAAGCTACATAGATAAGTGGACAAGTCAACATAAAACATAGTACGGAAAGAAGTGGACAAGTCGCTCTATGGGTCGTCGTCCCTAGGCCTATCCAGCTGAGCCCAGTACATCGGATCTGCGGGGTCATCAGTGTCCTCACTCCCCCATGGTTGACCCGAAAGAGTGCGGAATGGAGGTATGCCATCCCGCCTATTCACCTCGACCCAGTGCCTAGGGTCGCTGTGGTGATAAGCATCGGGGTTTGGCGGCCCGAACATCCGCAGTAGCTGCTGCTCCGACTCCTGCAACTCCTGGTGCCGCTGCTGCTGCCGCTCCTCCGACGCCTGCTGTCGCTCCTGCTGCCGCTTCTGCCGCCGCTGCTCAGAGTCGGAATCCCACTCCTTCTCCCATTCCTCCTCCTGCTGCTCCTCCTCCTGCTGGTCCTCCTCCTCCGCCCAGATCCCAAGAGAAGTGATGTCGTCGTTAGTAGGACCGGCGCTATGGGAAGGACCGGTGCCGTACAAAGGACCAGCACCGTCAAAAGGACTAGCGCCGAACTGCTGGTAGGACATCAAGTTTGGCTTGTTCTGCAGGAGATGCCTCACATACGGGTCGTCCTGGGGGCGTGCGTTGCGACGTGCAATCTGCGCCTCAGCCAACCTATGCTCCATCTCCTTGGCCATTTCCACCTGTCTGATCCCATCCGGTATGAGCTCATTCACACGGTGGCGATCCGCTGGGTAGTTCGAATCCTTATCTTTCTTCTTATCACCGTACTCGTGTACGGCGAAATAATCATAGGCGCGCGTCGCCTCCTCCGCTGTATTAAACTGCCCAGCCCAGTGCTTCCTCTTGTTGATATGGATTTGACATCCATACACGTACCGACCAAGCTTGTTCCTATAGCACGCCCTCACAACCTTAAACCCGGCCATTCCGTGAAACTAAAACATATTAAAAACAAATTCATTAAAATCAAAAAACTACACAACTATATACTACAAACTACACAATGTGGAAATTACACAATATAAACCAATGAACAGAACTAAAATTATTTTTAGCAAAGTCATGCCAAAATTATATTCATGCATGTAGGGACATTGATCAAATATGCAAAAGTATAACTAATACATCTTGATCCCATGAATAATTTGGTCCATTTTTATTTAACCCTAATACATCGCGAATAATATCACTAATACATCTCCTCTCCCATGCATGAACCTCTGAAACTAACTTCGACCGGGTGCTGAGCCGCGGGCGCTGCGCATCCAAAGATAAGGAACCCTCACAGGGTCATAGCTCACGTGAGGAGGAACCCTCTGAAGAAACGACCATCTATTGTTGTACTGCCTATCCAACAAATACATGTAGCGACGGACATGCTCGTCCTCCTCCCTGATATGGCGACGTACCACCTCCTCGAGGGCCGGCTCCCTCTGCACCGAGCATGGCCCACGCGACCGCCACCAAAGAAGATCCGGGTCGACGATGTCACCCGGATTTGTCACCAAGATACGCGTCCCGGAAGGTAACACCTCCCAGTGCCAGCCCGGCAGAGTCCAGTCGCGGACATCGACCCTCTGGTCCAACAGTGACATCGTCGCCGAGAACAATAAACTAAAAACACAATTTTTAAGTAGCAAGCAAATTTAAATAAAGTACAAATTCATAGCAACTATCAAATAACATAGTACCATATCAAATTAATATCAACAACACAATTTTCAAACTCATTTTTAGTAATGTGAAAATTACACAATATAAACCAACAATGAACCCAACTAAAATTATCTACAATCTAAGCTACACAACTATATGTCCTATTTTTAGCAAAGTCATGCCAAAATTCACAAAAAAATTTGGCATGACCTTTGCTAAAAAAAGGGACATATGGAGTACCCGAATTTGCCGGAATGGAAGTTAATCGACGTTCCGGCAAACTCAAGGGCCTCATGGGTACCTGCAGACATTTCACAAATCATATGTCCTATTTTTAGCAAAGTCATGCCAAAATTCACGAATTTTTTTTGCATGAACTTTGCTAGAAAAAGGACATATGGAGTACCCGAATTTGCCGTAATGGAAGTTAATCGACGTTCCGGCAAACTCAAGGGCCTCTCGGGGTACCTCCAGACATTTCACAAAAAATCCACATCTCCGGCCGGCATCTCCACGACACGATGGTCGGAGCACAAACAACCACGACACGATGTTCGTGGTAGCACAGATCAATACAAGCACACACAACTTCTCGATCGGGGTACCAATAGCTCACCAAAGGGCGTCTTGTAACATCCCAAAAATTAATATAAATATTATTATTCCAAAAATGAGAGCCAACAAAAACTTTTGCTAAATTATATGTGTTGATCTCATATTGTTGCTTGTGTTATTTATTTCTTGCTAATTGTGTGTTGCTTGCTCTAAATAAAAACATGAAGAAAAGAAAAGAAATAAAATAAAAAGCAAAACAATAAAAATAGTGTGACAAGTGTCACACAAAATTCTCCAAGTGAGAAATTAATTCCTTTCAAAATAAAATTCAGTGGAGTGATGTTTAATCACTCTCAATTTTATTCCTATACTTTTCCCTCTCCAAATATATTTTCAAAATTCTAAATTTAAAATTCCAAAAACCTTTCTTTATCTTTTAAAATCACAAAGTGTGTGGTGCAAAACTTGTCAATTAAATTGCACCACAGCACCACAAACTACATTTGAATATGTGAAGCAAATTATGAAAATAAATTTCAGAAATTCAAATTCAAATTTGGTTCAAGCATTTCATCGAACACCTTGCACCCATGCACTGTGTTCTTCCCCAATTCATCCAAACCCGAAATCAAATTGATCGAATTCGTGTGTTATTCGTCGAATTGATGCCTGCACTCGATCCCTCTGGCTTCATCGACCTCGCCGCGCTCAAGAAATCGAAGAGGGGAGGTTGGCGTCGAGGAGAAGCTTCGGAGGGGACACGCTCCGGCGAGCACGTGCCATGTCGCGCAAGTGGCCGTGGCGTGGCGACGCCGCGTTGCTCAGCTCCGTGCCCCCCCTCTCTCCCTCACCTCGCTGCCCCCTCTCTGGCCACACCGCAGCCCGCAGGAACCCGCCCCCGCCAGAGTGACGCCGTGTGCAGTGCGCGCCGCGCACCGCCCGAGCGTTCCCTGGCCGTCCCACTCGCGAGCTCGCTCCGCTCATCGACACGCACTCGACCTTGCTCCCTGCCACTCCCACATCGTAGCCGCACCTCCACCGCCCCTACGGCGAGAGCACGTCGCCCCTGGAGCTCTCCTGCGCCCGGACCACCATGGACCCGTGCTCGCCGTTAAATACCCCACCTCGCGCCCAAACTCTCCACACCCCGCACCACTGCCTCCACCCCTCTCCACTCCTCAGTGAACCGCCAGGAGGGCGGAGCCACTCCCTCGAAGCTCCAGCTGCCCGTGAGCTTCCTCGACGCTCCGCCGCATCCGAAGGTGGACGACGACACGGCCGTGCCGTGCTGCTGCCCCATTTCCCTCTCTGACCCCTCCACCTTGCTCTCCATCATCGCCGCACTCACCCGAGCCCTTTTCTCCGTTGTTTCGTGCACAGGCGCGCCGTAGAAGCTTCGCCGGAGTTCGTGCCCGTGGCCGTGGAAGTTCGAGACCTCGCCGCCGTCGACTGGAGCCTCCCCAGCAAGTACAACTCGCACCGCCGCCTTCCTCGAGCCTCCGCCGTTCTCCAGCACCTTCCCCGCATCTTCCCGAGCCCCCTAGGTGAGGATCCATCCACCACCGTGCCGCCGGCGCGGCGGCGCCGCCAGAATAAGGTCGCCGCCGATGTCTTTAAATCTGGACCGTTGGATCTAGATCCAACGGTGACTTACCTCTTCGTTAGGTGTTAGGCTGACGGGCTGGCCCCACCCGTCAGCGTTTTATTAATTTTCCCGTGTGCACTGAGTCACTGACAGAAGGGCCCCACCTGTCATACTTTTCAACATTATCCAGAGCAGTTAGATTTTCGAATTTAGTTTTCTCTGTGAATTCAGTACTGGACCCATTTTAGAAATTCGATATCTGAGATTTAGGAATCCAAATAAATCAAACTCAATTGTTCTGGAAAGCTTATGAAATTGTTTAACCAACCCAAGTGGTCTCATGTCATTTAAATAAATATTTAAAAAGTATTATTAAAAATACTACAGAAGGTTTAAATTCTAAACTTGTTTGTTTCTGATACTCTGTTAGCCAAATAATTCCAAACCAATTTTGTTAGCTTAGTACTGTCATGTATTAGCTTCCCTAATTTTGGTAGAATTATTGTGCAGTAGTAATTGTTTAGTATAAAGTTGAAGTTAGAACACCCTTCTGCACTAAACAATTAAATATATTTAATGGTTAACCCAAATGATTAGGACCAATTTTGAGATCACATTTAGTCATGTTTAGTCACCCCTAAAAGGATTTAATTTTAGGATCAACAGAAGTTAATTGGTAGCCAAAACTTGATTATTAAGTCACTGGATTCAAACATTTGTGTAGGGAGTTTGGTAACTCCAATTGATCCAAACTAAATTGGGTTGTCTTCTACACATCAGTAGCTTTTGGTAGAAATTTTTGTATTTTTGTGACCAACAGAACTCAAGTTGTGCAATTAAACATGTTCCACAAGTTTCTGCCATAATTTTGAACATAAATAAATGATGTTTAATTCAATTATTTTGAAACCAAATTGTATGGTTTGATGTGTGCAGTAGCTATTTGTGATGTTTATGATTGATATGTTGTGATGCTTGCTTGAGTAGTTTAGTAATTGTTTGCATTGCTTGTTTGACGTTTAGACGAGAACGTTGCCGAAGTCTACGAGGAGGGGGAATACCTTGATCAGCAAGCACAAGAACCTGAGAACTTTGCCGAGCAAGGCAAGCTACTTCACTGAGCTTGCATTTACATACATCTATTTTGTCACATGAGTTATTCAAAAGTATCAATGATTTTGAAAACCTTTTTACAAGTACATGAAAACTATTTTGCCACCTATGTAGAAGTATAAGATAGTTGATATAAAATTATAGGATGGGAAAATAAATGTTGTTTACTCAAAACTCCTTTGAAATACTTGTGTGGTTATGGAATACCGAGATGTCGGTGTTGAAGTGGAGAAATGGAAAATGGGAATGTTTATGAAAAATGCACAGTGTCCTAGTACTATGACAACCAATCTTAATCTGTGCGACCACATTTACCCCCATATGGGAACGGGGCTTAGTCATATAATTTGCTCTTATTAGTATGGGATACCTCATCGACGGAGATGACTCCGTTATGCATGAGGGGATGGTTTGGAGAACTCCCCTGACCTGGGTCCTCGCTCAAACTCTATGGAAAGATAAGGAGGAGGATTGAAGACTTCATCAATGTGGTCGCCGGGAAAAACATATGAGTCCTCACACTTAGGGTTGCCGACGGGGACCGGACTGAGTGTTGGTGGGAATTATCATATGGGTAGGATCCTATACTAGCATGAGCAAAGGAGAGGCTAGGGTCGGTGGCTCAACTTCGCATACACCTTGTATGGCGGGACGTGGCTGACACGATGAGTTACCGGATGGATGTGGGATAAAAGCGTGCTACCTCTGCAGAGGGTCAAAACTATTCGAATAGCCGAGTCCTCGGATATGGACAATTGGGAGGCTGTCCTAAGATCATGTGCAAGTTTTTGGAAAAGCTTTTAAGTTAAAAGAAACTGAAATGGTGATGGTGTGACACAACTATACCAAATGGAGTGGTATGAGTTGTTGGAATAAATGGACCATGGTGAGCCATGGTCAGGAAAAGGAGGGGTTTTGGAGAAACAAATGAGATGGTGACTTCTTTTAAAGATAGTTATAAAACTCTTCTTACCTTTTTCAATAAAGATATAGAGATGTTTTAAAAAATAAAAGTTGTAAGTTAAAAAAACTAGTGCATACTCATGTTGGGGTAGTTTGCGAGTACATTCAAATGTACTCATATTGGTTTCGTCCCTGGCTATTGTCCTAGCCAGACTACGAGGAGGAGCACTACGCCGAGCAGGAGTATGGCGACTTCTACGCAAACTAAGGATCTCCACAAGTCAGCTGCCTGTCGGGTCGTCATCGTTAGAATATGATGTCTACTACGCCGTAGCTTCCGCTGATATTTTGGTTTGGCCCATGAAGGCACCTATGTAAGACTTGGTCTAAATGACCATTTATGTAAGACTTTTTATTCGGTATTGTAATGGATGTAAACTTTGGTATCCAATTCGGATTATGTGCAACGACAGACTGATCACGGGATCGTTGTGTTAAGCATAATCGGGTATTTCGGACAGCTAGTCCGGGGTCCCCACAGACTTGGTATCAGAGCCATCCTGACTTTAGGAAACCTTAGTTAGCATGGTCGTTAGACAAATGTTACAAAAAGATTAATTTCTAAAAGAAAGGAGTGAAGTATTTTCGAAAACTGCTTATCTCCAATCCTCTTACTTATGCAAAAATTTATTCTCATTAAACATTACAATTTCCTTAGTATCCTTAAAATTTTGCAGACTTGTCATCTCATTAAACTTAAAATTCTGCTTATGTTACCTCACTAAATTAAAATTTTGTACACTTATCATCTCACTAACTTAAAATTTTGCTTAAAAATTGTAGATGGCACTCCATTGGACCGAGTTCGTTCAGCTTGAGAAGGATAGCAAGCTGACGTTTGAGAGGGACTTGTTCGAGTTGAGCAAGCTGTTAGGTCGCCCCGCTCCAGAGTTTGAGGGAGCTCAGATTGACGTTCACGGTGTCGGAAGGCTGAGCTGGCTCATCAAGTCGTCAGTTCGCAGGAACATCAAGTCTCCCAGTTCCAGGACACTCGTCTTCACCACCAAGGAGGCCACCTGGGTTGACGGTCTCTGTACTGCCACACAGAGGATGCTAGCCCGACTTTGTGAGGAGCACAAGGCGGAGTTGGCAGATTCCCGTTTCCGGTTCTACGGGAGGCGCAACTGCGATGGACACCCTACTCCTTCCCCTTGCCACCCGATGTTTGGGAGCTACATCATGGACATGGAGCTCTTACTTCAGCACACTCAGGATGATCTGATGCGCACTAGGATTCAGCTTCACTTTGACCGCGAGTCGCTCGTTGAGCTTCGCGAGAATGAGGAGAAGCTGCTGGAGGAGAAGGTCGCTCTTCTCGGAAGAGGGCCCAGCTGAGGAGGACATCGTGAAGCTCCGCAAAAGGTGGCGGAGCAGGACCAGCTGATTGAGGATCTAGAGCACCATACTGACGAGATGGAGGAGGAGGGCGAGGATCTCCGCAAGGAGAACAACGCTTTCCTCAGTGACGATGATGACTTCGTGGAGGAGATGGACTGTGAGGAGGAGGATGATGAGGAGGAGTTAGTTGACGAGGAGGAGGAGCCACTCGAGGCAGTTCTCGAGGACGAGGAGGAGGATCCCGAGGAGCCACCCTACCAGTCAGATGCTGACGTGTTAGAGCTGGAGGTTCCACCTCAGTAGGCGAGTGACTTGATCACTACCGCAGGATTAGGTTGACCCCTATCGCTAGTCGAGTCGAAGTAGTGGTTCTTTTGGAAACCAGATGCTATGTATCTTAGATGTAAGGTGATGTTGTAAGCTTGATGTTGTAAGCTTGAGTTGTTGTGAACTCCTTGATGTGATGTTTGTGAAATATAAGTATGTTTGTCTTGTTAGATCTGTGTGAAATATTTTCATATAAGTCCTTAAAATTAATCAACCACTTGAGAAATCGTCTTTTCCCTTAGTCGAACTTTTCTTGCCTTGCCTCTTATACCCGGTGTGCTTCAGGATGCCGCCCCGTCGCAGCAATGCGGAAGGATCAGGATCAGCACCACCACCACCGGACCCAACCCCCGCCCAACTTCTCGCGCTTATCATGGAGGAACGTGAAAATGCCCGGCAGGAGCGCCAGGCTCATCTCATGCCCTACACAACTCGCAGCCGCTTATAACAACAACAACAACAACAACAACAAAACAACAATGGTGGTAATGGCAATGGAGATGGAACCAGCGATCCACCTTAGGCGATTTCCAGAAAACCAACCCACCCACCTACTCCAAGGGACTTCACCCACTGGAGCCGATGATTGGCTTCGCACCATCGACAACAATCTGGAAGTTGCTGCTGTGGGGAAAATGAGAAAGTGCTGTATGCAACCCACTATCTCGCTGGACCTGCAAGAGCTTGGTGGGAAACTACCAAGGCTCTCCAGCAAGCTGGTCATGTTATCAACTGGGCTGAGTTCCAGGAGAAGTTCCGCAAGAAGCACATTCCCAGCGGACTTATTGAGAGGAAGAAGGATGAATTCCGCAAGCTGAGGCAGGGAAGTAGAGATGTGGTCGGTTATCTGATGAGTTTACCGACTTATCTCGGTATGCTCCTGATGACACCGACAGAAAGAAGAAGATGGAGCGTTTCATGAGTGGACTTCATGATGAACTGCAGTGTGCTCTGGTTATCCATGACTTCCGTGATCTGGAGTCACTTGTGGACAAAGCCATCCAGCTGGAGACCAAGCGCAAGTCTATGTATGAAGGTCGCAAGAGGAGGATGAATGCTCAGGAAGGTTCGAGCAGCCAGAAACCTCGTATCTTTCAGCAAACACCAGGCCTGCCTATCGTCCACCCAAGCCCACGCCCCAATTTCCCTAACCGCCCAAACAACTTCAACCGCCCCAATGACAATAACCGTCCCAGAGGAAACTTCAACAACTTCAACCCCAATGCCAATGTTGTCTGCTTTGAATGTGGCAACAAAGGTCACTACTCCAGAGAATGCCCCAATCCTAAGAGGAATGTTCAGCGCCCCAATGCACCGAACAATGGTCAAGGCCGCAATGGAAATGGTAATGGCAAGAATGCCGCACCCCGCGGAAATGCTGCTGTTGTCAAGGGCCGTCTGCACCACATCAATGCTGAAGAAGCTCAGGAGGCGCCAGATGTTGTGCTGGGTACGTTCCTTGTCAACTCAGTACCTGCAACTGTTCTGTTTGATTCTGGTGCAACCCATTCATTTGTTACCGAGGAGTTTGTCGCTAAGGGAGGATTAGTAGAAGGCTTCCTAAATAAAACCCTGAGTATACAAATTCCTGGCTCCACCATAGAAACCAAGAGATTTTGTCCAAATACTGCCATGAGATTTCAGGCGAAAAATTTGCAGCCGACCTAATTATTCTAGGAACCCAGGGCATAGATGTTATACTTGGTATGAATTGGCTAGCCAAGTACCATGGTCGAATAGACTGTGCCAGAAGAGCTGTATCCGTCACCACCGACAAAGAAGTAGAAGTGGAGTATGTGTCTGAAACCAACCACTCCCAACCAGGCTGCCATGAGAGCATAGCTCGACCCGCCCTAGATGAGATCCGTGTTGTTCACCTGTTCAAGGATGTTTTCCCAGAAGAATTGCCTGGTATGCCGCCAGACCGGGATATTGAGTTCATAATTGAGCTTATCCCAGGGACATCCCCCATATCCCAAAGACCTTATCGGATGAATCCGGAAGAACTAGTTGAATTGAAGAAGCAGTTGGCTGATATGCTCAGCAAAGGTCTTGTTCGTCCAAGCGCTTCACCTGGGGATCACCCATTATTTTTGTGGACAAGAGAGACGGTACCACACGCCTGTGTGTGGATTATCGCAAGCTGAATGACGTGACCATTAAAAACAAGTACCCTCTTCCCAAGATCGAGGATCTGTTCGATCAAATGAACGGAGCCCGAGTCTTTTCCAAGATCGATCTTCGGACAGGTTACCATCAGTTGAAGATCCGAGAGAAAGATATTCCCAAGACCGCCTTCACCACCCGTTACGGTTTGTTTGAATACACCGTGATGTCCTTTGGTCTGACCAATGCCCCAGCCTATTTCATGAATCTCATGAACAAGATTTTCATGGAGTACCTCGACAAGTTCGTGGTAGTTTTCCTTGATGACATCCTTATTTATTCCAAGACCGAAGAAGAGCATGCTGAACACCTGCGTCTAGTTTTGGAGACCCTCCGAGAGCACCAGCTGTATGCCAAGCTTAGCAAGTGTGAGTTTTGGCTCAGTAAAGTGGCATTTCTCGGACATGTTGTATCTGCCGGAGGAATTTCTGTTGACCCGAGAAGATCCAAGCCATTGTTGACTGGTTATCCCCAACCAGTGTGACTGAAATCCGAAGCTTTCTCGGACTTGCCGGTTATTACCGCAAGTTCGTTGAAGGATTTTCCAGTATAGCCAAACCCATGACCCAACTGTTGAAGAAGGACAAGAAATTTGAATGGACTCAGAAGTGTGAAGATAGTTTCCAAGAATTGAAGAAGAGACTAACCTCAGCCCCAATTTTGATTATGCCAGACGTCACCCAGAGTTTCGACGTGTATTGCGATGCATCACGCCTCGGACTTGGTTGCGTTCTGATGCAAGAAGGCAAAGTTGTGTCGTACCTGTCCCGGCAGTTGCGACCGCATGAAGAGAATTACCCAACCCATGACTTGGAGTTAGCTGCTGTTGTTCTTGCTCTCAAAACGTGGCGTCCCTATCTTGCGGGACATCGCTGCGAGGTCTATACAGATCACAAAAGCTTGAAGTATATTTTCACCCAGAAAGATTGAACCTGCGACAGAGGAGATGGATGGAATTAATCAAGGATTATGATATTGGAATCCATTATCACCCTGGAAAGGCTAATGTAGTTGCCGATGCCCTTAGTCGCAAACCTGCACCCTGAATGCCCTGATCCAAGCCGAACAGCCAGCCTTGTTCAAAGAGTTCGAAGACTTTGGACTAGAACTTGTTAGCCATGGTTATCTCGCCAATTTAGAGTTAACCCCAACCCTGATGGATCAAATCAAAGAAGCCCAAAAGGTCATGAAAGCATTGAAGGAATTAGGAAGAAGATTTCCCTCGGCAAAGCACCCGGTTTTACCGAAGATGCTGAAGGAGTGCTGAAATTCAATGACCGTATCTGTGTGCCCAATGTCACGGAACTTAAGGAGTTAATCCTGAAGGAGGCCCATGAGACCCCTTATTCAATCCACCCCGGCGGAACCAAAATGTACCAAGACCTTCGAGAAAGATTTTGGTGGCATGGAATGAACGAGAGATTGGTTCTTTCGTAGCCAAGTGTGATATCTGTCAGCGAGTCAAGGCTGAACATCAGCCCGCTGGATTGCTTCAACCTTTGAAAATTCCCGAGTGGAAGTGGGATGAGATTGGAATGGATTTTATTACCGGACTTCCAAGATCCAACCGAGGCCATGATTCAATCTGGGTCATCGTTGATCGATTGACCAAGGTTGCTCATTTTATACCGTCAAGACCACTCACAATGGAGCCCAGTTAGCAGACTGTATATTTCCAGAATAGTAAGCCTGCATGGTGTGCCTAAGAAGATTGTATCTGATAGAGGCACGCAATTCACCTCAAGATTCTGGAAATCCCTTCATGAAGCCCTCGGAACCAAGTTAGCATTTAGCACAGCTTATCATCCCCAGACCGATGGCCAAACTGAGCGAGTGAACCAGATATTGGAGGACATGCTTCGCGCATGTGTTCTATCCTATGGTTCCAAGTGGGAAGATTGTCTTCCGTTTGCAGAGTTCTCGTACAACAATAGTTATCAGTCCAGTCTGCAAATGGCCCCTTTTGAAGCCCTTTACGGCAAGAAGTGTCGTACACCCCTGAATTGGTCCGATACCGGAGAAGGCAAATTGTTTGGACCAGATACCCTCCGTGAAGCTGAAGAGCAAGTTCAGCTTATTCGTGAACGCCTCAAAACTGCCCAATCCCGTCAGAAGAGTTACGCTGACACCAAGCGCCGTGACCTCACTTTCATCGGAGATTATGTTTATCTCCGAGTAACCCCCTTAAAGGAATGCACGTTTCCATGTCAAGGAAAATTAGCGCCAAGGTATATTGGACCCTTCAAGATCATTGCTCGTCGAGGAGAAGTATCCTATCAGCTGGAATTGCCCCAAGAGTTAGGAGATTATCATGATGTCTTCCACATTTCCTTGCTCCGGAAGTGTCTAGAAGTTCCTGACCAGCCTGATGTTTTCAAAAACATCGACCACCTCTCCATCGACCTGAACCAAGACCTGACTTATCGCGAGAGACCCCTCAAGATTCTCGAAGAAGATGTTCGTGTTACCCGAAGACGTGCGATCAAGTTCTACAAAGTCCAGTGGACTAACCACTCTGAAGAAGAAGCAACTTGGGAACGCGAAGATTTCTTAGAAGCGAATTCCCAGACCTCTTTAATACCCAGCCTAGCAAATCTCGGGACGAGATTTATTTTAAGGGGGGAAGGATTGTAACATCCCAAAAATTAATATAAGTATTATTATTCCAAAAATGAGAGCCAACAAAAACTTTTGCTAAATTATATGTGTTGATCTCATATTGTTGCTTGTGTTATTTATTTCTTGCTAATTGTGTGTTGCTTGCTCTAAATAAAAACATGAAGAAAAGAAAAGAAATAAAATAAAAAGCAAAACAATAAAAATAGTGTGACAAGTGTCACACAAAATTCTCCAAGTGAGAAATTAATTCCTTTCAAAATAAAATTCAGTGGAGTGATGTTTAATCACTCTCAATTTTATTCCTATACTTTTCCCTCTCCAAATATATTTTCAAAATTCTAAATTTAAAATTCCAAAAACCTTTCTTTATCTTTTAAATCACAAAGTGTGTGGTGCAAAACTTGTCAATTAAATTGCACCACAGCACCACAAACCTACATTTGAATATGTGAAGCAAATTATGAAAATAAATTTCAGAAATTCAAATTCAAATTTGGTTCAATCATTTCATCGAACACCTTGCACCCATGCACTGTGTTCTTCCCCAATTCATCCAAACCCGAAATCAAATTGATCGAATTCGTGTGTTATTCGTCGAATTGATGCCTGCACTCGATCCCTCTGGCTTCATCGACCTCGCCGCGCTCAAGAAATCGAAGAGGGGAGGTTGGCGTCGAGGAGAAGCTTCGGAGGGGACACGCTCCGGCGAGCACGCGCCATGTCGCGCAAGTGGCCGTGGCGTGGCGACGCCGCGTTGCTCAGCTCCGTGCCCCCCCTCTCTCCCTCACCTCGCTGCCCCCTCTCTGGCCACACCGCAGCCCGCAGGAACCCGCCCCCGCCGGAGTGACGCCGTGTGCAGTGCGTGCCGCGCACCGCCCGAGCGTTCCCTGGCCGTCCCACTCGCGAGCTCGCTCTGCTCATCGACACGCACTCGACCTTGCTCCCTGCCACTCCCACATCGTAGCCGCACCTCCACCGCCCCTACGGCGAGAGCACGTCGCCCCTGGAGCTCTCCTGCGCCCGGACCACCATGGACCCGTGCTCGCCGTTAAATACCCCACCTCGCGCCCAACTCTCCACACCCGCACCACTGCCTCCACCCCTCTCCACTCCTCAGTGAACCGCCAGGAGGGCGGAGCCACTCCCTCGAAGCTCCAGCTGCCCGTGAGCTTCCTCGACGCTCCGCCGCATCCGAAGGTGGACGACGACACGGCCGTGCCGTGCTGCTGCCCCATTTCCCTCTCTGACCCCTCCACCTTGCTCTCCATCATCGCCGCACTCACCCGAGCCCTTTTCTCCGTTGTTTCGTGCACAGGCGCGCCGTAGAAGCTTCGCCGGAGTTCGTGCCCGTGGCCGTGGAAGTTCGAGACCTCGCCGCCGTCGACTGGAGCCTCCCCAGCAAGTACAACTCGCACCGCCGCCTTCCTCGAGCCTCCGCCGTTCTCCAGCACCTTCCCCCGTCTTCCCGAGCCCCCTAGGTGAGGATCCATCCACCACCGTGCCGCCGGCGCGGCGGCGCCGCCAGAATAAGGTCGCCGCCGATGTCTTTAAATCTGGACCGTTGGATCTAGATCCAACGGTGACTTACCTCTTCGTTAGGTGTTAGGCTGACGGGCTGGCCCCACCCGTCAGCGTTTTATTAATTTTCCCGCGTGCACTGAGTCACTGACAGAAGGGCCCCACCTGTCATACTTTTCAACATTATCCAGAGCAGTTAGATTTTCGAATTTAGTTTTCTCTGTGAATTCAGTACTGGACCCATTTTAGAAATTCGATATCTCGAGATTTAGGAATCCAAATAAATCAAACTCAATTGTTCTGGAAAGCTTATGAAATTGTTTAACCAACCCAAGTGGTCTCATGTCATTTAAATAAATATTTAAAAAGTATTATTAAAAATACTACAGAAGGTTTAAATTCTAAACTTGTTTGTTTCTGATACTCTGTTAAGCCAAATGATTCCAAACCAATTTTGTTAGCTTAGTACTGTCATGTATTAGCTTCCCTAATTTTGGTAGAATTAATTGTGCAGTAGTAATTGTTTAGTATAAAGTTGAAGTTAGAACACCCTTTGCACTAAACAATTAAATATATTTAATGGTTAACCCAAATGAATTAGGACCAATTTTGTAGATCACATTTAGTCATGTTTAGTCACCCCTAAAAGGATTTAATTTTAGGATCAACAGAAGTTAATTGGTAGCCAAAACTTGATTATTAAGTCACTGGATTCAAACATTTGTGTAGGGAGTTTGGTAACTCCAATTGATCCAAACTAAATTGGGTTGTCTTCTACACATCAGTAGCTTTTGGTAGAATTTTAGTTTGTATTTTTGTGACCAACAGAACTCAAGTTGTGCAATTAAACATGTTCCACAAGTTTCTGCCATAATTTTGAACATAAATAAATGATGTTTAATTCAATTATTTTGAAACCAATTGTATGGTTTGATGTGTGCAGTAGCTATTTGTGATGTTTATGATTGATATGTTGTGATGCTTGCTTGAGTAGTTTAGTAATTGTTTGCATTGCTTGTTTGACGTTTAGACGAGAACGTTGCCGAAGTCTACGAGGAGGGGGAATACCTTGATCAGCAAGCACAAGAACCTGAGAACTTTGCCGAGCAAGGCAAGCTACTTCACTGAGCTTGCATTTACATACATCTATTTTGTCACATGAGTTATTCAAAAGTATCAATGATTTTGAAAACCTTTTTACAAGTACATGAAAACTATTTTGCCACCTATGTAGAAGTATGAGATAGTTGATATAAAATTATAGGATGGGAAAATAAATGTTGTTTACTCAAAACTCCTTTAAAATACTTGTGTGGTTATGGAATA
Organism: Poa pratensis; assembly: GCA_947311845.1. Lineage (NCBI taxonomy): Eukaryota > Viridiplantae > Streptophyta > Magnoliopsida > Poales > Poaceae > Poa > Poa pratensis. Next base: position 424,868 of record CAMZMU010000095.1, on the reverse strand, counting down.
CCGAGATGTCGGTGTTGAAGTGGAGAAATGGAAAAATGGGAATGTTTATGAAAAATGCACAGTGTCCTAGTACTATGACAACCAATCTTAATCTGTGCGACCACATTTACCCCCATATGGGAACGGGGCTTAGTCATATAATTTGCTCTTATTAGTATGGGATACCTCATCGACGGAGATGACTCCGTTATGCATGAGGGGATGGTTTGGAGAACTCCCCTGACCTGGGTCCTCGCTCAAACTCTATGGAAAGATAAGGAGGAGGATTGAAGACTTCATCAATGTGGTCGCCGGGAAAAACATATGAGTCCTCACACTTAGGGTTGCCGACGGGGACCGGACTGAGTGTTGGTGGGAACTATCATATGGGTAGGATCCTATACTAGCATGAGCAAAGGAGAGGCTAGGGTCGGTGGCTCAACTTCGCATACACCTTGTATGGCGGGACGTGGCTGACACGATGAGTTACCGGATGGATGTGGGATAAAAGTGTGCTACCTCTGCAGAGGGTCAAAACTATTCGAATAGCCGAGTCCTCGGATATGGACAATTGGGAAGCTGTCCTAAGATCATGTGCAAGTTTTTGGAAAAGCTTTTAAGTTAAAAGAAACTGAAATGGTGATGGTGTGACACAACTATACCAAATGGAGTGGTATGAGTTGTTGGAATAAATGGATCATGGTGAGCCATGGTCAGGAAAAGAGGGTTTTGGAGAAACAAATGAGATGGTGACTTCTTTTAAAGATAGTTATAAAACTCTTCTTACCTTTTTCAATAAAGATATAGAGATGTTTTAAACAAATAAAAGTTGTAGTTGAAAGAAAACTAGTGCATACTCATGTTGGGGTAGTTTGCGAGTATATTCAAATGTACTCATATTGGTTTCGTCCCTAGCTATTGTCCTAGCCAGACTACGAGGAGGAGCACTACGCCGAGCAGGAGTATGGTGACTTCTACGCAAACTAAGGATCTCCACAAGTCAGCTGCCTGTCGGGTCGTCATCGTTAGAATATGATGTCTACTATGCCGTAGCTTCCGCTGATATTTTGGTTTGGCCCATGAAGGCACCTATGTAAGACTTGGTCTAAATGACCATTTATGTAAGACTTTTTATTCGGTATTGTAATGGATGTAAACTTTGGTATCCAATTCGGATTATGTGCAATGACAGACTGATCACGGGATCGTTGTGTTAAGCATAATCGGGTATTTCGGACAGCTTGTCCGGGGTCCCCACACGTCTTCTTGAACATGAAGCACACACAAGAACCTCTGCACCTGTACAACCAAAAAAAAGGATCATGAACTTGAAGCAGAAACAAGAAAACGATCCGAGTCATACAAGTCATATTACATAAAAAATTGCATAAATTAAATGTTTCCCGATGTTCCCGATTTTCCCGATGTTCCCGATTTTCCCGATGTTCCCGATGTTCCCGATGTTCCCGATTTCCCGATTTTCCCGATGTTCCCGATGTTCCGATTTTCCCGATGTTCCCGATGTTCCCTATTGTGAACAAATTTTAGGTTTCGCAATTTCAACAAATTTTAAAAATAGGAGCATTACATGAGTTTTTCTTACTCTATTTCCACAACTAACAATATACATGTTTCACTAAATTTCACAAGCAAATACACTAGAAAATAATGCAACCACACAACCAAAATATAGCAAAATATAACAACAACTACACAAGCAAATAAATTCACTAAATTTCACTATGTAGCAAATTATTTTTAGTTGAAACCTAGCAGAGATTTCAGGGAGCGAGGAGGAGGAGGGTGGGCGTCGGTGGCTACCTGAACCGGCAGAGCGGGGAAGCTAGGTCGGAGGCGGAGCGGTCGACGACGAGCTCGACCGCGATGGTGGCCGCGGCGAGGAGCGCGAGCGGCGAATTGAGGCGGCCGGCGTGGCGATTCGCAGGGAAGGAGGTGGGGAGGGCTGGGGCGGTGGCGCGGGGAGGTAGGTGGGGAGGGTTGGGGTGGCGTCGAGGAGGAGGAGCGGCGGCGTGGAGGTTGCACGGCGGCGCGGTGTCGTGTGGGGGTTGGGGGTGAGTGGGAGAGTGTGGATAGGGTTGGACCCGCGCGAGCCAAAATGGCTAAGTGCCGGAATTCTGTGGCGCACGGGCTCCGGTGCGCCACAGAAACATGACTGTCTGTGGGTGCGCCATAGAATGGACACCCAGGCAAATATAGGTGTGGGGCCCACCATATTTTTTGTGGTGCATCATCCCACGTGCGCCATAAAATGTCATGTTTCTGTGGCGCACCCTAATCCATGTGCCATAGAAATGTCACCAGATTTTCCTGGATGCGGGACCCACCACATTTCTGTGGCGCATGGATTGGTGCATGCGCCACAGTAATCTGTGGCGCATCTGGCTGGTGCGCCACTGAAATTGTTTATGTGGCGCACAGCATAATGGTGCGCCACAAAAAGGCGTTCCATAGAAAGCCACTTCCCTAGTAGTGAGCCCCCGGAAGTGGACTTCCTATCCTTCTTCTCTCCAGCATAATCCGCATCCGAATAACCCATGAGCTGAAAGCTTGAACCCTTTGGATACCAAAGACCAAAGTTTGGGGTATGAAGCAAATATCGAAGGATGTGCTTAACCGCCGTCATATGGCTCTCCTTAGAAGTAGCTTGATACCTTGCACACTTACCCGCACTAAACATAATATCCGGTCTAGATGCACAAAGATAAAGCAAAGAACCAATCATAGAATGATAAAGCTTTTGATCCACATCTTTACCCTCGGTGTCGTTGAAGAGGTCACCCTTTGGTGACATAGGAGTTTTCTTGGACTTGGCACCGATCATGTTGAACTTCTTGAGCATTCTTGAGTATATTTTGCTTGGTTGATGAAGGTTCCTTCTCTATATTGCTTGATTTCAAAGCCAAGGAAATACTCCAACTCTCCCATCATGGACATCTCAAACTTGCTAGTCATAGCTTTGCAAACTCATCATTAAAAGCATTGTTAGTAGAACCAAAAATGATGTCAACCACATAGAGTTGGCATATGAATAAGTTCCCACCAATCCTCTTGGTGAAGAGAGTAGGATCAATTAATCCCACTTGGAATCCACGGTCTACAAGGAACTCTCGTAAGTGCACATACCACACACGTGGGGCTTGTTTAAGGCCATAAAGCGCTTTGTCAAGTTTGTAGACGTGATCCAAAAAGTTTCGATCTTCGAACCTTGGTGGTTGCTTAACATATACTAACTCACTAATGGGGCCATTAAGAAAGACACTCTTTACATCCATTTGTTGCAATTTAAAGTTATGATGAGATGCATATGTGATACGTCTCAAACGTATCTATAATTTCTGATGTTCCATGTTGATATTATACCAATTGTTACATGTTTTATATACACTTCATAGCATTTTTATGCATTTTCTGAGACTAACCTATTAACAAGATGCCACAGTGCCAGTTCCTTTTTTCTGCTATTTTTGTATTCCAGAAAAGCTAGTCTGGAAATATTCTCGGAATTGGACGAAACTTGGACAGAACCTCCTATTTTTCCAACACGAGACGGAGTCCAGAGGAGACACGGAGGGGAGCCACGTGGTTCCCACACCATGGGCCGCGCGGGCCCACCCCCAACCGCGCCGTGGGGTGGTGTGGGGCCCTCGTGGCTCCGCAGCCGCCGCCCTTACACCTATTTATTCCTCCCGATGCGAAAACCCTAGATACCCGAGCCATTATCCACGAAAAGTTCCAGAGATGTCGCCGCCATCAACCCTAGCTCGGGAGGTTCAGAAGCTCTTCCCGGCACCCTACCGGAGAGGGGAATCATCACCGGAGGGCTCTACATCACCATGCCTGCCTCCGGAGTGATGCGTGAGTAGTTCATCCTTGGACTACGGGTCCATGGCAGTAGCTAGATGGTTGTCTCTCCACTTTATGCTATCATGTTTAGATCTTGTGAGCTGCCTATCATGATCAAGATCATCTTATTGTAATGCTACATGTTGTGTTTGCTATGTTTGCTAGGATCCGATGATATTGAATACTATGTCAAGTTGATTATCAATCTATCTTATATGTTATTTATGATCTTGCATGCTTTCCGTTACTAGTAGATGCTTTGGCCAAGTAGATGCTTGTAACTCCAAGAGTGAGTTTTTATGCTAGATAGTGGGCTCATGCCTCCGGTAATCTGGGAGAGTGACAATAACTTCTAAGATTGTGGATGTGCTGTTGCCACTAGGGATAAAATAACCGAAGCTTAGCTTAAGGGTACGCCGTTAGGTCTAATGCATTTGTTTACTTTACGCACATTACTTAATGCAATTATCCGTTGCTTGCAACTTAATACCAACGGGGAACTTCGTATGACAACCTGGCGGTGGATTATTAGTCATAGACTTTGTTAGATAACGGTCTATGTATTTTGTCGTAATGCTCACATGAATATCATAGTAATCATCGTGTGTTGGCCCTTCACGTAGTTCCCCCACAATGGCGCCAGAAAACAGTTGCTAGCTCCTTCACGTGGTACCTGTCTGAAAAGTAAATGGGTTAGGTTGAGACTCCAAGTGCAGAGTGTATGTAGTAGTGGAAGACAGTTTTCCCCACGAGGGGTGACTCGAGGGTTTAATATCGAACTCTCGGGGAACCAGTATTTCAGGTGTTATCTCCTTATCCTTCTCTTGAGAACCTGCAACAAAATAAATTGTTTTGTGCCCTCAACCTCACCAAGTGGTTGTCAAGCACAAGGTGTGAGAATGATAATAAAATAATATATGCAAACATAGTAAATATGCAATGATGGTAAAATAAATATGCAAGGATGATGGTAGTAATGATAAATGATATTTTTGGGTTTTTTATGATGAATGCAAGATGTAAAAGTGTTTTTGTATTTTCGGATTTAATAATGGCAGCAAACAAAAGTGGTGATAAAAGTGTTGGAAAGGTGTTTCTTATGATTAAAAATGGACCGGGGTTCATGGTTTCACAAATGCACTCTCTCTTGATAACGTGGTAGACAATGGAACACTAAAATTAACATGAAAGATGGCAAGACATGGTTTGACAAGTTATTAATAATATGGGCATCACGTCCTAACATAGAGATCTCAAGTATAAGTTGTTCTCTCTCTTATGCTCCACCAAGATGCGAACTAAATCATAACACCTTAGTAATTAAGATAAATCAGAGCATAGCAATAAGTTCAATGACATGAAGTTAAAATAAGAACATGCTAGATCTAGTCATGGAGATAGTGGCCAAGGTCACATCCACTCTCCGGTAGCATGGTATTTTTGTTTATCCCTAGTGAGGCAACAAAGTAAGGTAGAAAACCCAAGTGGATCGCAGAACTATCTGTCACGTTCACTGCACTAGCCACCCCCCGTTACTCCAACTAATGCACACGTTCCCCCTCACATGCTCTCATAAACATGCTTGATCATGACAAGTAAATAAGAACGGGGTACATAATATGCATCTACTTTCATAACTGAAACAAAACCATTGCAATCTCAAACATGTATTAACTCATAATAAAGATCCACCACAAAGGAATTACATAGATGACCGTAATCATGTTCAGCAGCTCATACGGTACTAATTAGTGAAGCTCATAGAGAGGAGAGATACATAAGTTACTTCCACAAACCCATAGTCCAGGGGTGGACTACTCCCTCTTCATCATGGTGTCGGTGGAGATGTTGTTGGAGGGGAAGGAGACCACACCGGCAGCGCCCCGCCGGAGTTTTCCCCCTCCAATCTTCAGCTCCAGTCTCTGTTTCGTGGTTTCTGTGTTTGCGGCGCCCTTTCGCGAAAGCCCTGGGGGGTCTATATATAGTCGTTTTTAGGTCAAGACGAAGCTTCGGGAAGAAAGATCGACGGCAGCGGAGGCCCGAGGGCCAGGATGGGGGACCCCACGCGGTCAGGGAATCTGGCCGCGTGGGCCCACCCCTTTTGGCCTTCTGGTCTCCGTTTCTTCGATTCCTTTGCGCCTACGTTTCGTTCCTTCCAAAAAATGATCCCCGTAAAGTTTCAGGTCATTTGGACGTCGTTTGGGTCCCTGAAACATCAAAATATAGAAAAAGGGGTTTTCTGACAGCGCAGGGTTAATTCCAGAAAAATGGGGAGTTGTTAATTATCCCCAAAACTCAATATAAATCATGAATATAACCCTTATATGATGCAAATAACATGGAATAACATGTAATAAAATGTAAAGTTCATGTATGCATTTTACATGCATCAACATCCCCAAGCTTAACCCATGCTCGTCCCGAGTATGAAGGTGATAAAACTAACATGGACTTTGCATTTTAATACTATCAATGGATATCAAAGGTGATTACTATTGCTACATAAGTCAAATGATTCATTCTTCAAAGGAATAACAATATGCAAGATAAATTATGAAGTGATATCAAATACTCAATGTAAAGATGTTCAATGATAAATTCACAAAGTGTAATATAGAAGAAAGTACTATGGACCAAATGTATGCATAATGAAAAGTAAAAACATCCTATGGTGGTCATAGAGTACTTCTTATGAAAACTGAATATAAAAGGTGGACACTTTGGATAGATAAATAAGTAGAGGTAAAGCATGAATAAGTTTCATCTAACTTCCAAACACTTCTACTTAAGTTAATGCTTGCAATGTGGTAGTCATTGGTGTGGAGCTCTCATTACCCCTATCATAGCATCTTGAATGATTAATGTTTAAAGTGAAAGCAAATATGAGTGGTGTGCTTGACAATGTATTGGTTGAATGTCTCATGTCCCTTGAATACAAGTACCTACACCATGTGTTACTCACTTTGGTCCACAAAGTAAATTCAAATAAAGGTCATTGCAAGTAATAATAGTATCATCAAGAACTGCACTGGGGTACCTCTTGCCCCTTGACATGAACAAGCCCATGTCAAAACAACAAGACAAACAGACAATGAACAATCTCAGCACTCTTTTATTTACTATGGGTATAGCTTTTTATTATGAGGTGCATCACTGAATGAACATTATGGTTATGCTGTAAATTTCCACCATGAATGATGCATGGCTTAGATTAGCGGCCCAGGCATTTCTCTAACCATTTATACAAACTCTTTGAACTTACTAAGTATCCACATTCATTTCACCCATGATAGGCATCCATAAACAAAAGTACATGACATCAACTAAATATAAATAAGTGCAATGTTGAAAGCTTGCCATGTGACAGCACATATGGGCTAACTCCCAACCAAAACAATTGTCAAGCCCACAACTTCATAATTTTAATCACAATGGTTCATGCTTATTAAATGCAATAAAAGTAAATTGTGCATCAAGTTCGTGAGAGCTTTTAACCAATTTTTCCCATGACAATCAATAACATAAGCATTTAAATTCAGAAATGTAGATAACACAATATAACATGATAAACATACTTGGAATAGCATAAAGCTAATAGGTAGATATGGTGGACTCACTGGAAAAACTTTGGTTGAAGGTGTTGGGAAACAAGCTTTTTACTTGTTGTAATTTTTGGGCTAGCAATAGGGAGAAAGTTGACCATCTAAATGCATGCATAAGTGTCCATAGAACTAATCAATCCATGTTAAACCAAGTAAAGTTAAAATTCAACATCTAAACATGGTAAAAGATAGCTCTTGACAACACACTTGCAAATTAACATTCATTCAAAGCACATGAATTATGCAACTATATGTATCTTTTAAAATCAACTCAAACATCCCTATCCCAATATATTTAATAGCATCCAACATAATTCAACCCAAACTTCCAGTAGCTCTCTCATATATAAATGATAGTGGTGGTCTTAAGAAAATAAAAATCAAACCGAAATAACAAAAGCAAAAAAAACAGACGCTCCAAGTTTATACGATAAAGTGCTTTGATCGAAAAACAGAAGTTAGACGTGTGCAAACCGAGAGTGTGTTGGTCCAGTGGGGTTGTCTTGACATCCCCAAGCTTATGGTCTTCACCATCCTTGGATAGCTCTTGGTGCAGCTCCTCTAATCCCTGTGAAAAAACTTCAAAACACCGTTTCTCCCATTTCTTTTCTGTGGGGTGATATTAGTAGTGATAAACAAATAGGTTCCTTGCTGCATAAAATCCTTAGGCAAAAATTCATATGAATGTCCAGAGAGTATATAATGTTGTATGCCTACTCATAAACTCAATTGAATCAAAAAGATTCAAGCAAAAAGCTCAAAGAATGCATCAAACAATATCAAGACAGAATCTGTCCAGAAAAACAGCAGCAGCAAAACGCATTTTTCTACCCTACTTAAACTCGTCAGAAAAATCTGAAAAAATCACGTGTATAGAGGATGAAAAGTTGAAGCTACAGTTCAAATTACAGCTCAATCGGAGTTACAGATAAAAAATGAAAAATCAAACCGTGCACAGACTTCGTGCAGGCAGAAAACTCTCCGAAAATGAATAGCAACTTTTCAAACCCAAAATAGGTAAAACTTGGTTCTTTATTAAAAATCCCAGAAACAAAACTAACAAACTACTCTCTTGTTACAGCAAGAGGACTCAAAGAAAATCTCAAACAAAAACAACCGGGTTGCCTCCCGTAAAGCGCTTTCTTTATAGCCATATAGCTAGGCTTACTTACTTGATAATCAAAGGGGACGTAGCTCATGAGGGAGCTTGAACCTTGGTGTGTCCCTCTTCCTTGGGAAGTGTTCCATGCTCTTCTTGTGTGGAAACTGAAACTTCACATTCCCTTCCTTTGAATCAATAATGGCACCTGTAGTACGAAGAAAAGGTCTTCCCAAAATAATAGGACTAGAGGTTTTATTCCCCATGTCCATGATTAGAAAATCAACAGGCACAAAAGTCATGTGTAACTCTACCATAACATCACTTACTTTTCCTAGAGCATGTCTAATGGAATCATCAGCAAGTGCAAGTTCAATAGAGCATTTCTCAATATTTTTAAGTTCAAGGACTTCATATAGTTCTTTAGATAATATAGAGACACTAGATCCTAGATCTAAAATGGCATGGTGTGTCTCTTTTCCAATGGTTACTAGTACCTTGGGGATCCATATATCCCCAAGCTTAGGTGGTATCATAGCTTCTTGATTGTACCTAGCAATCTTTTCTTTTAAGACATGATTAGCAATATAGGAACCAAAACCAGCTGGTTAATATTAACAGAAGGATCACTTGCAAATTTTTGTAAGATAGAAATTAATTCATGCAAGCTACACTTCTATAGATCAACAAATTGTAACAGCCACACTTTTGGAACTGTAAAATTTGAACCAAATTTTCACTTTTCTGTTCATGCATGCATCATTGCATCATTGGTTTAAGTTCTCAAGTTAAAACCAAGTGATGAAAACAAATTAAAACAACTGGAAACAAGGGCACCAATTAAATTCAATCCTTGCAATCCCAAATGTGCTTGTTTCTGGCAAACACAAATACAAATGCTAATTCATATTTGTCAAGGAAGTTCCAAGAGTTCAAAAATAGTTTTCACTTGCTTTAAAAATTATAAAGTAAATTCATTTTGATTTTAACCAAAATGCCATACCCAAACCTTATGACAAAAGTTATGCAAAACTTTTTATTTGGCAACCCCAATTTTTGTGGTGCTACTGCCTGTTGTTGGGAGGCTACATGAATTTTCTCAGATTTTTATAAAATGTTTAAAAGCCTCAATTAAATTCTGGAAATGCTACTGGTTTTTAAAAGAAACAGAAAAGGGAAGAAAACAGAGAAGCTCAGGGGGCTTTCTGCAAAATGTTTATCTTCTTCTGTAGCGACCGCGCGCGCCGTGCTCGAGCCGCGCCCGCTCGCCGCCGTGCCCGCCACTGCTCCCCTGCTCGACGCCGTCCACCACGAGGGGATAAGAGCACCACCGAGGCGTGCACTGCTCTCCCCGATATTTTCCCTTGCTCTCACTCTCTCTCTCTTCTCCGCCATGGCCGTGACCTAGCCGAGGTCGCCGCCGCGAATCGCCGTCGCCTGAGAGCACACAGAGTAGATCGAACACCGCAGGGAGCTCCGCCGCGTCGTCCTCTCCCTCCTAGTCTGAGGAATCGAAGAGGGGAGCCCGGGATCGCCGCCGCATTGCCGTCTTCTTCCTCTCCGGCCGCCGGACGTCGACCAAGCTCATGACCGCCTCCGACCTCCTCCGTCAACGCCGCGAGTACCCACGCATCTAGGGTGAGCTCACAGTCATTCTGGACATCTCCGTCCCCTCCATCTCCCTCTGGTTCGTCGCGTAGCCATAGTTGTCGCCGTAGCCGTGGCACACCTCCGCCGTAGCCCGTCGCCGGAGCTTTTGCCGGCGACCATTTGGTCTACGGCGCCACCATTAGATAGCCCGCATCCAGGCGTGTCGAATGCACCCCTTAGTTCGTCCCCGCGCGTGCTCCTCCGCCGGAGCCGTGTGCGTCGTCGCCACGGCCACCGCGCCCAGAACGCGCCGGTCCTGGCACGGCCGTGGTCCAACCCCGCCGTGGGCCGCGCTTGCTTGCGTGGACGCCACCATGGCGCTGGGAACCACATGTCAGTGGCATGGGCTAGCCCAGCCCGTGTGCGAAACGTTTCGGTAGATTTTTCCTGGGAATTAAAATAAAAGCCAGATTCAAATAGAAACTTGTAAATTCAATAACTTTTGGAATACTTGTCAAAAAACTGCAAATAAGATGTCAAAATGTTCAGAAAAATAAATGGAGTCTATTGGTATAACTCACATATCCCACTAAATTCATTTTGTTGCTGTTTTATTAAATTGAAGAAAAGGGCAGAAAAGAAATAAATCTTGGAAAATCCTTATCTTTTTATTGATAGATCAGAAAAATGCAAACTTGGTCTCTAAATGACCAGGGGAAGAAACTTTACATTTTTCATGTCAATTGCAAGTTGAAATGATTACTGGAAATAATTGTTTCTTGCCTTTTTGTAAAATGGCAGAAATGAAAATGGTGTTATAAAATTCATAACTTTATAAAAATGGATCCAAAAATTAAGTGTGATATACCAAAATGTTTAGCAACAAAAGTACTTCAATTTCCACTTCATTTTCAAGCATGGATAAATAGTTTTAGTGTGGTTTGAAATGAATTGCAAAAATGGCAGCACTAAAACCAAATATTGAAAATGCAATAACTTTTTATTGGTTATTCAGAAAAATGTGTTGAATACATCAAAATGCTCACAAATTTATGAGGAATCCAGTAACATAAATTGCATGCGTTTTTGGGCAACATTTCAGTACTGTACTTTTTCAAGAATGGCTAATTCCATTAAGTTTACATATGGGGATTATTCCAATTAATGCAATAGATATAATTGGGACCCCATTTAACTTGTTGATCATGTTCAATGCTTTCATGGTGCATTTAAAATGTCATATCATCATGTGCTTCTGCATTGCACTTGTTTTATATGGTGTGGTATTTGATTGTGCTTTCCGGTGTTCTTATACATCGATAGATCAAGGAGTCGGGGTTTCTCCACAATACCCTGACGACCCGTATTACCAGCCCGTTGAACAAGGCAAGCGTAATCTCCCCTCTGAGCATATCTCCTCCTATGTTTTCCGCAAATATTTTCTCCACTATAATATTGCATGCGGTTCCAAATGTCACTTTGGTTGGATTAGAGTATCCTATTAGTTGCATTATGTTTCCGAAGCCATTACCTGTTTCCTCCTAATATCCATAGGATTGCCTTGTTGGCCTGAGTTACTTAACTATGTTACGTATATGCTTAGCCATGCTTAGTTGAATGCTTATTTGTCCGGTGGATATTTCATTGTTGGAACTGTTGATGGAATGTCCGGATGATGGCGGAAAAATGTGGATACCGATAAATAAACATGCTTAAAGGTGGGGATGAGAGGCCACATGGAATGTGGTGGGTTGTCTCGTTCTCGCCGCCTAAGTGCGAGTTCTCCCCTTCGAAGCCAAGACCGAGCGTGCAACCATGCGTGGGGTATATGGAGCCCTCGTCGACCGACTAACTTGTGAAGGGCTAGCCGAGGGTCCTCTAGTTCGAGATTCCATTTGCGCGTGCGTGAAGATGGTGGCCAAGACTGGGATGAGGATGGTGGTGTTTAGGAAAATGAGTGGCCGCGGGGCAGGGTGTTGGAGGCACCGAACCTGTCCTACCGCCACTGATGATCCTGGGTTAGTCTCGAGCAAGGTAAAGGATGTAGCCGCGCCCACTCAGCCGACTCTCCCTGGAAGAGAGAAAATGTACAGGCATGTACGGGCAATGAGCCGGACGGTACGTGTGGATAAGAAGCTAGAGCCCCTTCGGGATTCCGGCGACTTTCCCTTTGTACAACCCTGCAGGGTAAATCTTATCGAAAAGCCGTGTCCACGGTTAAGGACGACTTGGTGCCGGATTCAGAGACCATAGAAAACTTGAACGGAATGATTAAAACCTGAGTACTAAAGGTACTACCAAAAATGCAAGGTTGACTTCCTCGAGGGTGATTCGGGGAGGTGCCTTAGTAGACAGGTGTGGTGATGGATGGTGGTTGTTGAAGATGATGAGAAGAAAAGAGTTTACTTCTTACCCCTTTGAAAATATTCTGATTAGTCGATGCCATGGAGTTATGTCTTTTCTAAAGCAAACTAGCTTTATGCAAAACAGCCATAAAACCTTTGAAAGCCAATCATCGAGCTAGTAGCTCTAGTAATCTTGCAGAGTTCGTCGAACTCAACGTTGCTTTGTTGATTCTTTCAGAGGAGGACTTCATCGACCTTGAAGGTGGGTTCTTTGTGGACGTCGACGAGTAGTCTGGGGTTCCCAGGTGGCAGCTTGGGACATCTCTGGGACAGCTGGCGCTGGGAATGTTTATCTGTAGGCCTCTTTGGCCATAATTTGGATCTTGTTGTTAGAACAACTTAATTTGCTTCCGCTTGATGTACTGTTGGGTCTGTGACCTCTGGTTGTAATATTTGCTATCTTTCTCTATTATAAGAGTTGAACTATAATGCTTTGAGTCGTAGAGTCTGTAATGTGCCAGTTGTTCCACAAGTATTGATCTCTCTATTATGCCTTGATAGTTGTGCCTGCGTTAAGGCATCAATCGGGGTGTTGCGTTGCCGACAATCCATTCCGAGCAACGCCTGCCAAAGGTTTTGGCCGGGGATTGGTAAACCCGTAACCTCCGTTTGTATCGCTTAACCGGTGACACACAACATCACTGTATAGTTCCGCGGTCGGGTCGCCACACAAATGGTTCCTTAACTTCACTAAGCATTTTAACTTCCTCAACTTTTTTCTCTTTTTGAGATGTAATGATGTTTTTTAATGCGGAAACTTCCTTAGTGAGTTGATCTACTCTTTCAAACAAAATATCATGTTTTTCGAATTTGGATATGAACGCCTTATTGAGCTCCTTTTGAGTAGATATAAATGATCTAATGGTGTTTTCCAAATCACAAGAAACATTACTACTAGTGGTATATTTGTTTGGAACATATGGGGGCTTATTATAAGAGTTATAATTGTTATTACCATACCCATTATTACCATAGTTCCTAATGAAGTTGACATCAACATTTTCAGGATTATTACCTACTAGTTCTTGCAACGGCATATTTTCAAAATTTTGTTTATTAATGAAAGCAAGAATGGTGTCCATTTTAGATGACAAATCATTTGTTTCTTCTATAGAGTTCACTTTCTTAGATGAACTAGGTGCTCTATCAGTGTGCCATTGACTATAATTTTGCAAGATACTTTCCAATATGTTCTTAGCTTCTACTATAGTTTTTCCCATGAAAGCACCTCCAGCAGCTGAATCAAGTATATTTCTAGACATGTAATTTAGACCATTGTAAAAAGAGTGTAAAATGGTCCATTCATTAACCCCATGTGATGGACAAGTTCTAAGCATGAGTTTAATCCTATCCCAAGCCATGGCAACATGTTCATTTTCATTTTGCCTAAAAGAGAGGATATTGTTTCTATTTTGCAGTATTTTAACAGGGGGATAATATTTCTTAATGAAAGCTTCTTTTAAATCACCCCAAGAACTAATACTACCAGTAGGTAATGAATGTAGCCACTCTTTAGCTTTTCCTCTAAGTGAGAAAGGAAATAACTTCAGTTTTAGGACATTACTTTCAACATTTTTAAACTTTTGCATGTCACAGATTTCAATAAAATCATGAAGATGCATAGAGGCATCCTCAACAACACTACCACCAAATTGTTCCCTAGTTATCAAGTTTAACAAACTAGGACTAACTTCATAGCTCTCAGCAGTAATCTCAGGTGTGGTGATAGGCTTAGCAATAAATTGATCATTAGGAGTGTTTGTGTAGTCACACAATTTAGTTCTATCTCCCATTTTAACAAGTTTTTATGTGTTTTTAATTTTTTATGCAAAACTGAAAGTAAAATGACACTAAACAATGCAAAACCGAAATAACAAATGCAACACAAAATGCAAAACTGAAAATAAAATATGCAAACCGAAATATAAATATGATATGCAAGACAAGAACAAAACAAAATAAAATGATTGTAGGTAAAGATGGATAAGATGATGCTCACGTAGGTGCAACTTCCCCAAGCTTAGGTTGTTACACAAGTTGGTGATGAAGTTAACTTGATGTGAGTGATCCTTGGATAAACCTTTCAGCTATGGTTCCCCGGCAACGGCGCCAGAAAACGTCTTGATGGCCCTTCACGTAGTTACCCCACAATTGCGTCAGAAAACAGTTGCTAGCTCCTTCGCGTGGTACCTGTGTGAAAAGTAAATGGGTTAGGTTGAGACTCCAAGTGCAGAGTGTATGTAGCAGTGGAGGACAGTTTTCCCACGAGGGGTGACTCGAGGGTTTAATATCGTACTCTCGGGGAACCAGTATTTCAGGTGTTATCTCCTTATCCTTCTCTTGAGAACCTGCAACAAAATAAATTGTTTTGTGCCCTCAACCTCACCAAGTGGTTGTCAAGCACAAGGTGTGAGAATGATAATAAAATAATATGCAATGCGAACAATAAGTAAATATGCAATGATGGTAGAATAAATATGCAAGGATGATGGTAGTAATGATAAATGATATTTTTGGGTTTTTTATGATGAATGCAAGATGTAAAAGTGTTTTTGTATTTTCGGATTTAATAATGGCAGCAAACAAAAATGATGATAAAAGTGTTGGAAAGGTGTTTCTTATGATTAAAAATGGACCGGGGTTCATGGTTTCACAAATGCACTCTCTCTTGATAACGTGGTAGACAATGGAACACTAAAATTAACATGAAAGATGGCAAGACATGGTTTGACAAGTTATTAATAATATGGGCATCACCTCCTAACATAGAGATCTCAAGTATAAGTTGTTCTCTCTCTTATGCTCCACCAAGATGCGAATTAATCATAACACCTTAGTAATTAAGATAAATCAGAGCATAGCAATAAGTTCAATGACATGAAGTTAAAATAAGAACATGCTAGATCTAGTCATGGAGATAGTGGCCAAGGTCACATCCACTCTCTGGTAGCATGGTATTTTTGTTTATCTCTAGTGAGGCAACAAAGTAAGGTATAAAACCCAAGTTGATCGCAGAACTATCTGTCACGTTCACTGCACTAGCCACCCACCGTTACTCCAACTAATCCACACGTTCCCCCTCACACGCTCTCATAAACATGCTTGATCATGACAAGTAAATAAGAACGGGGTACATAATATGCATCTACTTTCATAACTGAAACAAAACCATTGCAATCTCAAACATGTATTAACTCATAATAAAGATCCACCACAAAGGAATTACATAGATGATCGTAATCATGTTCAGCAGCTCATACGGTACTAATTAGTGAAGCTCGTAGAGAGGTGAGATACATAAGTTACTTCCACAAACCCATAGTCCAGGGGTGGACTACTCCCTCTTCATCATGGTGTCGGTGGAGATGTTGTTGGAGGGGAAGGAGACCACACCGGCAGCGCCCCGCCGGAGTTTTCCCCTCCAATCTTCAGCTCCAGATCTCTGTTTCGTGGTTTCTCTGTTTCTGCGGCGCCCTCTTTCGCGAAAGCCCTGGGGGGGTCTATATATAGTCGTTTTTAGGTCAAGACGAAGCTTCGGGAAGAAAGATCGACGGCAGTGGAGGCCCGAGGGCCAGGATGGGGGACCCCACGTGGCCAAGGAATCTGGCCGCGTGGGCCCACCCCTTTTGGCCTTCTGGTCTCCATTTCTTCGATTCCTTTGCGCCTACATTTCGTTCCTTCCAAAAAAATGATCCCCGTAAAGTTTTAGGTTATTTGGACGTCGTTTGGGTCCCGGAAACATCAAAATATAGAAAAAGGGGTTTTCTGACAGCGGAGGGTTAATTCCAGAAAAATGGGGGAGTTGTTAATTATCCCCAGAACTCAATATAAATCATGAATATAACCCTTATATGATGCAAATAACATGGAATAACATGTAATAAAATGTAAAGTTCATGTATGCATTTTACATGCATCATCATGTCATATATATATATGCATTGTTATGCGCTCAATATTTTGTCAATTACCTAGCTGTAATTTGTTCACCAAGCATGTTAGTTATCTGTTATGGAGAGACACCACTAGTGAACTGTGGACCCCGGTCCATTCTTTTATACTGACAATACAACCAACTGCAAACACTGTTCCTTTTCATTCTCTGCAATTTACTACTGTTTTCCACACCATACGTTTAATCCTTTGCTTTCAGCAAGCCGGTGAGATTGACAACCTCACTGTTTCGTTGGGGCAAAGTAGTTTGATTGTGTTGTGTGCAGATTCCACGTTGGCGCCGGATTCCCTGGTATTGCGCCATGCCATATTCCGCCACCAACAACCTTCAGAAGTGATTTCTTGCTCCTACTGGTTCAATTAAACCTTGGTTTCATACTGAGGGAAACTGCTGCTACACTGCTTCATACCTTCCTCTTGGGGTCTCCCAGCGAACGTGTGATCCACGCAATCAATATGCAAGCAAGAGACGAATAGATTCAAGACGAGCAACGGGGCAAAGGTTTCACGGAAATCAACACCTTCAACTTGAGAGTACCCTTGTGCCACCAATCTTGCCTTGTTTCGAATGACGATGTCGTTCGAATCTTGCTTGTTCTTGAATACCCACTTGGTGTCGATGACGTTCTTGCATCCTTTGGGTCTTGGAACTAAGTTCCACACCTTGTTGTGCTTGAAGCTGTTGAGTTCTTCGTGCATGGCATTGATCCAATCATGATCTTCAAGAGCTTCAAAAACCTTATTGGGCTCGATGAAGGACACGAAAGCATGATGTGTGCTAAAGCTTGCTAGTTGCCTTCTCGTGACCACCTTGCTGTGAACATCTCCAAGAATCTTGTCAGTTGAGTGGTCCTTGAGATAAAGGTTCTTTTCTCTTCTCGTTGTTCTTCTTGTTGCCATCTCAACCGGAGATTCTTGTGATATGGCTTCGACATTTCCTTCATCATTTGACTCGTGTGCACCATCTTGATCATGTACTGTTCGTGATCTTGTGTAGGACTCGGACAATCGACATGAGCATCATGTGCTGGTGAAGCTGGAGCCCCAGGAATAGTGGTAGTACCGCTGGAACATGGCGGTAGTACCGGGCTGCCTAGGGATTCCGAAAGTTGGCCTTCAGCAGCAGCATTTTGGTGATCTTGCTCTTGGTGTGAAGAACTTGTGGCTTGATCTAGAGGTCGTGGAGGATCTTGAGGTGAAGGAGGGAATGGTGCTTATTGAGGGGGGTCTTCTTCAATGGGACGAATGTCCCCAATAGCCATTCTCCTCAAAGCAAGCTCCATGGGTACATCACCTACATCATTAGAATCAACTTGCCCCACTTGGGAGCCATTATTCTCATCAAACTTCACGTCACTAGATTCTTCAACTTGACCGGTGGTCTTGTTGTAGACTCCATAGCCATGAGAGTTTGTGGAGTAGCCAACAAATATACCTTCAATGGATCTAGGCTCAAACTTTGACAAGCGGTTACCTTTCTTGCGAATCAGGCACTTGCATACGAAGACACGAAAATATGAAAGGTCTGGCTTCTTGCCAAGAAGGATCTCATATGGAGTCTTGTTCAAGCCCTTGCGGAGATATAACCGGTTGGTGGCATGACAAGCAGTGGCAATAGCTTCGGCCCAAAAGTTATATGGAGAAGCATACTCTGCAATCATTGTCCTAGCCACATCCATGAGAGTCCGGTTCTTCCTCTCCACAACACCATTTTGTTGAAGGGTATATGGAGTTGAATATTGATGTGCAATCCCCTCTTCACTAAGAAATCCTCCACGGTGTAGTTCTTGAACTCGGATCCATTGTCACTCCGGATCACCATGATCTTCTCTTGAAATTGACGTTGAGCCATGTTGATGAAGTCAATGACTCTTTGTTGAGTTTCACTCTTCTTCTTGAAGAAATAAACCCATGTGTATCTTGAGTAATCATCAACAATCACCAAAATGCAAGACCTACACACACGATCTTTGGAGAACTTAACTTCGGTTAGTCCAAGAATGTGATCACAACTTTGAAGGTCATGCAAGGTTCCCATGTTGGTGTGGGCTAGTCGGCGATGCCAAAGCCAACCCACATCAACTTTGGCCATTAGGCAAGTCGCAGCTGCAGTACTTTCCTTAGAGAAGTCAAACACATACATGCCATATTCGACATGCCCAACAAAGACCACTTTAAGAGACCCCTTCACGGTGATGATCACAGTCTCGTCATAAAAATAGCAACCATAACCGCATTTGGTAAGTTGATAAACTGAAAGTAAGTTATAACGAAGGGACTCAACAACGAGGACATTCTTGATAGAGACTTCTCTAGCAACAACGACCTTGCATTGTCCCAATACCTTAAGCTCGCGGCTGTCGCCAATTTTGACTCGTGAATATTAAGGTACATGAGATTCAATATCATCCACCAAGTCAATGCGTCTGGTCATGTGTTGGGATGCTCCACCATCCACTGTCCATCGACCCACACCGGACGCCACACCCTACAAGGGATCAAGTCTTTGATTTAGGTACCCATTTTTGGATGGGACCTTTCTTGTTAGTCACAAGGGTCTGTTGAACCCAAATATCCCAATGATAATCATCACCATAAGAAGTGCCAACATATTTAGCATAAACATGTCCATCTCTAGATTTCATAAGAACATAAGATGGATTATATTTGCCGGCAAAATCATTGTGAGTGGCATTGCCCCTAATGGCCTCACCACCCACAATAGTGTTGGTCTCCTTAGCCTTAGCCATCTCCCCTTCCTTTACAAAGATAATATTTTGGGAAGGGGAAGAAGGCTTCTTCTTCTTGTGATTCTTCTTCTTCTTTGACTTGGTAGAATACCCAAGTCCTTCTTTCCCAATTTGATCCTTTTGATTGCTCAAAAGATCATTGAGATTCTTTTCACCTTGAATACAAGAGACAATGCCCTTCTCAAGTTGGGCCTTCAACCTAGAGTTCTCCTCAACAAGGTTAGCATGCTCACAACAAATGTTAGAGCAAGCAACATTTATAATAGAGGAAGAAGCAATAGTCATTTGAGTTTGTTGACCTAGAAACTGATCATGAGACCTTTGAAGTTCATCAAAAGACTTTTTGAGGGCTTTGAATTCCTAATCGAGTTTCTTGCTTTCCTTCTCGAGTCTAGCATGGCCAATGCCTAGCTCATTCTTTTCCTTCTCATAAACTTTAGAAGAAACAAGAGCATGTTCATGATCCTTCTTCATTCTAGACATATCAATAGCATATGATTCTTCTAAATTAGAGAGAGCCTCTTCAAGAGCTCCTCTACGAGTTTGCTCCTTTTCAAGAGCAAGAGAAAGGTCCGCTATTTCATTAGCGTACTCACGAGCATGTCCTTCCAAGGTCAAGATAGTCTCCTCCTTTTCATCTATAAGAAGGTTAGTTTCATCAAGTTGATCAATAATAGCATTCACATGAATTTTGTTCTCCCCTTTGAGCTTAGCTAGCCACAAGTCCACCTCATTTGGACTTTGAGCCTCCTCCTCAACATTTTCTACACAATCCAACAAAGATGGAGATGTAGAAACAATGGGTTTGGAAGGGGAGGTTACCGAAGTGGCTTTTGCCATGAGATATGTGTAGGGAATGGACTCATTCTCATTGGGGGATTCAAATAGTGATGACGGTGAAGAGGAGGCGGTAGCTATGGGCACATGTGCTGCACCTACAACTTCATCTTCATCCTCATCATCAGAAGTGTATTCCTCTGTTACTTTCCTTTCTTGGACACACAATGCATTGGGGACCATCTTCTTCGCATAGTTCTTATTGATGAAGGTCTTTGTCTTGTCTTTTCTCACTAGCCTACCATTGTGGTCCTCCTTGTTCTCATATGGGCACTCAGCAACGTAATGGTTGATGTTGCTCCAATTGTAACAGCTCTTTGGACGTTCAACTCTTGGCTTGCCACCTCTTCCTCTTGAGTTGGAGCCTCTTGAACGGTTGCCCCAAAACACCTTTGCTGCAAGTGCCATGTGTTCGTTGAAGGCATGCTTGGTGTCGTCCACATCATTCTCTTCTTCTTCATCATCAACACTTGCTTCATACACAACAGCCTTGGACTTTAAAGCTAGGTTAGGAGATTGTCCAACGAGACCTCTTTGGCGAGCAAGAGCATGAACGGAGCTCTTGACCACCATTCCAATGGAAACAAACTCATTAAGCACAGTGTTGGAGTCAAGACTAGCAAAGTCTGGTCTTGAACGAATGGTTTGAGCTAGGTCTTGGTTGAAGGGAGTGATGGCCTTGAGGATCTTGCGCTTGATATAATCATCTCCAATCTTCTCAAACCCGAAATCATTCAAAGTGATAGCAAGAGCGGTGAGTCTTCTATAGAGATCTTCGGGAGTCTCATCATCATTCAACACGAACTCATCGGCTTCATCTTGCACAGCTTCATACTTGGAAAGTTGAATGTTTTGTTGCCCAAGAATAGAGTATGAAGATTTTCCCAAGCTTGCTTTGCAGTCTTGAACATCCGGATGTGAGGAAGATATGTTGGCCCGGCAGCCACTTTGACAGGGATATACCTTTCGGGTACCCTACCATGTGGGTACCTGGTGCACATATCGACTAGGCCCAACTATCAAGAGCCTACATGAAGCCCATAAAGGAAGGCCCAAGAAGACAGAGTATCCTCCAAGTTAGACGTAGCCATAGTCGGTTTAGACTTTCCTTACTTGTAAATCTGAGTCGGTTGCAAACTACTGAGACCCAGCCTATTATATAAAGTCTGGGAGGGCCGCCGATGAACCACCAAAACCCTAGCGAGATCGACATCTCGCCGGGACTCCATTGTAGCTCGCATATACCCTCAAATCAATACCAGATAAGCAGGAAGTAGGGTGTCACTCTCCGGAGGCCTGAACCTGGGTAAATCCTTGCTTTTGGTTGTCAGCCGATGAAATTACTAGCTCTACCACGTTCTCTCCCCCGTAATCTCAACCCTAGGTCCTTAACCATGGGATTTGATGAGTTAACCCCTCGTCAATTAGCGCCGTCTGTGGGAAAGAATAGTGCTGGACTCACGGTTTTGCCGGTTCCATCGGAAAACGGTGACTCGCCGACTCCATCGACAAACCACAACTCGCCGACTCGCTCAAAAATTGGCAGCCCGCCAACTTCACCAACAAAATGCACATTTGATCCGCACTTGCCAGAAGTCCGAGAGACGTTCGCTAGTCTCGAGTCAGGTTTGGATTTAACTGTTGGAGCAATCAGTTTTTTTGTAAACAAGTTTGGTACGCAGGACTGGACAGATCCACGACAACTCGCGACTTCCGCGTCCTTCCCATTGTCGGTTCTCGAGAGATCTACGAGTACATGACAAAAGAATTACAAGGTGAGGAAGCTGAATCAGCGTACCGCAAAAACGATCTCGAGCTCGATTTTCCACTCGATGACACCCTCTACTGCGGGATCTCCTTCGACGACTTCGATGAACCCGAAATTCATAATGACAACAACGTCGACTCTGAGATCTGCACCAACAACAAACTCGACTCCGAGGTCCACAAAGGTTTTGCTGATGCCGAGACGAGCATAGACGATGAACGCATCGACAACGAGATCCGTCCAGACGGACCACTCGACGGGCATATCGACTCTGACATGAGCCTTGATGAAGACGTCGAGTCCGTGACAGGAATTGGCAGCACCTGCACGTACCCGTGGGTCATCCCCCATCAGGTTTACGTTGCCATCAACAGAGAATCGTCTGAAGCCGCAGCCTGCCGCAGGCCTACATAATTCCCACGCATGGTAACTATGCTGGATGGGGTCAAAACTCTGACAATTACTGCTGAGATGGCAGCAAAAGCAGACAAAGTCATTAAGGAGTGCACAATGATGCCAGCAGACGCAACTCTAGAAGAGACGTTGACCTTCCAGTACTTCAACTGGCAGGAATCACTTCGCCTGCAAAACATCAGAGCAACACTCGAGGAGCGCAAAAGGCAAGCCAACATCTCGAGTGCACTAAGAAGACAACTATCACTTAGCTCCACAGGGCGGGCGAGCCCAAGAGGCAGATCGAGGCTGGCACGCCTCTCGGAAGATGAGAGGGAGGCAATTACTCGCAACCTAGGCTTGTCATTCATGACACACGACGACGAAGGAATCCCAGTACCCAAAACAGCTGCGGGTGCTCTTTTCTCTGTGGGTGCATACCTCAAAGCAATGCAGCCTCCGGCGGACGATCCCAATGCAGCCCTGCATCGCCAATAGCTCAAATCACTGGCTCTAGCGGTGAAGGCCATACATTCGGATGCAAAAACTCCAGGAGGGAGTCGAGATCGCAACATAGTCAGCTCGCGACAGGCAACACACGATCGTAGTGGTCGTAGTCACCACTCGGAGGAAACAAGGAAAGGCACATGCCGACACAGGTCCAGCAGAAGCAGATCTCGAAGGTCTTCCAGTAGCGACTCATATTCCGACCGGGAGCCCGAGCCATGCGGAGCCTTGTGTTTCACTCGCCGCATCCGCGAGACATGGATGCCCAAAGGGTTCAAGTTAACGTCTGAACAACCCAAGTACACAGGTCGACAGGAACCTTCAGGATGGCTAGAAGACTACAGACTCGCTGTCTCATGCCAACGAGGCACGAATACTACGGCAATGCAATACATACGACTCATGCTCGAAGGTACAGCCCGCGACTGGCTCAAGGCGCTTCCTCCGTCGTCATACGACTCGTGGGATCACTTCAGCAGAGACTTCATCAAGAACTTCGAACCTCTGTGCGAGCGACGAAAACATTCGAAGAACTGAGAGCCTGCACTCAGCGATCAGACAAAACATTGAGATCATACATATGGCGATGGACCACCATACGCAACTCAGTCAGCACAATATCGGAAGATAGAGCCATGGACGCCTTCATCATGGGTCTCGCCAGGCGAGATTTCAAAGAAGCGCTTGGTCGAGAAAAGCCAACCTCCATGGCTAACCTCATAAAAATCACGACTGAGTGGGCAGATGGAGAAGACTCAGTGCGAGCAACCCGCGCCTCTTCACCACGCGACAACCATGACAGCGGCAGCCGAAGCCGCAGGGACACATACAGAGATGATCGGAGGCGCAAGCGTTCCAAACATCATTACGACAACGATAGATCCGAGTTCATGGCGGCTGGGTTCACACAACCCCGTTATGACCAAGATAGAAGCGACCGGAGGCAGGATGATCGCCGGGATAGTCGAGACCGCGAGCAACGAAATTACAGCTACAAGAAGCAAGAGTGCCGAAAGCCGCGTTCTGAATCACAAAACGAGCGCTCATTCGATGACAAGAAGGATTACTATTGCAGATTCCACCTATACAAAGGGGAGGACGGAAAATTACGCTCCAATCACTCGTTGAAGAACTGTAGAGAATTCGACAAATTGGCGTCTGAATACATGCATCTCAGAAAGGCACCCGCCGCAACTGCACCTCAGCCAAACACTGTACCTGCCCTGATGGCACCACCACCCCAGCCTGCCGCAGGCGGACATGTTGCGGGCGCCATACACCCCGTACCTCGGGTGGAGGAGGATCGGTACCCTCAGCCTCAAGGGCAGATGTACATGATACAGAAGGGTCGGCCCTCCAATAGGTGATACGTCTCAAACGTATCTATAATTTCTGATGTTCCATGTTGATATTATACCAATGGTTACATGTTTTTATATACACTTCATAGCATTTTTATGCATTTTCTGGGACTAACCTATTAACAAGATGCCACAGTGCCAGTTCCTGTTTTTTGCTGTTTTGTATTCCAGAAAAGTTGTTCTAAAAATATTCTCGGAATTGGACGAAACTTGGACAGAACCTTCTATTTTTCTGACACGTACACGGAGTCCAAAGGAGAGACGGAGGCGACCGAGGAGGCAGCCACGCTAGGGGCCGGCGCGGCCCCACCTCCTGCCGCGCGGGGGGTGGCGTGACCCCCTCAGGTGTCTCCAGACACCGCCCTTTCGCCTATATAATGCCTTCGTCCAGAAAACCCTAAATACCCGAGCCTCCATCCAGGAAAAGTTCCGTAGCCGCCGTCGTCGTCAACCCTAGTTTGGGAGGGTTCTGAAGCTCTTCCCGGCACCCTGCCGGAGAGGGGAATCATCACCGGAGGGCTCTACATCACCATGCCTGCCTCCGGAGTGATGCGTGAGTAGTTCATCCTTGGACTACGGGTCCATAGCAGTAGCTAGATGGTTGTCTCTCCTCCTTATGCTATCATGTTTAGATCTTGTGAGCTGCCTATCATGATCAAGATCATCTTATTGTAATGCTACATGTTGTGTTTGCTGGGATCCGATGAATATTGATACTATGATCAAGTTGATTATCAATCTATCTTATATGTTATTTATGATCTTGCATGCTTTCCGTTACTAGTAGATGCTTTGGCCAAGTAGATGCTTGTAACTCCAAGAGGGAGTATTTATGCTAGATAGTGGGTTCATGCCTCCGGTAATCTGGGCGAGTGACAGCAACGTCTAAGGTTGTGGATGTGCTGTTGCCACTAGGGGTAAAACAGCAATGCTTTGTCTAAGGATAATTGTATTGTACTTAATGCAATAATCTGTTGCTTGCAACTTAATACCAACGGGGAACACGGATGTCAACCTGAAGGTGGATTATTAGTCATAGATGCTGTTGGATAACGGTCTATGTATCTTGTTGTAATGCCCAATTGAATATCATAGTAGTCATCTTGTCATATATATGCATTGTCATGCGCTCTCTATTCATCAATTGCCCAGCTGTAATTTGTTTACCCAGCATGTTAGTTATCTTTTATGGAGAGACACCACTAGTGAACTGTGGACCCCGGTCCATTCTTTTACACTGATAATACAACCAACTGCAATCATTGTTCCTTTTCATTCTCTGCAATTAAACACTATTTTCCACACCATACGTTTAATCCTTTGTTTACAGCAAGCCGGTGAGATTGACAACCTCACTGTTTCGTTGGGGCAAAGTAGTTTGATTGTGTTGTGTGCAGGTTCCACGTTGGTGATCGAGTAAACGGCGCCACCAACAACCTTCAGAGTGCCTTTTACTCCTACTGGATCTGACAACCTTGGTATCTTACTGAGGGAAAACTTGCTGCTGCACTGCTTCATACCTTCCTCTTGGGGTCTCCCAACGAACGTGTACTTTCACGTCATCAAGCAACTTTTTCTGGCGCCGTTGCCGGGGAGTAAGAGGATTTCTGCAAGGGGAGTCTCACGCTTCCAATCTCTTTACTTTGTTATTGTCTTGCTTAGTTTATTTTTATCTTGTCTTGTTTGCTTTATTTATCAAAAACACAAAAAAATTAGTTGCTTAATTCGAGTTGTTATTTTGTTGTTCTGTTTTAATTTTGCTAAAATGAGTACTCCTGAGAACACCAATGATTTCATTTGTACACCTATTGCTCCACCTGCTTCTAAAGCAGATTTCTATGAAATTAAACCTGCACTTTTAAATCTTGTTATGAAAGAGCAATTCTCTGGTGTTAGTACTGATGATGCTGCTGCTCACCTTAATAATTTTGTTGAACTTTGTGAGATGCAAAAGTATAAGGAAGTAGATGGTGATATTATTAAACTGAAACTTTTTCCTTTCTCTTTGAGAGGACGTGCTAAAGAATGGTTGCTATCTTTGCCTAGAAATAGTATTGATTCATGGACTAAATGCAAAGATGCTTTCATTGGAAAATATTATCCTCCTGCTAAGATTATATCTTTGAGAAGTAGCATTATGAATTTCAAACAATTTGATAATGAGCATGTTGCTCAAGCTTGGGAAGAATGAAATCATTGGTAAAGAATTGTCCCACCCATGGACTGACTGCTTGGATGATCATCCAAACCTTTTATGCAGGACTAAATTTTTCTTCAAGAAACTATTGGATTCGGCCTCTGGAGGTACCTTTATGTCCATCACTTTGGGTGCTGCAACAAAGCTTCTTGATGATATGATGATAAATTATTCTGAATGGCACACCGAGAGAGCTCCACAAGGTAAGAAGGTAAATTCTGTTGAAGAAACCTCTTCCTTGAGTGATAAGATTGATACTATTATGTCTATGCTTGCAAATGGAATGCATGTTGATCCAAATAATGTTCCTTTAGCTTCTTTGGTTGCTCAAGAAGAGCATGTTGATGTGAACTTCATTAAAAACAATAACTTCAACAACAATGCTTATAGGAATAATTTTGGTAATAGCAATTATAAGCCCTATCCTTCTAATAGTGGCAATGGTTATGTTAATTCTTATGGTAATTCCTACAACAACAATAAGAGTGTACCCTCTGATCTTGAAGTCATGCTTAAGGATTTTATTAGTACACAAACTGCTTTCAATAAAACTGTTGAGGAAAATTTGGGAAAATTGATGTTCTTGCCTCTAAAGTTGATAGTCTTGCTCTTGATGTTGATTTGAAAAAAAAATATGCCTCATGATGTTAAAGAGAGCAAAACTCTCAATGCCATTCAAGTTAAAATTGACAACAATGTTAGGATGCTAGCTGAGTTGCATGCTAGGTGGGAAAGAGAGGATGAAATTGCTAAAAGAATAGTATTGCTAGAGTTTTACTATTACCACACTAGCAATGCTGAAGTTTCAAATGTAGTAAACCTCCTACTCTTAATGGTAAAGTAATTGGTGTTGGCAATGTCTCTACTTCTGTTGCAAAACGTTTAAAATTGCCTGAAACACTGAAACTGTTCTGATAAAAGTGCTGAAATTTTTCGAAATATGGGAGACAATGGTCCCATTACCTTTGATAATAATGATTTTGATTTTGATGGTTGCAATATTTCTGAAGTAATTAAGTTCTTGCAAAAGCTAGCTAGAAGTCCTAATGCTAGTGCTATAAACATGGCTTTTACTAAACATATTACTAATGCTCTCATGCAAGTTAGGGAAGAGAAATTAAAACATGAAGCTTCTATCCCTAGGAAGTTAGAAGATGGTTGGGAGCCCATCATTAAAATGAAGGTGAATGATTTTGATTGCAATGCTTTATGTGATCTTGGTGCTAGTATTTCTGTTATGCCTAAGAAACTCTATGATATGCTTGATTTAGCACCTTTGGAACACTGTTATTTGGATGTTCACCTTGCTGATGATACTATAAAGAAACCTTTGGGGAGAGTTGATGATGTTTTTATAATGGTTAACAACAACCTTGTCCCCGTTGATTTTGTTGTTTTGGATATTGAATGCAATGCTTCTTGTCCTATTGTTTTGGGAAGACCTTTTCTTAGAACTGTTGGTGCTATTATTGATATGAGAAGGGGAATATTAAATATCAATTCCCACTCAAGAAAGGTATGGAACACTTCCCTAGAAAGAAGATGAAGTTACCTTTTGATTCTATTGTTAGAGCAAATTATTCTATTGATGCTTCTTCACTTGGAAACACTTGATTCTTACTTTCTGTGCCTAGCTGAAAGGCGTTAAAGAAAAGCGCTTATGGGAGACAACCCATTGTTTTATTTCTGCAATTTTTCTTTTTTTTTGAGTCAAGGAGTTGTTTACTTCTGTAACAATTCCTTTGTATCTTTATTTTTCATTGTTGTGCCAAGAGCCTCTAATAGAAGATGATGCTAGATTTGGATTTCTGCGCAGGAACAGATTTTGCTGTTCACCGTTTTTCTGTAAAATCACAGAAAAAAAAAAATCTGCAAATTTTTGTGCGTGATCCTCAGATATGTACGCATCTTTCGTTAGTTTTGAGTTTTTCGATCTGAGCAACGTAAGTGCCTCGAAAAAATTCGTCTTTACGGACTGTTCTGTTTAGACAGATTCTGTCTTTTATTTTGCATTCTCTCTTTTACTAGTGTTGAGTGGAATTCTTTTTTGGGTGAAGAGCTTCACATAACATCAGTGGCAGTAGCTAATGTTAAAAGTAACGGTCATGTTTGTGTCCTTATAGAACATGTGAGTTTTTGATTGTGCACTAACCCTCTAATGAGAATTACTCTGAGTTTGGTGTGGCGGAAGTTTTCAAGGGTCAAGAGAGAGGATGATATAATGTGATCAAGAAGAGTGAAGAGCTTAAGCTTGGGGATGCTCCCATGGATCACCCCAGCATATTTCAAGAAGACTCAAGCGTCTAAGCTTGGGGATGCCCAAGGCATCCCCTTCTTCATCAGCAACTTATCAGGTCATCTCTAGTGAAACTATATTTTAATTCTTTCACATCATATGTGCTTTACTTGGAGCGTCTGTGTGCTTTTATTTTGATTTTATTTTATTTTCTGGTCAACTTGATTGGACCCTAGCAATCTTGATTGGGAGAGAGACACGCTCCGCTTTTTCATATGAATACTCCTATTCTTCACTTATACTTGTTGAGTATTCTTGTCTAGCTATTGCTATGCTTTTAGCTCCTGTTTTTCATGCATCTCTTATTCAGAGCTGTTAGTTCTTTTAAAGAAAGTACTCTCTTGCTTCACTTATAATTGTTTGGAGAGTTTGTGTTGAAATAAATTGATTGGTGTTTGGTTGGAACAGAAAATGTTGCATGTGGTAGATGGTATAATGGAAAAGCTTACATATTCTTGTAGATCACTGTATTGGATAATTTGATACTTGTCAATTGTTTTGAGTTATCAAGTAGTTCATGTTTAAGCTTTTGTATCATGTAGTTAAAACCTATTAATGAAGAACTACCGTAAAGCTGTTGAAATTTGGTTTGCATGATTGGTATCTCTAAGGTCTAGATATTTTCTAGTAAAAGGGTTTGGTTAACAAGGAAGACAGTGTAGAGTCTTATAATGCTTGCAATATGTTTTCATATAAGTCTTGTTGTCGGTTGATATCCTGTGTTTGCTTCAAATAACCTTGCTAGCCTAAACTCTGTACTGAGAGGGAATGCTTCTCGTGCATCCAAAACCTTGAGCCAAAATCCATGCCATTGTGTCCACCATAACTACCTATATGTGGTATTTCCTTGCCTCCAAGTAAATTTTTCATGTGCTACCTTTAAACTATTCAAAATTATTACTCCTTTTTGTGTCAATGTTTACCAAGCTCATGAGGACGGGGTGGATGTCTTTATGTCAACTGTCAAACAGACTTTACCACCGGACTAGCGGCATATACATCCGCTTATCCATTAATTTTGCAAAAAGAGCTGGCAAATGGGGTGCCCAGTCCCAATTAATTACAACTTTAACCGCTTAATTCTCTTCACATTTTTGCCCTGATTTATCAGTCAAGCAATGACAAACAGTGAAATATCTGCATGTGTAAACAAAAGAGAAAGAGGGATGATCTGCCTTGCTGGTAGAAATAACGTCCTTCATGGGAGCCGCTCTTAAAAGTCTGGTTGGCAGGGGTCATATTGTACTTTCCATTTTCTGATTCGTTGACAATTAACAAACACCTCTCAAAACTTATTTTTACTCTCTATATGATTTCAAAAACTTAAAAAGCTCTAGCACATGATTTAATCCCTGCTTCCCTCTGCGAAGGGCCTTTCTTTTACTTTTATGTTGAGTCAGTTTTCCTACTTCTTTCTATCTCAGAAGCAAACACTAGTGTCAACTTTGGTGCAACAATTTTTATATGCGTATATTGCACTTATTATATTGCTTTGTGTTGACAAATATCCATGAGATATATATGTTGAAAGTTGAAAGCAATTGCTGAAACTTAAATCTTCCTTTGTGTTGGTTAAATACCTTTTACTTAGAATCTATTGCTTTATGAGTTAACTCTTATGCAAAACTTTTGATGCTTGTCTCGAAAGTACTATTCATGAAAAGTTTTTGCTTATATGATTCAGTTGTTTGCTCATTATCTACTTGCTAGCAAACTATAGACCATTGACCTGGATCACTTCATTCATAACATGTGCTTTACAATACTATTTGATCAAGATTATGATTGTAGCATGTCACCTCAGAAATTATTTTGTTTTTATCGTTTTACCTACTCGAGGACGAGTAGAACTAAGCTTGGGGATGCTTGATACGTCTCAAACGTATCTATAATTTCTGATGTTCCATGTTGATATTATACCAATTGTTACATGTTTTATATACACTTCATAGCATTTTTATGCATTTTCTGGGACTAACCTATTAACAAGATGCCACAGTGCCAGTTCCTGTTTTCTGCTGTTTTTGTATTCCAGAAAAGCTGTTCTGGAAATATTCTCGGAATTGGACGAAACTTGGACAGAACCTTCTATTTTCCCGACAGTACACGAGTCCAAAGGAAGACGGAGGCGCCGAGGAGGCAGCCACGCCAGGGGCTGGCGCGGCCCACCTCCTGCCGCGCGGGGGTGGCGTGACCCCCTCGGGTGCCTCCAGACGCCGCCCTTTCGCCTATATAATGCCTTCGTCCAGAAAACCCTAAATACCCGAGCCTCCATCCACGAAAAGTTCCGTAGCCGCCGTCATCAACCCTAGTTCGGGAGGGTTCTGAAGCTCTTCCCGGCACCCTGCCGAGAGGGGAATCATCACCGGAGGGCTCTACATCACCATGCCTGCCTCCGGAGTGATGCGTGAGTAGTTCATCCTTGGACTACGGGTCCATAGCAGTAGCTAGATGGTTGTCTTCCTCCTTGTGCTATCATGTTTAGATCTTGTGAGCTGCCTATCATGATCAAGATCATCTTATTGTAATGCTACATGTTGTGTTTGCTGGGATCCGATGAATATTGATACTATGATCAAGTTGATTATCAATCTATCTTATATGTTATTTATGATCTTGCATGCTTTCCGTTACTAGTAGATGCTTTGGCCAAGTAGATGCTTGTAACTCCAAGAGGGAGTATTTATGCTAGATAGTGGGTTCATGCCTCCGTAATCTGGGCGAGTGACAGCAACGTCTAAGGTTGTGGATGTGCTGTTGCCACTAGGGGTAAAACAACAATGCTTTGTCTAAGGATAATTGTATTGTTTACATTATGCACATTACTTAATGCAATAATCTGTTGCTTGCAACCTAATACCAACGGGGAACACGGATGTCAACCTGAAGGTGGATTATTAGTCATAGATGTTGTTGGATAACGGTCTATGTATCTTGTTGTAATGACCAATTGAATATCATAGTAGTCATCTTGTCATATATATGTGTCGTGTCTCGATGCACGGACACCGGGAGTATAGGATACCCCCTTTTAGGTTCGGCACGGGGCGTGAAGGAGGCTCAAAATCATCTTCTTGGGCGGAGTCTAGATCAAGCTCTCCTCTCCACGATCAAAGCATGCAACCAAAGGGACACAAGGAGCTACCCAGGTTCAGGCCGCCCGGAGGCTAAAAGCCCTACTCCTGCATGTCTGGATTGATGGGTTCTTCATAGTGTGGCTTACAATGGAACCTCCCGGATGGGGTACCCGGAAGGGTTTTGGCTGGAGGTAGAAGAAGGACAGATCCTGACCCGGAGGAGATCACCTTCCCCTCTACCTTCGCAGCCCTAGTCTAGTCTTGCTCTGGTTGAACTAGTGCCTTGGTTCTACCTTGTGTTCGTCCTTGCTTCGACCTCCCCCTCCTCCGTGCCTTGGTCCTCCTTTTATAGGCTAAGGGGTTGCCACAGGGTCACGTGAGGGGCATGAGGGACCTTCGGGGTGAAGGACCCTCCTCATCTAGTTTAGGAGGAGACGTGGCCTCTCCTCAGCCTAGCGTCTCCTTTGGGTTAGGTGGGAGCGTCCGCCTTGGGGTGGACAGGAGCTGACACCACCACGGGACGTGCTTCCCGCCCGCGCTGCCTTCGCCTTGCTTCCCAAGTCTTCCGCGGTGAGGTGGAGTGCTTATCCACAGGACGTGGGGAAGTACCCGAGAGGGAGCCTGGCCTCCTGCCGGGAACTCGGGCTCTCGGGTCCTTCCTGGCCTTCTTGCTTGGTTCGGGGACCCGGCAGGTCCCCAGGACCGGAGCCCTTTGTCGACAGGCCTTGCGTGTCTTGACGGTGAACCCGCCAGCTTGACTTGAGTCTTGGTCTTGTCCATCTTCATCTTGGGCCCACATGGGGTGGACCCACTTTGGCAGTACTAGGGGAACCCCATGTTCCACTGCTGCGACAGTAGCCCCCGGGCATGGTCCCGGCGGCTCTTGCTCCAGCTGCCGGGGCCATGGCCTAAAGATAGGTCAAAGTGGGTCCCGGGCACCTGGTCTTCCTTGCTCTGCTTCACTGATGGCCTTGAAGGTCTTGGAGTTACTCCGCTTGGGGGAGTAACTGCGATGGCCCCCTCGATTCCCATAACGGAAGAACCGAGGAGACGCTTACAGAGGTGCCGCCGCGCTATAAAAGCGAGGCGCACCCCTGGCTCTTGTTCATCTTCTTCCTCAGTCCAACTCCAGGCCTCCCCACAAGCTGCCAGCGCCAATGGCGAGAGCGAGGAGAGGAGTTGGGCGCCCTCGTTCTTCTTCAGCTGCTGCGGAGAGTGGCCCCTCCACTCGTGGTCGAGCTGTTCCGCGAGGTCGTGGGATTCGCGGTCGCGGCGGCCGTGGAGGCCGCGGCACCGCTGCTCCCCCTCCTAGGAGCATGGTTCATACCAGCTTCGCGCCGTTCGAGTTCATCGTGGATCTGAACCACAGGCCTCGCAGCCGGCTTCTCCTGCCGGATTCCTTCGCGATGGCGACGGAGGACATCGGACCCTCCGGCTTCTGGCTGCAAGTGGAAGGCTGCCCCAATGGCCCCTCCTGGGCCATGGCGGAGCGCACCACTGAAGGCGCCATGCTTCTGGGTCCGGGGTGGAAGTCGTTCTCCCGTGCCCGCCGCCTGTCCCGGGGGCAATGCTTGGCGTTCCGGTACGACGGAGATGCGACGCTCTCCGTGAAGATCTTCGGTGTCGATGGCGGACGTGTGGAGT
Organism: Poa pratensis; assembly: GCA_947311845.1. Lineage (NCBI taxonomy): Eukaryota > Viridiplantae > Streptophyta > Magnoliopsida > Poales > Poaceae > Poa > Poa pratensis. The sequence goes on along the minus strand of CAMZMU010000095.1, from coordinate 391,545 downwards.
GCTGCATGGAGAGCAGCAGCGGCAGTTCGAGCTCCTACGACGAGGATGAAGATGAGGAAAACTCATCTGACATCAAGGTCGAGGGGAGCTCGTCTTCCTGAAGGCGAGGAGCTTCGGACGGGCGCCATGGAGATCTCGTTGACCTCCTCCCGGCGGCCTTGACGACGTATTTCTGGAAGTAGCGCTTCCATTGTACGGCGGTGCTCCTTGCTCGATGGGAGCCAACCTTTTTGTTGTAAAAAAGATCGTCCCCTTGTAGTCCTTGTAAATGAAGAAGATCTTGTTTCCTCCTTGTCTCGTGTCGCGTCCGTGTGAATGAGAACGAGTTTTTTGCAAAACGCGCTCCCATTACTGCAGCAGCCGTAGCGCCAAGGGGTAGGTGGAGCGTGGGAGGCCTATAAAAGACCCTCCAGACTCCACCCCTTGACACATCTTCTCGCCTTTCCGCTCCTCTTCTTCCTTGCCTCTCCACGCCCCGCAGAACAATGTCTGGCGAAGCAGAGAGGGCCTTGTCCGACGTGTCGACGGCGGAGTCCGTCTTCCGAGGAGCGGCGGAGGCACCCAGCGAAGCTGGAGCCCGAGCCACTGATGGCGAGGTTGCGTCCCGTCTTCTGCTGCCCAGAATGTCGCTCGCCTGGCGGCTGTCTCTGGTCCTGTTGCCCAAGAAGAGGCAAGGATTAGGGCAGTGAGGAGGGCGCACCTGTGGTCCATCCTGAAGGAAAGGACTGCCGGTATTCCGGAGCTGTCCTTGGTTGTGGCTGAGCTCGAGGCCATCGAACAGGTTCACTGTTTCTCTCATTTTTCCGCCTTTTTCTTGGATGACCTCGATCTTGACCTGGACTGCTTTTGTAGGCCGAGAGTCAGTCCGTAGGCGAACTGGCGGACGGAATCTTCCGTCTCTTTGGCCCTGGAGCGCCCTGGTCGGCAGAAGGGGTCGAGCTCTTCGACGCGCCTGACAAGATCCTGCACGCGTGTTATCTTTCATCCAGGCGTCCCCGGAAGAAAGAGTGCACCCGGCAGGCAATAAAACAGAAGACAGATCTGCGCAGCCAGGAGCTCTGAGCTGGCCTTAGTAGCATAGGCTAGATATGTATCCAGGAAAGCTTCGACTGAATGTAACTCAGAATTGTAAATTCAGAATGTAAGTTCAGATGAATGCAATCCTAGGGCTCAACTCCCGGGGTCATTTCCCAAACCTCCCCTTGCACTAACGCGCCGTCAAGTTTTCTGAGGAGATCTCTTAGGTGACAAGTACTCTAACCGCCGTACCGGTAGCAGCACCCCTAAGAGCACTATGCCTTCCGGGAGTCCACTCCACAGCCACGGGTACTAGGCCAGAAGGGAAATCTGACCGTTCGCCGGGGAGGACGCATTACCCCCGCAAAGGTTCTCATCAACTGTCAAGCATGCGCAGGTTGGTGGTATATTGACTCCGAGCGAGATATTATGCCTAGAATGCAAGATGCACATGCAAAGACTTAGCTGGTTTTTGCCGTGCCTTGATCTGCTCTGTCCTTCCCGGGTACCCAGCTCCTGAGCCGCTCTTCAGCATCCATTCCTGTCCCGGGAGAGGCGCTACACATAACACACTTTCAGTAGGAAAAGAATGGACCCTCCCTTACATGTCGTGAAAGTGTTTCATCCGGAGCAACCCGCAAGCAAAGTTGAATGTGCATTTCTGTGTTTAGGTTCTTTAAAACACAGCACTGCCCGTTCCACTTCTTACCGCGGCAGTACGGCACGATCAGGTGGCAGCGCCTACTGATAGGCTACTCGCGCTCGACCTGTCAGCCACCGGCACCATGTCAGCCCCCTGCTTGGGGGTTGTTACGGATAACACACTTCACGACAACAAGAGAGGCTCACGGAATTGAAAAACTTATCTTTTATTCCTTGGCGACGATTCTTACACCCTTATACAGAACACTAGCCCCTTGGGCGTGCTTAGTTGACTCGAACTATCTGCGATTCATGTTCGTATTCAGGGGTAGAATTTCCGGAGATTCTCGATGTTCCAGGCGTTGCCCTCCGGCCTGCCTTTCTCGTCCTCCAGATAAACAGCTCCGGGTCTCAGGGTATGCGTCACCCGATAAGGTCCTTCCCACTTGGACGACAGCTTGTTCATGTTATCAAGCTTCTGCTTCTTGCGGAGAACCAGGTCTCCGGGTTCCAGTACCCGTGAACGGATATGGCGATCATGATAGCGGCGGAGCCCTTGCTGGTATCGAGCAGATCGTAAAGAAGCTCGACACCGCACCTCTTCCAGGAAGTTGATGTCATCAATCCTCCTCTCAGCTTGTGCGTCTTCATCATAGGCAAGTACCCGGGGGGATCCATGCCTGAGCTCTGTTGGCAAGACGGCTTCTGCTCCATAGACAAGGAAGAATGGTGTTTCTTGAGTGGCTCTGCTTGGTGTGGTTCTGAGGGACCACAAGACACTTGGTAGATGCTCAATCCAGTTCTTGCCCTTGTCTTCTAACTTGTCAAAGGCCTTGGTCTTCAAACCCTTTAGGACCTCCGCATTGGCTCGCTCCACTTGCCCATTGCACCTTGGGTAGGACACCGAGGCAAAACACACCTTGATTCCCAGCTCTTCACAGAAGTTGAGGAAGGATCGGCTTGTGAACTGAGAGCCATTGTCCGTTTATGCGGTACACGATCCCTTCAATGAACTTGATGGCTGCTTGAGCTGTCTGTCTTGGTACTGGCATCACTTCCACCCACTTTGTGAACTTGTCGATGGCCACGAAAAGGTATTCATGGCCCCCGACAGACTTCGGTATCTTCCCCACGATGTCCAGCCCCCAGACCGCGAACGGCCAGGAGATTGGAATTGGCTGCAGAGCTTGCGCCGGCTGATGTATGTTCTTCGCATAGTACTGGCAGGCTTCACAGGTCTTGACTAGCTGCTCGCATCACTGAGGACTGTTGGCCAGTAGAACCCGTGACGAAAAACTTTACCCGCCAGTGATCTTGATGCCACATGACTTGAACATGTGCCCTCGTGGATGTCCCGTAGCAGTACTTGGCCTTGTTCTTGAGGATGCAGCGGAGCTTGACTCCGTTGTCCCGTCGCCGGTAGAGCTCGCCGTCGATCATGACGTAGAGCTTGGCTTGACGAGCCACCCGCTCGGCGTCGTGATCGTCCTCCGGGAGGGCGTGCTCCATGATGTACTTGACGATGTCCCGGGCCCAGGGTGGGTGGGTTCCTTCCACCGGTAGCACCATCCGACGGAAAGAAAGCATAGCTTCCTCCGCTGGAGGGGCTGCCGGGTCTTGAGCTTCTGGGCTGGCTACCCGTGTTGTCGAGGTAGAAGGGTCGCCAGCCCCCGGCGCAGATCTTGCGCGAGCCTCTCGGGTGGATCGAAGGTCGCCTGAGGACCTCGATGTAGATCCCGGGAGGCACTGGTTCTTGCTTGGACGCCACCTGCGATAGCTCATCCGCGGCCGTGTTTTCTCCCCGTGGGACGTACACAGCCCGGAAGTTGTCGAAGCGCCGCTGCAGCTTCCAGACCTCTTCAACGTATGGTGCCATCTGAGGGCACGCGTACTCCTTGTTCACTTGTTTGATGACTAACTGAGAGTCACCCTTGACGACGATCTTGTTGATGCCGAGGCCGACGGCAGCACGAAGTCCTGCGAGCAGGCCCTCGTACTCCGCCGTGTTGTTGGAGATGTTCCCTTGGTAGTGCATCTGGACGACGTACTTCAGCCGGTCCCCGGTTGGTGAGGTTAGGACAACCCCAGCACCTCCTTTCCCTTGGTGTAGGAGCCGTTGAAGTTCATGGTCCAGGCGCTAGGATCTTCGTTCCCAGGGAGGCAGGTTTCCTCGAAGGTCTTGGTACATTTTGGTTCCGCCGGGGTGGATTGAATAAGGGCTTCTTTCAGGATTAGCTCCTTAAGTTCTACGACATTGGGCACACAGATACGACCATTGAATTTCAACACTCCTTCAGCATCTTCGGTAAAACTGGGTGCTTTGCCAAGAGAAATCTTCTTCTTAATCCCTTCAATGCTTTCATGACCTTTTTGGGCTTCTTTGATTTGATCCATCAGGGTTGGGGCTAACTCTAAATTGGCAAGATAACCGTGGCTAACAAGTTCTAGTCCAAAATCTTTGAACTCTTTGAACAAGGCTGGTTGTTCGGCTTGGATCAAGGCATTCAAGGTGCAGGGTTTGCGACTAAGGGCATCGGCAACTACATTTGCCTTTCCGGGGTGATAATGGATTCCAATATCATAATCCTTGATTAATTCCATCCATCTCCTCTGTCGCAGGTTCAACTCCTTCTGGGTGAAAATATACTTCAAGCTCTTATGATCCGTATAGATCTCACAGCGATGTCCCGCAAGATAGGGACGCCACGTTTTAAGAGCAAGAACAACAGCAGCTAACTCCAGGTCATGGGTTGGGTAATTCTCTTCATGCGGTCGCAACTGCCGGGACAGATACGACACAACTTTGCCTTCTTGCATCAGAACGCAACCAAGTCCGAGGCGTGATGCATCGCAATACACGTCGAAACTCTTGGTGACGTCTGGCATAATCAAATTGGGGCTGAGGTCAGTCTCTTTTCATTCTTGGAAACTATCTTCACACTTCTGAGTCCATTCAAATTTCTTGTCCTTCTTCAACAGTTGGGTCATGGGTTTGGCTATACTGGAAAATCCTTCAACGAACTTGCGGTAATAACCAGCTAGTCCGAGAAAGCTTCGGATTTCAGTCACACTGGTTGGGGCTAACCAGTCAACAATGGCTTGGATCTTCTCGGGGTCAACAGAAATTCCTCCGGCAGATACAACATGTCCGAGAAATGCCACTTCACTGAGCCAAAACTCACACTTGCTAAGCTTGGCATACAGCTGGTGCTCTCGGAGGTCTCCAAAACTAGACGCAGGTGTTCAGCATGCTCTTCTTCGGTCTTGGAATAAATAAGGATGTCATCGAGGAAAACTACCACGAACTTGTCGAGGTACTCCATGAAAATCTTGTTCATGAGATTCATGAAATAGGCTGGGGCATTGGTCAGACCAAAGGACATCACGGTGTATTCAAACAAACCGTAACGGTGGTGAAGGCGGTCTTGGGAATGTCTGACTCTCTGATTTTCAACTGATGGTAACCTGTCCGAAGATCGATCTTGGAAAAGACTCGGGCTCCGTTCATCTGATCGAACAGATCCTCGATCTTGGGAAGAGGGTACTTGTTTTTAATGGTCACGTCATTTAGCTTGCGATAATCCACACACAGGCGTGTGGTACCGTCTCTCTTGTCCACAAAAATATGGGTGATCCCCAAGGTGAAGCGCTTGGGCGAACAAGACCTTTGCTGAGCATATCAGCCAACTGCTTCTTCAACTCAACCAGTTCTTCCGGATTCATCCGATAAGGTCTTTGGGATATAGGGGTTGTTCCTGGGATAAGCTCAATTATGAACTCAATATCCCGGTCTGGGCATACCAGGCAATTCATCAGGGAAAACATCCGAAATAGGTGAACAACACGGATCTCATCTAGGGCGGGTCGAGCTATGCCTCATGGCAGCCTGGTGAGAATGTTGGTTTCAGACACATACTCCACTTCTACTTCTTTGTCGGTGGTGATGGATACAGCTCTTCTGGCACAGTCAATTCGACCATGGTACTTGGCTAGCCAATTCATACCAAGTATAACATCTATGCCTTGGGTTCCCAGAACGATTAAGTTGACTGGAAACTTTTCTCCTTTGATCTCAAGGGATACATCGGAGCAAAACATCTTGGTCTCTACGGTGGATTCTGGGATTTGGATGACCATGGGTTTGGGTAAGAGGCTCTCGACTAAACCTCCCTTAGCAACAAATTCTTGGGTAACAAAGGAATGGGTAGCACCAGAATCAAACAGAACAGTTGCAGGTACTGAGTTGACAAGGAACGTACCCAGCACAACATCTGGCGCATCCTGGGCTTCTTCAGCATTGATGTGGTGCAGACGGCCCTTGGCAACAGCAACATTTCCGCGGGGTGCGGCATTCTTGCCATTTCCATTTCCATTGCGGCCTTGACCATTGTTCGGTGCCGGGCATTGGGGCGCTGAACATTCCTCTTGGGATTGGGGCATTCTCTGGAGTAGTGACCCTTGTTGCCGCATTCAAAGCAGACAACATTGGCATTGCGGGTGAAGTTGTTGAAGTTTCCTCCGGGACGGTATTGTCATTGGGGCGGTTGAAGTTGTTTGGGCGGTTAGGGAAATTGGGGCGTGGAGCTTGTGGTGGTCGATAGGCAGGCTTGGGGTTTTGCTGAAAGATACGAGGCTTCTGGCTGCTCGAACCTTCCTGAGCATTCATCCTCCTCTTACGACCTTCAAACATAGACTTGCGCTTGGTCTCCAGCTGGATGGCTTTGTCCACAAGTGACTCCAGATCATAGAAGTCATGGATAACCAGAGCACACTGCAGTTCATCATGAAGTCCACCATGAAACGCTCCATCTTCCTCTTCTCGTGTCGGTGTCATCAGGAGCATACCGAGATAAGTCGGTAAACTCATCAAGATACCGACCACATCTTACTTCCCTGCCTCAGCTTGCGGAATTCATCCTTCTTCCTCTCAATAAGTCCGCTGGGAATATGCTTCTTGCGGAACTTCTCCTGGAACTCAGCCCAGTTGATAACATGACCAGCTTGCTGGAGAGCCTTGGTAGTTTCCCACCAAGCTCGTGCAGGTCCAGCAAGATAGTGGGTTGCATACAGCACTTTCTCATTTTCTCCTACAGCAGCAACTTCCAGATTGTTGTCGATGGTGCGAAGCCAATCATCGGCTTCTAGTGGGTGAAGTCCCTTGGAATAGGTGGGTGGGTTGGTCTTCTGGAAATCGCCTAAGGTGGATCGCTGGTTTCCATCGCCATTGCCATTGCCATTGTTGTTGTTGTTATTGTTGTTGTTTTGGTTGAGATGGGCGGCAGCGATCTGCTGCAGGGCAGCGAGATGAGCTTGGCGCTCTCCCGGGCATTTTCACGTTCCTCCATGATAAGCGCGAGAAGTTGGGGGGGGTTGGGTTCGGTGGTGGTGGTGGTGCTCCTCCTCCGTGGTGGTGCGACGAGTGCTTGCCATCCTGAAGCACACCGGGTATAAGAGGCAAGGCAAAAAGGTTCGACTAAGGGAAAAGACGATTTCGCGAAGTGGTTGATTAATTTAAGGATTATATGGAAAATATTTTACACAGATCAAACAAGACAAACATACTTATATATCACAAACATCACATCAAGGAGTTCACAACAACATCAAGCTTACAACATCAAGCTTACACATCGCCCTACATCTAAGATACATAACACCTGGTTTCCAAAAGAACCACTACTTCGACTCGACTAGCGATAGGGGGTCAACCTAATCCTGCGGTAGTACTCAAGTCACTCGACTACTGAGGTGGAACCTCAGGCTCTGCTGCGTCAGCGTCGGACTGGTAAGGTGGCTCCTCGGGTCCTCCTCCTCGTCCTCAAGTACTGCCTCGAGTGGCTCCTCCTCCTCGTCAACTAACTCCTCCTCATCATCCTCCTCCTCATAGTCCATCTCCTCCAGGAAGTCATCATCGTCACTGAGGAAAGCGTTGTTCTCCTTGCGGAGATCCTCGCCCTCCTCCTCCATCTCGTCAGTATGGTGCTCTAGATCCTCGATCAGCTCGTCCTGCTCCGCCACCTCTTGCGGAGCTTCACGATGGTCCTCCTCAGCTGGGTCCTCTTCTTGAGAAGAGCGACCTTCTCCTCCTTCAGCTGCGCCTCACTCTCGCGACTCTCCGCGAGCGAGATGCGCTCAAAGCGAGAACGGAGTCTAGCGCACGACAGATCCTCCTGGGTGCGGAAGAGCATAATCTCCATGTCCAGGATGTACTCTCCGAACGTCGGGTGTAGCGGGGATCGGATAGGGTGTCCATCATCGGTGCGCCTCCCGTAGAACCGGAAACGGGAGTTCACTAACTCCGCCTTGTGCTCCTCACAAAGTCGGGCTAGCATCCTCTGCATGGCACGACACAGTCCATCGCCCCAGTGGACGTCCATGGTGGTGTAGATCAGCGTCCTGGATCCGGGAGACTTGATGTTCCCCCGAACAGACGACTCGACCAACCAACACAGGTTCCCGTGGCCGAGAGTGTCCACCTGGGCTCCCCTAAACTCTGGAGCGGGCGACCTAACAGCTTGCTCAACTCGAACAAGTCCTTCTCGAACATCAACTTGCCGTCCCTCTCAAGCTGAACGAACTCGGTCCAGTGGTGCCATCTACAATTTTTAGCAAAATTTTAAGTTAGTGAGGTGACAAGTGTATCAAAATTTTAAATGTAGTGTGCAACAAGTGAGCAAAATTTTAAGCTTAAATGGGATGACAAGTGTGCAAAATTTTAAGGTACAAGGAAAATGTAATATTTAATGAGAGTAAAATTTTTTATAAGTAAGAGGATTGGAGATAAGAAATTTTCGAAAATACTTCACTCCTTTATTTTTAGAAATTAACTTTTGTAACTCCTATCTAGCGACCATGCTAATCTAAGGTCTCTTAAAGTCAGGATGGCTCTGATACCAAGTCTGTGGGGACCCCGGACTAGCTGTCCGAAATACCCGATTATGCTTAACACAACGATCCCGTGATCAGTCTGTCGTTGCACATAATCCGAATTGGATACCAAAGTTTACATCCATTACAATACCGAATTAAAAGTCTTACATAGGTGCCTTCATGGGCCAAACCAAAATATCAGCGGAAGCTACGGCGTAGTAGACATCAAATCCTAACGAAGACGACCCGACAGGCAGCTGACTTATGGAGATCTTAGTTCGCGTAGAAGTCGCCATACTCCTGCTCGGCGTAGTGCTCCTCCTCGTAGTCTGGCTAGGACAATAGCCAGGGACGAAACCAATATGAGTACATTTGATTGTACTCGCAAACTACCCCAACATGAGTATGCACTAGTTTTATTTTACTTTCATACTTTTATTTATTTAAAACATCTCTATATCTTTATTGAAAAAGGTAAGAAGAGTTTTATAACTATTTTTAAAGAAATCACCATTTTTCTGTTTCTCCAAAACTCCTCCTTTTTCCGACCATAGTCCGTCATGGTCCACTTCCTCCAACAACCTCATACCGATCCATTGGTATAGGTGTATGGAACATTCTCCACTTCATTTTCTTTTTAAAACTCAAAGTCTTTTAAAAACTTGCACATGGTCTTAGGACAGCCTCCCAACTGTCCATATCCGAGGACTCGGCTATTCGAATAGTTTTACACTCTGCAGAGGTAGCACGCTTTTCCCACATCCATCCGGTAACTCATCGTGTCAGCCACGTCCCGCCATACAAGGTGTATGCGAAGTTGAGTCACCGACCCTAGCCTGTCCTTTGCTCATGCTAGTATAGGACCCTGCCCATATGACACTTCCATCCACACTTAACCCAGCCCGTCGGAATCTAAGTGTGAGGACTCATAGTTTTGCCCGGCGATTTATGGTAGAACCTTCAATCCTCCTCCTTATCTTTCCATAGAGTTTGAGCGAGGACCCGGGTCAGGGGTAGATCAACACACTATACCCTCATGCATAACGGAGTCATCTCCGTCGATGAGGTATCCCATACTAATATGAGCAAATTATATGACTAAGCCCTTTCCCATATGTGGGTAAATGTGGTCGCACAGGGCAAGATTGGTCGTCATAGTACTAGGACACACTGTGCATTTTTCATAAACATCTCCATTCTCCACTTCTCCATTTCAACACCGACATCTCGGTATTCCATAATCACACAAGTATTTTCAAAGGAGTTTTGAATAAACAATATTTATTTTTCCCATCCTATAATTTTATATAACTATCTTATAATTCTACATAGGGTGGCAAAATAATTTCCATATACTTTTTGAAAAGGTTTTATAAATCTTTGCCTTAAGAGTAAATCATGTTATAAAAGTAGATGCATATATTTGGGGTGCAAGCTCAGAGAGTAGCTTGCCTTGCTCGGCAAAGTGGCCTTGGTCTTGATCTTCAGATTCAACAAACTCTCCTTCCTCGATAAATCCGACAGCGTTCTCGTCTAATTAATAAACAAACAAATACAAACAATCACTAAACTACTCAAGCAACATCACAACATTACAATCCTAAATGCTCTAAATAGCCACTGCACATAACAAACAATACAATTTGGTTTCAATTTAATTGAATTAAACATTATTTATTTATGTCTAAATTATGGCAGAAACTTGTTGAACATGTTTAATTCCACAACTTAAGTTCTGTTGGTCACAAAAATACAAACTAAATTTCTATAGAAAGCTACTGATGTGTAGAAGACAACCCAATTTAGTTTGGTTAATTGGAGTTACCAAACTCCCTACACAATTGTTTTAATCCAGTAACTTATTAATCAAGTTTTATCTACCAATAAGTTCTGTTGATCCTAAAATTAAATCCTTTTAGGGGTAACTAAACATGACTAAATGTGACCTAACAAAATTGGGCCTAACTCATTTAGATTAACCATTAAACATATTTAATTGTTTTAGTGCAGAAGGGTTCTCTAACGTCATCTTTAAACTAAGCAATTACTGCTGCACAATTAATTCTACCAAAATTAGGGAAGCTAATACATGACAGTACCAAGCTAACAAAATTGGTTTGGAATTATTTGGCTTAACAGAGTATCAGAAACAAACAAGTTTAGAATTTAAACCTTCTGTAGTATTTTTAATAATACATTTTTATTATTTCTATAAATGAATTGAATCCACTTGGGTTGGTTAAACATTTTCATAAGATTTCCAGAGCAGTTGGATTTGATTTATTTGGATGTCTAGATCTCAAGATATTGAATTTCTAAAATGGGTCCAGTACTGAATTCTCAGAAAACTTAAATTAGAAATTTGTTCTGTTTTGGATAATGTTGAAATCCCTGACAGGTGGGGTCCACCAGTCAGTGACTCAGGGAAAAATCCCGCGTTATGGATAATGTTTAAAATGCTAACGGGTGGGGCCAGCCCGTCAGTGGCTAGGTAACGCGAACCGTTACGCTGCCGTTGGATCTAGATCCGACGGCCCGTGGAGCACGCGTTCATCATCGACATGAAAATGGCGTCGCCGGAGCTCCGGCGACGGCGAGGTTTGCGGAGAGCTCACCTAGGGGGCTCGGGAGGACGTGGGGAAGGTCGTGGAGGATCGCGGAGGCTCGGGGAATACCGTGGGGCGAGTGGAGCTTGCTGGGGCGGCGTGGTTCGTCGTCGGGGATCTTCTGCACTTCCACGGCACGGGCTGCAACTCCGGCGAGCTCCTGCGGCGGCTCTGGTGCAAGAAACAACGAGGAAAAGACGGCGGGTGAGTGCGGTGGTGATGGAGAGCAATGTGCAGGGGTCAGAGAGGAAAGAGATGCAGCGGCACGGTGTGGCCGTGTCGTCGTCTACCTTCGGACACGGCGGAGCGTCGCGGAAGCTCCAGAGCAACTGGGGCTTCGAGGAAGTGGCTCCGCCCTCCTGGCGGTGCACGAGAGAGGGTGGAGAGTGAGAGAGGCAGTGGGGTGGAGTGTGGAGAGCTCGGGCACGGGGTGGGGTATTTATGCCCGCCGCGCCGGCGTATGGTGGACACGGCGCAGGAGCGGTCCAGAGGCGACGTGCGCTCGCCGTAGGGGCGGTGGAGGGTGCGGCTACGCTGCGGGTGGCCAGGGAGCAGGTTTGGTGGCGTGGCGGCGAGCTGAGCGTGCTCACGAGTGGGACGGCCTGGGAGCGTTCGGGCGGTGCGCGGCGCGCACTAGTCACGGCGACTCTCCGGTGGGGGCGGGTTCCTGCGGGCAGCGGTGTTGCCAGAGAGGGGGCAGCGAGGTGAGGGAGAGAGGGGGGCACGGAGCTGCGCAACGCGGCGTCGCCACCTCCACGGCACAGTGCCGACCATGGCGCGGCCGCGCCGGTGCGTGTCCCCAATGCTCTCCTTCCTTGTGCCGACCTCCCTTCTTCGATTTCTCGTGCGCAGAGAGATGAGTGAGGTGAGAGGGAGAAGATTAGGGCATCAATTCGACGAATAAACCTCGAATTTGATCAATTTGATTTCGGGTTTGGTTGATTTGGGAAGAACACAGTGCATGCTCACAATGTGTTTGATGAAATGGTTGAACCAAATTTGAATTGAATTTCTGAACTTATTTTCATAATTTGCTTCAAATATGTTTGCTAAGATTTGTGGTGCTATTTGCATATTTGTTTGACAAGTGCAATATAGCACATTTTACAATTTGAATTGATAAAGAAAGGTTTTTGAATTTTAATTTGGGATTTTTAGAAATAGTTTTTGAAGAGGGAAAGTTGTAGAATAAAATTGTGAGTGATTACTTATCACTCTACTAAATTTTATTGTGAAGGAAAACAATTTCTCACTTGGAGAATTTTGTGTGACACTTGTCACATTATTTTTCTTGCTTTGCTTTTTATTTCTTTTCTTTAAGTTTTTAATTAGAGCAAGCAACACACAATCAACAAGAATTAAATGACACAAGCAACAATATGAGATCAACACATATAATTTAGCAGAAGTTTTTGTTGGCTCTCATTTTTGGAATAATAATACTTATAATATTTTTGGGATGTTACACTTCCTGCACGTGCTGGCGTGCTTATCCTCTTCGTTGTACGGAGAGGGAACCCGGGTGCGCGCCTAGCCTCCTGCCGGGCGCTGGGACTCTCGGGTGCTCCGTCTTGTTTGCCGGGTTGCAAGTGACCCGGAAGGCCACCTGGTTCTTAGCCGTAGTTTGTCGATGTCGAGCTTGTTGGTTTTTCGTGGGGCAGATGGGCTGGCCCATCTGCCAGTCTTGACTCCTTGCCTTGTCCATCTTCTTGGTGGGCCCAGGTTGTGGACCCACTTTGGTAGCACTAGGGGAACCCCGTGTTTCACTGTTGCGACAGTAGCCCCCGGGCATAGTACCGGCGGGTACCTTCTTCCGCTCCAGGGGCTATGACCAAAAAGTCGGTCAAAGTGGGTCCCCGGTGTCTTGTATTGGCTTTTCTGATTGCCGAGGCCGCTCTAAGGAAAAGTCAACGCGAGCCCCGGGTCTTCTTTGCCTTGTTAAGCGTTGTGATCTGTGCGGGCCGCCAACGTTTATCTTGAATCCAATGGGAGGAAGCGTCCGAAGCGGAACGTCTCCTTGATCCCCGTGCCAGTCGGAGTAATGGGGCCACGACGTGACGCGTGGGATGTCTTATAAGCCACGAATCGTCGGCACTATTGTCGTTACTCTCCCAAATTGTCGAAATCCCCAAATCGCCGCGCAGCAGCTTCGTCTTCTCCGCTTCACCGTGCGCCGCCTTCCTTCATTTCCCCACTGCGATAGTAGATCCGCCACACTCCTTGGCTCCAATGGCTAGGAGGATGCAATCCGCCCAGAAGAAGCATGCTGGCGCTTCGCTCGTCTGGAGGTAACCGTCTCCCAGATCCGAGAGGGCGCGGAAGAGGTCAGAGCGCAACGCCACGCAGGCAGAGCTTCGCAACCAGAAAGCTTTGTTTCCGAGTGTCTATGCCGCTGACAACCAGCTCATGCGGGAGGCCAAGAACCTTCGGGTGATGGGCTCCAACGCTGCACCAGGAGTTCCAGCTCAAGTAGCGTCGGAGATCCTGCCGCCGTCGGAGACCAGGACGGCGAAACAGATCCCAATCATCGACAACTTCATGAAGATGGGGCTGGTCCCCCATTCTCTGAATTTTTTGTGGAGATCTTGCGCGCGTACGGGCTAAAGCTTCTACATCTAACCCCCGGCGCCATTCTTGACCTGGTAGTCTTTGCACACGCCTGTGAGGCGTTCGTCGGGGTGATGCCATCTGTGGCCTTGTTCTGCCACTTCTTCTACCCCCGCATCGGAAAGGATGGCTAAATGGGAGGTGGCGTCACTTTCTGTTTCTGTCCGAAGGTCAAGCGGGACTATCCCGAGATGGTGGTCAAGTCGAAATGGGACGAGTGTAGGAGCGGTTGGTTCCTTGTTGGGGTACCAGAAGCCCTGCCACAACTTGAAGAGCCAACGGTGCATCTGGTGAACTTGGAAACTTGGATGAGCATTAATCTGCAGAACGCGGAGTTTTCGGTGGTGGTAGCCCGGTTCAAGCTTCTCCAAGAGCAGGGAGTCTCCGGCGCCGCCATTGTCGCCCACTTTCCTCTACAGCGGCGACAGCATCCGGCTTGGGACTACCAAGGCGGCCAAGATCTGTCCCGCCTGAGGAACTCTGACATGGAAGACCAGCTTCTTCAGGACGCCATTAGGGGGATCTTCACCCCCGATGTGGAGTATCAACTGCCGGAAGGATTCCAGTGTTTGTGCGATGATCCGAAGAAGACAAAGATCCTAGCGTCGATGCCGGTATGCAATGCCTTGGACACCGAGGGTCGGCCTGACCACGGGCCCAAGCCTGTCGCAAAGAAGACCCGCAAGTCCAAGGCGCCATCCTGATCCGACGAGGAAGGAGAGTTCCTGGGCTCTAACGAGGAGAGTGGGAAAGAATCTGGGGAGGACTCTTCCAGCTCTGTAGATGGTGATGATGACGAGGGCGTCGGCGACGAGGCCGAAGCCGACAACGATGAAGAAGACAACAAAGATGATGACGACGATGATGACAATGACGTGGAGGGGGACGAGGGGGGAGAAGAACCCTTCCCCGCACCACTCCTCGGAAGCCGCCGCGGTCCCGGATCCAGGGCGAGTCTCCCTTCTCCGCCCGTGGATGTAGGTGGCGAGGAAGGCGATCCCATGGAGACGGAGGCCAACATTGGCGCCTTCATGCTGGCTCCGCGTAGCGGCGCGCCCTCCCGGCGTCCCCTACCAGCCTCGGAGCCTTCGGTCACTGCGAGCTTGCAACCTCTGAGCCCCATGCTTCTTCTGCCGGGTCCGGAGGTGGATCCGTGGACGTTCCCGTGTCACTGGGATGCACGCATAGTCACAAACACCTTACAGGCAAAGGCTAATTCTCTCAAGTTCTTGATCGGATCCACAGATTATCAACACACAAGAGAAGAAGAACTGTAATGTGAAGATAGTGAGAGAATTCAGAGACAAGGAAGAACAGCTGCAATAACCTCTGTCAGACTTAGCTCCTCTGCTCGGTAGTTCACATAATCGATGGAGGAAAGGAAGAAGATCTAGCTCCGGTGTCCATCCTTCTCTCTAGGGTTCCTCTCCTTCCTCATGCTTCTTGCGTGTGTGTGTTTCTCTTATGTCTAGGATCTGATGCCACCAACCACCTGCTCTCCCCCTTTTTAGCTCTCTTGTCAGCCTGTCGTGGCACTTTTGCTTGTTCTCCCTTTACTTCTTCAACGCAAAGCACAAGTTGGTCCAGCTGGAAAGTTCTCTGTCTTGCACTTTAGTCCTCGGGTTTTTGAATCACTAAACCCTTGCTCTCTGATTGGTATAAGATGATGCTTTTCAGGGACTTTTCGCCCAAACCTGCAAAATATGACAAACTGCTAGTAAAACTCCTCCTTTGATTATAATAGTCCACAAATCAAACATTCTATGCAAAATATTAATAGAAACTTGATGAATAAAGCTTAAAAGGGGGATGAAATAGGGTATACAAATGATGTTCATCAATTGCTTACGAGCCGATTTTGCGGCGCGGATGGAGGTCGCACAAACTTCTGCCAAGGAGGCCTCCAACTTCACTAGTACAAAATCTCAAATGGGAGACGGGACCTAGAGTCGGTCAAACCAAAATTAATTTTCATCCGTTTGGGACATATCTCCTCAAGCAGTTTTTTTTTGTGGGCGTCTCTAATATATCCTGAGATGGCTGATACTGCTCGCGATCTCCCATACAAAATGTTTAGAGACGGCTAGAAATCTCCACCGCCTATAGAAACCAGTAGAGACGGCTGGGAAATTTCGCCGTCTGAGAAATAGCTCTCCCGCGCTAACTGAAAGGAACTTTACACTGAAGACAGAGTGCGCGCGAAAAAATAAACAAAATCATGAACAAAGAACTGGAAATTAATTAAACAGATATTCAATCAGAGTTCATAACTTACTATTATACTTAGTAGCAAAATACAGTGAATTTGGTATCAAATTTTCACCGCACCGGCTGTCGGCCAACTCCTCCGATTCATCCAATCTTATCTAGTGCTAATTAATACGATCCATGTCTATCCTATCAAAATATGTACCGCGCGCCACCCCTGCACAACTCACGTGCGAATATGTTATCGATCAATGGCTGATCGATTGATCCCGGCCCCCGGATCGACCAAAGCTAGCCATCCTAGTAAAATGTACTAATTAATAGCCAGATCTCGAGCTCTAATATACTACTCCCTCGGTTTAGAAATATAAGACCTTTTAGATTCGTAGGCAAACTTCCGTCACGTACAAAATATTTTCGACTTTCCCCTTTTACCCTCCCGCAGACGCACCGCTCGCGCACGTCTCCTCGCCGTCGACGTCGCCGTCGCCGTCCGCCCACCGCTCCCTCTCGCTCCCGGCTCCCCACCGCCCCCGCCGCCTCCCCCCACCTCTCCGCACCGCCCCTTTCTCCCCCACCTCACCGTCTTCTCTCGGCGACGAGCATGCCGCTCCCCACCACTAGACTGCATTTTTATCGCCGGCGACGAGCTTCTCGGCGACGGAGGCGCTTGGTCTATGTGCGGCGGCGCTGGATCTGCACGGTGGCCACTGTCTTCGGCCTCCTGCTCCACCGTCAATCCTCGTAAGTCGCGCCCGTCTCTCCTCTCCCTCCTTGGCTCTCCCTCGTTGCGTGCCTCATCGAGGTTCGTCCCGTGCCAGGCTGAGCGGGGAAGACGAGCTGAGGCTCGGATGAGGAGCGGGGCAGCGCTTGGATTTGGCGTCCAATGAGGTGGCGGTGCGGAGGGCTCTGCTGCTTCTGGCTGCTGCTATTGCGACCGTGGTGGTCGGGGCGGGAAGGCCACGTCGAAGGCCGCAAGCTCAACCTGCTCCAGGGCCTGGAGTACTCCTGAATGCTTGCTTGCGGTAGCAGTAGAAGGAGTAGCAGCAGTTCTTGCATTATTTAGCAGTAGTAGTTCGACAAGTACCTTGTGCTATTGCTTGTACGATTGGGAGTAGATTAATTAACTGAACTTGCTTGAGTAGCTTGTGTACTCTGAACTTGGAGTAGGGTTATTCAGAGTATTAAAATTACTGAAAATGCTTGCAAGC
The DNA here is from genome assembly GCA_947311845.1 of Poa pratensis. Classification (NCBI taxonomy): domain Eukaryota; kingdom Viridiplantae; phylum Streptophyta; class Magnoliopsida; order Poales; family Poaceae; genus Poa; species Poa pratensis. Next base: position 374,384 of record CAMZMU010000095.1, on the reverse strand, counting down.
AGTATGTTGCTTCATTTATCTGTAGCATGTCCTAGCAGCAGCAGCTTGATTTTGTTTGTGCTTGATTTTCGCTAGGAGTATGAATCTACGGCAGCTTTTGTCCTGCTGTTATTATTCCATGCATGCTTGGAGTATGTTAAACTGGAACTGATTGTCTGCCACTGCAAGCAACTGTTAGTGCTTTATCTACTGGAACTGAAGTGCACTAAATTCAGTTCCAGCAATCAGTTTCTACGCAGGAGTCTGTGTACATTTGCTTGGAGCAGAAATTTCTGACTAGCTTTTGTCCTGCTGTTATTATTCCATACAAGCTTTCTTGCTTGCTTGCTGTAGAGTTGCTTTCTTGCTTGCTTGCTGTAGAGTACTGTAGAACATGCTTGAGTACAATAACATGTCTGCCATTGCTTGTGGATGCAACAAAAAATGCAAGCTTGAATAAACTTCAATAAAATTGCTTGCAGTACTTCTTGAATAAAGTTGCTTTCTTAAATACTCCATTTTAACTGTAACTGTACCTGCATCTTCACCATTTTCATTAATTGCATCTTGACCATTTTCATGAACTGCATCTTCACCATTTTCATCTACTGCATCTACTTCCATTTCATCTCCATGTTCTTCAGGTGGTGTTAGGTTCAGATCCAACATTCCAACTTTTGGTGCTGCCAAGTTGAGGTCCAACATTGGAACTTCTGCTTGGGCCATCTCTTTCAGAATTCCTGGGTGTTTCCTCTCTGCCGATGTAGTCCTGACATGTTGGCAAAAGAAGTAAGTTCAGTTAGCACTTCTTGAGTTTGAATACTGAAACTGCTATAGCAATAGCTTAGGAATATATAGCTGCTGTAGTGCATATAATCATCTTGTTTTGAAATAACAGAATATATATAATCTAGCATGTTCTTGTCCATATTATCTCGTGGTAGAGCATGTGAATTAACACAAGGAGTACTTGTCATAAGAATTCGGATCACAAATTAACACCATGTACCATATGCAATATTCCTTGTATCATTTACCCTCATCACAGTATCAAGGTTCCAAGACAGAGGTACATTCTCTGTTTACATATTGCACGATAGTAAAGAGCTTAATAACATGCATACTCCAAGTTATGTTGACAATAGTACCGTAGTGGTTTATGGTAATATTACAGCACAAAACAAGGATTTGTTCGGCTGCACACAAGAATACTCCAAGACAATAACATGCATAGTTCTACTGCAGTAGTATGAACCTGACAATAGTAGTGGTTTATGGTAAACAACCAACCACGGTTTACTACATAAGCATATACTCGTATGGCTGGAGTATTAAATCTCTAACGAATCTTGATGTTGCTGTATGATGCATATGGTAAATAAGAAGTTCAATAATGGGGTTAGAGTATTTTGCTGTGCTGCAGTATGGTAAACAACCAACCACGGTTTCCATGTCTCTTTTGTAATCCTTGTGCATAAATAAACACCAACAGATGAATAAATGTTTACTCTGAAAATTGAACTTGTAGCTTGAGTAGCTTGATGTTGCTGGTACAATTTCCTTGCAGATTGGGTTTGATGTTGCGGGTACAATTTCCCCAGCAGGATTGGCTTTGCTGACCCCAGCGAGGAGCTTGTTTTGCAGGCGATGATCTGGGCGAGGTGCTGTCAGGATCTCGTCTTGCCCCATAAGTGTCTGGGCAAGCATGACCAAGTGGGGCGTGCTGCTGCTGCTCAGCCTGATGGCGAGGATCTAGGCGAGATCCTGGGTGGCGGCCTGATGCAGGAGGCGAGCTGGGCGTCGGCGAACTGACCTGATGCTGGAGATGGCGGCCTGGTGCGGGAGTTCGAGGCGAGCTGGGGAAGAAGCTGGCGAGGTGAGCTGGGGAAGAAGCTGGGCGAGGCGAGCTGGGGAAGAAGCGCGCCTGAAGGTGCTCGCGCGCGAGCACGGATGCGCCCCTGGAGGTGCTCGCGCGCGAGGGACCTGGGCTGGGACGGCGGCAATCTGGGCTAGCAATCGGGGCTGGTGACGGCGGCGATTCAAAATTTAAAAGTTTGTCGCTGTAATGATCGGTTGGATCTAATCACTGCGGGATGGCATACCATGTTATTTGATCCAAAATTGAGGGTATAGGTGTCTTTTTGGTGTTTTTCACCTGGTCGGAACCATTTGTAGAACCTCTTATATTCCCGAACGGAGTGAGTACTAGCTAGAGATCGAGCTTACCTACTACTAGATCGATCGCTCGACGATCGATCAGTCTAAACGAAAGGGCTGGGCAGAAAGATCTAGTCGTCATCCTCGATTGAGGATTCCCAGACGCCGTCCTCATGGTCGGGCATGTCCTCATCGGAGTCGGGCATGTAGTCCTCATAGAAGGCCGCCGGCATGCCCTCGTCGTCATCATCGTCGCCCACATCGGCATCCGGCATGTCCTCGTCAGAGTCGCCGTCCTCGCCCGCGGCCGCCTCGCGCGCCACCGATGTCGCGGTTCTCCTCGACAAGGCCGGGGTCGTCCCTCGTCTGTCCGATGAGTGCGGCGTCCACGCGCTCGGCTTGGATTTGTTGTCATGCCACGTGGTGCTCTTCCTTGACGGCCTCCAGACGAGCGAGCGCCCTGGGCGCCGGCGCGTCGCCGCCATCGGCCGCCGCCACGACCTGGCCCTCGCCCTCGCCGCCATTTCCCACCGCCGAAGCCTGGCTCTCCACCACGCCCGTGCCGCCATCTGCCGCCGCCGCGGCCAGGCGCGCCAGAACTCCTTTGCGGCCAGCACGGACCGCCAAGAACTCCACCACGGCCTCCGCCATGGCCTTCGCTATGGCGAAGACCAATGCAATATAGCCGGCGGCCGGGCGCATCTCCTACACTGCCTCCGCCATGGCCGTCGCCAATGTCTCCGCCGCATCTGGGATGTTGGCCGTCGCGCGCATCTACGCCGCAATGGCCAGCGTTTACGTACGTCTCTGATTAGTCATGTTTACAGACGGATGCGTCTATTGGCCGTCTCCATATTAGAGACGGTTGATTTTCCCAGCCGTCTGAGGAGGAGTCATTACAGCCGGCCCTGGGGTACCGGCTCTAATGAAGTGTACATTAGAAACCCACGCCTACAGACGGTGGAGTTAACCGGCTAAGGTGACTCTCTGGGGCCGGCTATAATTTACGGTTCTGTACTAGTGCTTCGCGCTGAGTGCGATAAGTTGAAGGAGGAGCTCGCCGGCTGGGCCAAGCTGCGGGAGGAGTGTGATCGACTCTGAGCTGAGATTTGTTGGTGAAGACAGAGGTCACGGAATTTTTTTTCGCGGCAAGCCACCGAACGGCAGAAGGACTGTGTTCGCTAGCAACTCTACGGAAGGCACATGCACACTTGTCGCTGAGGTCAATAAGTTGAAGGAGGAGGTCGCCGGCTTGGCCAAGCAGCATGAGGAGTCTAATCGCCTGCAAGTTGATCTGGGAAAGATGACTACACTCGCTACAACTTCTTCGCAGGTTGACTGCACCCTTCACGCCGAGCTTCATGAATTGCTAGAGGATGGTCGTCAGCTCCGAGCTGGTTTGGAGACGAAGACGGAGGATGCCTCCAACCTTCGTGCTGAGGGTGATAAGTTGATGGCGCAGGTCACTGGATGGGACAACCTGCAGTAGGAGTGTCGCCAGCTCCGAGCGGATTTGGCGACGAAGACGGAGGACGCCTCCAACCTTCGATCTGAGCACGATAAGTTGATGGTGAAGGTCGCCACATGGGAGGAGGTGTGCGTTCACTTCCGATCAGGAAGTCTAAAGCCATGTTTGGAACACCATCGACGCCATGTTCATGTACTCAAGGGTTGCTCCACAGCGATTAGTAAGTTGGGCCGGGCAAACATTGTAGGAAAAAATCGTATAGGATAAAATCCTTAAAACATCGTGTGAAGTTCCTTTGAATCAGAGGAGACTTTGTGCTTTTGTAACCACTACTTATGTTCTGCTTTTGGGTGTGCTATTAGTGGATGGACGGATTAATAAATATGTACTGCTGCTTAAATATGTACCTCTTATTTTCTGTTCCATACATTTTGTGTTACATATACGAATCTAAATTTGAAACAACAAACATGCGTAAAGAAATCAGGAAAACATAAACACAAGAAAGGAACTAGATCAAAAAAGGAAGTTCTATTGCTTGGGTCGATCTGTGTCCTGTGATGAACTGTGATGCTAGATCATAGCAGACTGGCAACAATATGGCGCTCATGCTGCGGTTCATTGCTGCCGCTGGTTTAGAATTGCTAGTAGTACTAGTCAGACATGTTTGCTCCGTCTCCATTTGAGGTTTCCGAGCTCATTATTACAACTTACTGCAGATGGACGCAGGGGATGGAGAGAAAAAGAGGATGGTTAATGAAATGGGTTTCAGTTCTGGGACTGATGCTATCGCAAACGACAAGGTAAATCAATAGAACAATGTATAACCTGGCTACCTCCCGCAGATGCTTGTCTACAATCTCTACTAACTGCAGAAGCAGAGACTTGAAGAGGACTCCAGTTTCCAATGACAGAATTGAAAAGGCATGTCAATTTTCTACTCCTCATATGCCACATTTTTTACCTTATGTGTGATTCAGTTATCTTCACTATTTTTAGGGGTCAAACTTTGCACAGAGAGGCTGACATGGGGGACCCACCGCGTAGACCATAACTGCATCTATCGCCATCCCTTAACAAGTTGAAAATTGCGGGTAAGAATCGATCAACAGGATAATGGGTCACTGACATGATGGAGCCAGTGGCTACAACAACATCGCACGCAGCCATCGAGCAACGAGCAACGGAATAAAAAAGTGGCAAGAATCGATCAACTGGATTCTCGTTCACTGACATGGTGGAGCCAGCGGCAAGACCAACATCGCAAGAAACGGAGCAACGGGATAAAAAAGTGGGTAAGAATCGATCAACAGGATAACAAGTCACTCACATGGTGGAGCCCGCGGCAAGAACAACATCATAAGAATGGAGCAACGGAATAAAAAAGTGGGCAAGAATCGATCAACAGGACAATGAGTCACTGACATGGTGGAGCCAGCAGCATGAACAACATCGCAAGAACGGAGCAACGGGATAAAAAGTGGCAAGAATCGATCAACAGGATAGTGAGTCACTGCATGGTGGAGCCAGCAGCAAGAACATCATCGCAAGAGACGAGCAACGGAATAAAAAAGTGGGCAAGCATCGATCAAAAGAACAACGAGTCACTGACATGGTGGAGGCAGCGACAAGAACAGTATCGAAAGAAGAGGGCAACGGAATAAAAAAATGGGCATGAATCGATCAGCATGATCCTGAGTCACTGACATGGTGGAGCCAGCGACATGAACAACATCGCAAGAACGGAGCAAATGAGTAAAAAAAGTGGGCAAGAATCGATCAGCATGATCCTGAGTCACTGACATGGTGGAGCCAGCGGCAAGAACAGTATCGCAAGAACGGAGCAACGGGATAAAAAAGTGGACAAGAATCGATCAACATGATCCTGAGTCATTGACATGGTGGAGCCAGCGGCAAGAACATTATCGGAAGAAACAGAGCAACGGAGTAAAAATGTGGACAAGAATCGATCAGCATGATCCTGAGTCACTGACATGGTGGAGCCAGCGGCAAGAACAATATCGCAAGAACGGAGAAACGGGATAAAAAAGTGGGCAAGAATCGATCAGCATGATCCTAAGTCACTGACATGGTGAAACCAGTGGCAAGACAGTATAGGAAGAAACGAAGCAACGGAGTAAAAAAGTGGGCAAAAATCGATCATCGTGATCCTGAGTCACTGACATGGTGGAGCCAGCGGCAAGAACATTATCGGAAGAAACAGAGCAACAGAGTAAAAACGTGGGCAAGAATCGATCAGCATGATCCTGAGTCACTGACATGGTGGAACCAGTGGCAAGAACAGTATCGGAAGAAACGGAGCAACGTGATAAAAAAACTGGGCAAGAATCGATCAGCATGGTCCTGAGTCACTGACATGGTGGAGCCCGCGGCAAGAAAAACATCGAACCCAGCTTCGAGTAACGGAGCAACCGAACAAAGATGCGGCTTGGATCTTGATATGAGCACGGGGTGTGTGGTACGAAGTTTTTAGAGCGCAAATGGCCTCGTTCGACGTTATATGAGCTCAGGAGTGTGTCGGTCCTAGTCAAAAATCGAACACACTATCGAAAACGAAATTTCAGAGAGATCGTGGTCTATAGGTGCCTCGCAACCCAAAACACAACTTTTAACCACGAAAATTCAGAAATTTCGTGGGCAATAGGTGACATAGACCACGGATTTGGAAATCCGTGGTCGTTGCTACCATCGACCACGAAAAAAAACCGCGAATTTTCGTGGCCGAAAGCCACTATACACCACGGTCTCGGCGGAAATTCGTGGTCTAAGCCCGAATTTCTTCAAGTGATGCCTGATTCCTTCCCCAAGCTTCCTTCTAGTCCTCCTCTCCTGAATCAAACACATATACTTATCGACAGTAATGCGACAAGCAATTTGATCACCCAAACTACTCATTGAGATCAAGTTCACTGGAAATGCAGGAACATATAGGACAGATGAGAAATTTATGCTAGATGAACATTTGGCAACTCCAACACCTAATTTTTTACACACATATATGTTCATAAATTGCAAATAAAACTAAACAAACATAATATACATAATTTTCAACTTTTAGTATATACATTTTAACTTAATTCTTAGTACAACATTTATACTCCAACACCTGACTATAGTCAGATCACCATATTACTTCCGACGTCCGATGACTCTTCACGACGATACATAAAGTGATAGAGTAGTGTGACATCAAGTCGAGTTACAGAGGGGTGTGCATCTCTACCATAAACTATTTTCTGACGTTCAAAGACTCTTCACGATGATACATAAAATAACGGAACATCAAACTTCGAGTTCCCGAGGGGGGTCGTCTATTGCATGCCTTCGTTGGCAAATTTCCTATCGTCGGTGGAGGAGGTGGGGCCCTCCCACGAAACCCGCAAAAGCGCTCATGGGATCCCTCCCTTGGCCCACTTGGGCAGAGTGATGTAGTGCAACCTAGGCACACACCACCAAGTGGACCAATGACAAGAGCAAGAGTCAAGGCACTTCATGATAAGGTGAACTCGCTCCTATCTATGTGTGATCTCGATACTCCTTTGAATGGCTTGCTACTTCATTCCGATACCTTGTGTATACTCAGGCATGACCCTCATGAAGATCTCCAAGAAAGTGTAGAAGTTGGACAAGAATCGAGTCAAAAAGACGAAAGGAGAAGGAGAGAACAATGGGAACAAGTCCCAGGCGGCGGTACTACCGCCGAAAATGGCCCTCTGTTTGATTTGCCGGCAGCTCCAGCGGTACTGCCGCCGACCAGCGGTACTACCGCTGGGGGTAGCGGTACTACCGCCCCTGTTGACTTCAGAATTTGTTCGAAGGCCTGCCCAGCGGTACTACCGCTGGCTCCGGCGGTACTACCGCTGCGGCGGGAACCTGACGGGTTGAGGGCCCATGTCCCCTCACTTATCCACCCCTTTCCTACCTAGACTATAAATAGAACCTCCCCATCTAGATCTAGGGTTAGACTATGATTTGGGAACTAAAGTAGAGCCTTGCTCCTTCTTCTCAAAGTGTCTCTTTCCTCCTATGGAGATGAATCAAGGCCTCCCCTTGTGGAGATGAACCAAGGCCTCCTCTTGAGGAGAAGATCCCTGCGTGGATACCAAGGCTTCCGCTTGTAGTTGCGATTACTTGCTAATGTTCCCTCTTTGAGTGGCTAGATTGGATTGGTTGGATTGACCAATTGGACAAACAATCCTAAGGGTAAGGTGTGCTTGGGAGAGGAGAATTGGGGGCTACCCTCGGGGATTTGTTACCAATTGAGTCTTGCCGGGTTGCTACTTGCTATTTACCCTTGTGTGTTGATTTCCCCTCTTTGTGTTCTTCGTGTTCTTCGTGTTCATCGTTCCCTCCGCACAAATCCGTGAAAATCGGGACCAACCTACATCATATGGTATCAGAGCTCAAGGTTGACACGGATTTGATTTGTGTTTCCACCAAAATCCACCAAATTTTTCTTTGTTTTTGAGAAATTCAAAATTTTCCACCAAAAATAGCCTTGCCTTGATTCGAGCCGATCTGTCGATTCGTTGCGTTTTTGGTAGTTTTTTCCATGGATCTATTGCTTTAGGACCCCCTCCACCTTTGTTTGCGTTCCCAAGGCTTAATTTTGCCGATTTCCCACGAATTCGAGGAATTTTTGGAGCCCAAATCCGTCCAATTTCGAGTCAAAATTGTGCAGATCCGTGCGCAGCGGTACCAGAAGCGGTACCGGTCGGTACTACCGCTGTGCAGCGGTACTACCGATAGGGCTGATTTTGCTAAAAAAAATCTTTTCCTCGGTTCGTTTTTGGCATTTCCACTTTGGTTTGAGTCCTTTCTTGGTGTTCCCTACGTCTACAACATCGACAAGCTTCCGCAGCAACGCATCATCAACGCCAAGCGACGACGCCACCACGGACTCGACATTCCCCCACCATCATAATCCGTTGTGAGCCCTTCTTCCTTTCGCGTAACTTGACCTATCGGACTAGCTCTTTGATATTGCGGGCATTGCACTTGTTTGAGTGTTTGTCTTAAAGTATTGGCGAGTGTGTATCGTTAGGATCTTGGCACTAGCAAAAGAGAAGGAATCATCGTCAAAAAGCAAAAAAAAAAAGAAGAGAAAAGAAAAGAACATGAGTGGTGCCAAGTATCATCTCTTGTAGGTTGCGACAAAGCTTGACCGCCAAAGTGAGTGAGTGTGTAACTCTTGTGCAAATCCGTTGCCCATCAAAAAGCAATTGAGCTAGCGTCCTCTTGTGTTGGGTGACATTTGAGCACGTAGTCTTCGTTAGGTTGTCTATCTCGAGTGCTCCCCTTTGGTCGCCCAACCCCATCATTCGCTTTTGTGTGTGTTTCTTCATCATTTGTGGTTGGAGTTTCTTTGGTAATTTGATCATTGTGGATTTTCTCTACCTTTGACAATATACTTGTCGTCGGGTTTGCTTGTTTCGTTTGCCACTTCATACCTTCCTATCCTCATAAGTGTGTGTGTTGGGTGTTAGAACCGGATTCTCCTCTCAAGCCACATTATACTTGGGATATAGTTTGTCTTGGTTTTCCTTACCACATATCTCACTTGTTCTTGAGAAAATGTTTAGGGGAAGTACAAACGGAAGCTCAAGCTCGGATGAGGAAATCCATGGTGGAGTTCGCGGTGATCATGGCTATGTCACACAACGGAGTTGTTGGTCTTCGACACTTGTTCGTGATGGCTTAGGACGCTACGAGCGCCGTCTCAAACAAGAGAACAACTTCAACAACGCATGCATACACAAGAAGAAATATGGAGCGGATGACCGAAGCTATCAACAACCTTGTGCGACAACGAGCTCTTCTTCATCACGCTCAAGCCGTACAAGAAGCACCTCAAGGTCGACGCAAGCACGTCATGGACGTCATGAACCTCGACAAGAACGTCAACATGATCCAAGGCGCGACGCCCATGAACGACCTCCTCCTCACGTTGAACAACCACATGATCTTCACGCGAACAATGCCAATGCGCATCAAGAACAACCTCACCAAAATGATGATCGTCGCGAACGCATACCATCACCACCACCGCAACAACGTGATCGTCATGACCCATTGGCTAATGACAATGGCGTTCCGGGTGCGAATGACTTTGGTGAACAAGGACGTCACCCCGTCATCCTCCAAGGCCACGTCATCAAAATCATGACAATGCGAACAATAACGAACAACCCGTTCCTCAACAAGAGCTACCTCCTCAACATGCGTCCTCGTCAAGAGCTTCCACATGATCGTCACAACACCAACGTTCCGAGTCAAGTGATAACGAGTCAAGCCAACACAATGGTGATGGACTCAATCGAAGGAGACGTGGACGTGCATTCCCACGTGGTGGCCATCGTGACGACTATGATGACTTGACCAACGTCCGCTTTGACATACCCAAGTTCTACGGCACAAGTGATCCGGAAGCTTACTTCTCATGGGTACTCAAGGTTGACAAGATCTTCCGTGCAACGCTTCTCCGACAACAAGAAGGTTGCCTTAGCCTCGATGGAGTTTGAAGAGTATGCCCTCTTGTGGTGGGAACAACTACAAGATGCTCGCGTCGCTAACCACCAACAACCAATTGACACTTGGGTTGAAATGAAAGAAACAATGTACAAGCGCTTCGTGCCAAGCCATTACACTAGAGACTTATACAAGAAGTTGCAAGAGTTGAAGCAAGGTTTGAAGTCGGTTGACGAGTACTACAAGGAGATGGAAATCTCCATGATGAGAGCCAATGTCAACGAGTACGAAGAGCAATCCATGGCTCGTTTCATGAATGGCCTCAACTATCCAATCAAGAAGATCGTGGAGTTCCAACCATATGCCTCTTTGGTTGAGCTAGTACATCAAGCTTCCAAGGCCGAGCGCCACGTGCTTGAAGAGCTCAAATACCTCAAGACAAAGGCATTCTACGCCAACAAGCCTTCTTCGTCAACTCCTACACCTTCACAAGCTCTTCCTCAAGCGAACACTCGAGGTCCTCCAAGAGTCTCTACATCGACACCTCAAGCGCCTCAACCTTTCAAGAAAGTACCTCCCTCAAGCGCCTCAACCTTTCAAGAAAGTACCTCCCCTCCAAGGCGCCTCAAGGATCTTCGTCCGGCACAAGACTTTGCAATGCTACAAGTGCGGCGGACAAGGGCACAAATCTTTTGAGTGCACCAACAAGAAGGTCATGATCATCAATGACATGGGAGAGTATGAATCTATGAGTGAAGATGAGTACAATGCTTTGAACAAGGTCGCCACAATGCAAAGTGCTCAAGAAGAAGAAAGTGAGATATATTGTGATGGCGACAACAACCCTTCCTTGGTTGTGGCAAGAGCTTAACCACCAATGTTCAAGTGGAAGAAGACCAAAGATGCAACTTGTTTCAAACAGAGCGGGAATCAATGGAAAGTCCATCAAGGTCATCATAGATGGTGGAAGTTGCCACAACCTAGCGAGCAAAGAACTTTGTGATAAGCTCAACTTGAAGTTCAAGAAGCACCCACATCCTTACCATGTGCAATGGTTGAGTGATACCGGAGCCGTCAAGATTCAACACATGGTGCAAGTGTCCTTCAAGATTGGAGCCTATGAAGATACGGTTGATTGTGATGTTGTGCCTATGAACGTTTGTCACTTACTCCTTGGGCGTCCATGGCAATTTGACAAGGGTGCTATGCATGATGGAAGGACAAATACTATAGCTTCAAGAACAACGACAAGACCTTCGTCCTTCGTCCCATGACACCAAGTCAAGTCATCGCCGACAACGCCAAGACTATTGCAAGGGCACAACAAGATCGTTCGTCTAGTGAGATGAGTGGTGAGCGAGAGACCCACCATAAAGTGAGTGAGAGCCACAAGCCAAATGAGTGTGACACTTCAAAGAGAGTTCCCACAAAACTTACACTATTTGCCACAAAGAGAGAGATGAGGGAGTTGAGAGAACCCATCCACCCTCCACTATGTGCTCATATGCAAGGGTGAAGTTTCTATGACTAACACTTTCACAAACCTTCCTCCTTCTTTGTTGTCTCTTTTGAAGGACTTTGAAGATGTCTTCCCTCAAGAAGTGCCACCGGGACTACCTCCTCTACGCGGAATCGAGCACCGCATCGACCTTGTTCCCGGCGCACCGCTACCAAACCGCGCTCCTTACCGCACCAACCCCGAGAGACAAAGGAGATCGAGCGGCAAATACAAGAACTTCTTGCCATGGGACATATCCGCGAGAGCTTGAGTCCGTGCGCCGTGCCCGTCATCTTGGTACCCAAGCACGACAACACTCTTCGCCTTTGCATGGATTGTCGCCCCATCAACGCCATAACCGTTCGGTATCGCCATCCTATCCCTCGACTTGATGATATGCTGATGAGCTTTGTGGTTCCGCTATATTCTCCAAAATTGATCTTAAAAGTGGATATCACCAAATACGCATGTGTGAAGGTGATGAATGGAAGACCGCATTTAAAACAAAGCTTGGTCTTTATGAGTGGCTCGTCATGCCATTTGGTCTTTCCAATGCACCTTCTACTTTTATGCGTCTCATGAATCATGTTTTGCGTCCTTTCATTGGAAATTTGTTGTGGTATACTTTGACGACATCCTTATCTATAGCAATCTTTGGAAGAGCACACTTCTCATGTTGCTCAAGTTTTGTTGGTTCTTCGCAATGAAAAGCTTTATGCAAATCTTTCTAAGTGCACTTTTGCCACCAACAAACTTGTTTTCTTGGGTTTTGTTGTTTCTTCGGATGGAGTCGAAGTTGATGAAGCAAAGATACAAGCAATTCGGACTTGGCCTTTTCCGATCACTTGAGGAGTTGAGACGTTTTCTTGGTTTTGCCGGATTTTACCGCCGTTTCATCAAGGATTTTTCCACAATTGCTTGCCCCCTCCATGAACTTACAAAGAAAATGTACCTTTCATTTGGGGCAATGCACATGATTTTGCTTTCAATGAGCTCAAACGGTTATTAACCGAAGCACCACTCCTTGCCCTTCCGGATTTCTCTAAGACATTTGAGATTGAATGCGATGCAAGTGGATTGGGCATTGGTGGAGTGCTTATGCAAAATGGTAGACCCATCGCATACCATAGTGAGAAACTAGATGGAGCTCGCTTGAATTACCCCATTTATGACAAAGAGTTATTTGCTTTGGTTCGTGTTTTGGATGTGTGGCAACATTACCTTCGTCCTAAGGAATTTGTCATTCATTCCGACCATGAATCCTTGAAATATTTGAAAAGTCAAACAAATTTGAACAAAAGACATGCTAAGTGGGTTGAGTTCATTGAGTCTTTCACTTTGTAATCAAATACAAGAAAGGTAAAGACAATGTGGTCGCGGATGCTCTATCCCGCAAGGCCAACCTACTTACACGTCTTGACATTAGTGTCTTGGGTTTGGATGAGATTAAAGAGTTGTATGCTACCGATGCTTTCTTTGGAGACATTTTCGCTCAATGTTCGGAGCACAAAGGAATTGGTGATTTCTATTTGCACAAAGGTTTCTTGTTTAAGGCTAACAAACTATGTATACCCGAGTCTTCGCTTCGTTTGGTCCTTTTGAAGGAATCTCATGGAGGATCACTCATGGGTCACTTTGGACGCGACAAGACCTACGCCATGCTCTCCACAACTACTATTGGCCAAGGATGTACCGGATGTGGAACCGCTTGGTGCGACGATGTTCAACATGTCTCAAAGCTAAGTCTACTCTAAACTCTCATGGTTATACACACCTTTGCCTATTCCACATCACCCATGGTCCGATATAGCTATGGATTTTGTCTTAGGACTCCCACGCACTAAAACAAACAAGGATTCCATCTTTGTCGTCATTGATCGCTTCTCTAAAATGGCACACTTTATACCTTGCAACAAGAGCGACGATGCTTCACACATTGCTACTTTGTTTTTCAGGGAAATCGTCCGTCTTCATGGAGTGCCCAAGACCATTGTGTCGGATCGTGACGTCAAGTTCGTGAGCTATTTTTGGAAGACTTTGATGGCCAAGATGGGAATCAAGCAACTATTCTCCACCGCATACCACCCTCAAACCGATGGCCAAACCGAAGCCTATCCACACTCCTTCGTGTGTTGATCAAGCCTAACTTGAAGAATTGGGAAGAGTGCATCCCACACGCCGAGTTCGCCTACAATCGAGCACTACATCGCGCAACAAAGAGAACACCCTTCGAGGTCGTCTATGGCTCCAACCCCTACACCGCGCTCGACATGCTACCACTTCCACTCCGAGAACAAGTCAACATGGACTTCGACAAGCGCGCCGCTTACATGAAGACACAAGGGCCACGCTTGAGAAGCACAACGAAGACCATGCTACGAAGATGAACAAGAACAAGCGCCCCATGATCTTTGAAGAAGGAGACCTTGTTTGGCTACATCTACGCAAAGACCGCTTCCCCGATGAGAGAAAGTCTAAGCTCGCGCCAAGAGGAGATGGCCCTTTCAAGGTTCTCAAGCGCATCAACGACAATGCATACAAGATCGACATACCAAAGTCCAAGTACGGCGTCCATGACACCTTCAACGTCGCCGACATCTCGCCTTACCGTGGAAACCCAAGTGATGATGAGGACGAAGAGTCGAGGACGACTCTTTTCCAAGGGGGGGGGAGATGATGTAGTGCAACCTAGGCACACACCACCAAGTGGACCAATGACAAGAGCAAGAGTCAAGGCACTTCATGATAAGGTGAACTCGCTCCTATCTATGTGTGATCTCGATACTCCTTTGAATGGCTTGCTACTTCATTCCGATACCTTGTGTATACTCAGGCATGACCCTCATGAAGATCTCCAAGAAAGTGTAGAAGTTGGACAAGAATCGAGTCAAGAAGACGAAGGAGAAGGAGAGAAGAATGGGAACAAGTCCCAGGCGGCCGTACTACCGCCGGTGGAAGCGGTACTACCGCCGGCCAGCGGTACCACCGCCGAAGCTACCGCCGAAAATGGCCCTCTATTTGATCTGCCGGCAGCTCCAGCGGTACCGGGCGGTACTACCGCCGACCAGCGGTACTACCGCTGGGGGTAGCGGTACTACCGCCCCTATTGACTTCAGAAGCTGTTCGAAGGCCTGCCCAGCGGTACTACCGCTGCGGCGGGAACCTGACGTGTTGAGGGCCCGTGTCCCCTCACTTATCCACCCCTTTCCTACCTAGACTATAAATAGAACCTCCCCATCTAGATCTAGGGTTAGACTATGATTTGGGAACTAAAGTAGAGCCTTGCTCCTTCTTCTCAAAGTGTCTCTTTCCTCCTATGATGAATCAAGGCCTCCCCTTGTGGAGATGAACCAAGGCCTCCTCTTGAGGAGAAGATCTCTGCGTGGATACCAAGGCTTCCGCTTGTAGTTGCGATTACTTGCTAATCTTCCCTCTTTGAGTGGCTAGATTGGATTGGTTGGATTGACCAATTGGACAAACAATTCTAAGAGTAAGGTGTGCTTGGGAGAGGAGAATTGGGAGCTACCCTCGGGGATTTGTTACCAATTGAGTCTTGCCGGGTTGCTACTTGCTATTTACCCTTGTGTGTTGATTTCCCCTCTTTGTGTTCTTCGTGTTCATCCCGTGTTCTTCGTGTTCATCGTTCCCTCCACACAAATCCGTGAAAATCGGACCAACCTACATCACGGAGGTTCCATGCCGAACAAGGTTTCGCTCACCATCTCTCGACCCCACTCCTCAGGGGCATGAATGCCCTCGACAGGAGGACGGACGGGACATGCGCTTGGTGCCGCGAGTGGAGCGAGCGAGCCTTTGCCGCGCATCCCATGCGGCCTCGGGTTGGGACTGGAGCAACGACGTGGGAGATTTTGCCCTCAGCGGCGTGAGCCATCGCTCGGCCAAAGCCGTGGGGGACCTAGCCACTGTTAGAGGGGGTGGTTAAGGCATTGTCGGAGCTCCCACACGGGCATTGGCGAAGGCTCGTGGAAGGGCAGGACGGGAGCGGAGGCGCGGGAGCTCTTGGCCTCGCCGTCGTTAACCTTGGCTCGGCCAAAGCCGTGTGGTGCCGAGCCAACGTCGGGGGAGATGGCGAGGTGTTGACAAAGATCGCACGTCGTACGCCTCTTGTCGAGATGAGAACGAAGGCGTGGGAGCTCCCGACCTCGCCATCATTAGCCATGGTTCGGCCAAAGCCGTGCGAGGCGTGGACGGAGCTCCCACGCGGTCACTGGCGAAGGAGCCTTGAAGCGCGACACAATTCGTACTCCGACGACGCGGGATCTATCAGGCGGCAATCCGTGGCTCAACAGCCGAGCAGGTCCGACTGACCGCTGGAGGAGGGCCTAAGCCTTCACTGTGCGTCCCCAAAACAGAAAAACGCGGGCTTCCCGCTCTTCTCTCTTTAAAACTTTAGCTCCACTTTTCCATTTGCTTTAGACTTCGTCATGATATAAAAAGCTCAAGCAATGGATTAGGTCTGCAGCGCTCCTTTTGCATTTTTTATTTCGTTCTATATTTGGTTTCTTATTTTGCTTTCTTTTACAAAATGAAAACAACTATTTTTTCTTTTGCTTTCTTTTTTGTTTCTTTTTAGAGTTTTCCTTACTGTAGCTAGCAAGTTTCCGATCTTTCCCCCAGACCAGGACGCCTAGCTCAGCCCAATCGGGAAAGCCACGATGCTGCGCAAATATGATAGGTCTCACTGTTAAGTTATAACGATTTTGCCTGGCTATAATAAGTTTGTACAATTTACATAGCAGAAATCTGTTACACTATGAGCAACACATCGTAATATTTTGATTACAAAACTGCTCGAATTTACATCACCACACTGGGCACACCTATATAGCTATCTACATGTACGTCGATGGCAGTCATAACCGGTATATTTTTAATGTCCTAGTATATCCCTGTAAGCAGTTGGCTCCTCTCCATTTGCAACTACTCGAGCTGCAAGCCTACCAATGCCTGCAAAATATAAGCAGAATATGAATCATAGTACATATCTAATGCTGATGCCAATCCAAGCAAACAATTACTCGAAGAAATCGCAAGTTGCAGCCACATTGTGGAGGACCCTTTCAAGTTTAATTTAACTAATACGCTGATACAATGACCACATGCACTGTTAGGAGGATAATACCAGACACAACACAATAGTCGCCATCTGCCTGTTCCGTAGCAACGTGAAAATGGTGTTGTTTCTACTAATATAGTGATATTCACACTAATACAGTAATACTCACATAAGGAAAAAAAAAGAAACAAAAACATTATGACAAATATATATTAAGGTGAAAAGGGAAGAAAACATAACTGAATATATATCGTTTGCCAATTACTTGCTCAGCTTTGTCAATTTGAAATTTCTTATCCTTCAGTCACACTGATGTTACTACAAATTATGTTGGCTTTGTTTGCTTGCTTACTTAAGGACAGACTGACTGAAAAAATAACAAAAAGGAAAGAGAAGGATAATATTGACATGATCCAGAAGAAGTTGACTTAAACTTCTATGTTTTCTGACTTCTCGCAAGCACATATATACCGTGTGGTGGATCCGCTTATGGTTGGCGTCATAAATTTGGTGGCACTTGTCAGCAAAGAGGTTTATCAGAACTCAAGCTAAAAATTCCTTTTGACTTAAGTTTTAAAATCACAACATCCCAAGCAATCGGGCCACAAAGCTACTTTCTCAATTAGCAATGCATAATTTACTCAGACAATCTACCTTTTGCTTTACCAGAGTACGGATCTGATCATGCTCAAATGCAGCCCTATAATTGACGGAACGTTTGTTCTGGTACATCATAAGAAGTGTATCTAATCTTTGTTGACCTTGCCATGAACAATATCATCTATGCAAATGATAAATCCTGAACAGTGCGACGATTAGTATTGCGAGGGGAATATGGCCTTGGTACCTTCCATCTCAGTAATTCCTGAAGAATGTTTAGTTGACAGCAGTCGTTCAGATTGATGAAAATTCAGTCTGAAGTCAGCTAAATTATAGTGGGCAGTGTTCAATTAACTCCACAGTGAATTTGACATTCACAACACGAAGTTTAATCCTCTTCTAATTTAGTCTGGAAAGGCATGCCATGTGATTACGATACAAGTATGCCATTTACATACCTTTACTGCATTCGGGCCATATGCTTTATAAGCTTTGTCAATTGATGAGTAGATGATAGTCGCTTGATCGGACCCGCGATTACATTTGATCAAACGAACGACTTCCCTTGAATTCGCAGCTTGGCCTTCAAGTACAAAATAAGCTTCGAAGGTAAGGATCCAGGAGCATCTTTCTTTCCATGAGTAATCTCCACTGTGACAAGATCATCCCATAATACATCCCAGATTACTGAGCATGGATCCTTTGCAGGATTGAACTTTCTCTGGGTCATCATCGGTACCTGAAACCAAACATATCATGAAATTTAACTAAAAACCTGACAAACATAGTGTAAACAGGGTCTAAATTTGTCTAACCTGAAGTAATAACACTCTTCTGTGGGTAACTATAAGAATTTGCCCCTTAGGAAGTATGAAATGGCCCTCATAAGCATCAGTAGGTGCAAACTTCCCTCGCACTTTAAAAAGGTCAACTTGGCCAAGAAATGTACCAGATTCAGCTAACTGCAAGATAGCCTTCATAACCCCGCCAAAAAAGAGATTTAGGACATTGTGCAGAAGATGTTATTCAAGACTCGAGTTCATCAAGGCATGTAGAGGGAAACTACAAATTACCTGGCCAGTTGCTTTATACTCATCATAAGGATAGATCAAGCAATCCCCACCAATGGCTCGGGGGAGACGCCTACGCAGCAACTGCTCCTCAGCCATTATAGCTGATGATATTTTCATTTTTACAGCATTTGCACCTTCAGTAGTTTTTGATAGAAGATCAAGAACTCCACTCACTGGCTGGGCAGCTGCACCAATTAAGCCTTTTCCAACTCCCTGTACAAAGCCCTCAACACCAGAAGATTTTGCACCCTCGATGGGTTTTATCAATATGCCCGTGACACCTCTGAAGATGCCCTTTGCGAGAGCCCCACCTCCATCTCGTATGACATCACCAAAGTCTTCCACTCCTTTGCTATCCTGGAAAAAGCATAGCAACAGCATGCCGATTATTTCTAGGTACAACTCGTACTAGTTCTGTCACCGTTATATACATGCATATGGACATAGAAAAAAAAAAAGATGAACCTGTCTCATCCGCCCCTGAATGAATTTCTTGTCCATGGATAGTGCTGCTATACCCTTGCTCATGTTACTTAAAGCACTACTGGCATTGCCAAGAATATCAACGCCAGAAAGCAGCTGAAGAGGCTGGCTAAGAAGATCTTTTTGGATGTTAGATACAGCAGAGCTCATTAGTGCACTTTGTCGCATGCACAATTCCTCTCGGTACCTTTGAGCTATACGGACCTTCATGTTTGACAAATATACATCAGCTTAGAGAAAGCAATTAACTACAGAAGCAAAAAAGGTTGCCACTTTGTAAAAACTAGACCTAAAAGAATCAATTATGAGTAGTACAAAAGATGAAGATACAATTTTTGTTAACACTACCCTACCGGCATGTGCTCCATGTTCCCCAGCGCAGTCATCAAGGATGACCAAAACCCAAGAACTCCTCTTGGCCTTTGGGTTGGGGACATTGCCATTGATACTCTAAATCGGACCTCAGAGATATTCAGAAGCCTGCAAGAGAAGATTCAGTACTAACAGCAGGAAATAAATTGAAAAGGAAAAAAATACTGGTAAGATGGGGTTAGTTGCATACCCTATTTTCAGTATTGGGTCAACTGAAACAGCTGAAGGCTGAGAGCTAGATATCCTATCAATTTTTAGCTGTTGAACCATCTCGTGGAGGCGCCAAATAATCGGTTCATGGATATTAACAAAAAACACACAATTCTCAGGAACCTGCAAACATACGCAATTGTTATTGAAAAAAAATAAATACTTCATACTCATTTGAAGATGTTTTATCTACTTCCTTTATTTCGAATTATAAGATGTTTTAGATTTTTTCTTATTCCTATGAAACTAGACACGTTTTAGTGTATAGGTTCACTCATTTGAATCCGTGTGTAGTCCATACTGAAAGAGTAGAGATTTCTGGCTCCCCGCTCCAGTGATCTCCTTATTTCAAAAAATTCAAAAATCATATTTATAAGTTTCAAAAAAATCTGAAAACAATTCTGCATGTTGTCAATGAGGTATCCCACAAACGTGCATAATTTATATTCTAAGCTACACAAAAATGACAAATGTGTTGATCTAAATGTACACACTTTGAAATCTCCAAAATATACAAGATTTTGTCATTTTTATGTAGCCTATAATACAAAGAATTTTGCATGATCGTAGGAAGAATCATTGATTTTTTCAGATTTTTTTAAAAACTTATAAATATTGTTTTGTTTTTTTAATAGAGGGAGCACTGGAGCTCGGGAGCAAAAATGACTTCCAATATTGAAATATCCTAAACATCTTATAATTTGGAATGGAGGGAGTACTTGATGACCATCTCATAGAGGCACCAAATAAACTGGTTCATGGATGTTAACAAAAAACACAAAGCTCTGAGGAACTTGCAAACATATGAAATTCTTATTGGAATTTTTTTAAAGATATCATAATATGTACTTCATAACTCGGGGTATGGCCAGTGTAGCTGTCCAGAATCCAGCAGTCAAGATCAAACAAAATAATCTTCGTCGGATGGGTACAAGATATGTAAGTAAATCTCTACTTGACAGTACAAGCTATGACAGGTCTGTAGAGCTAAAAGTAACTGAAATAGCTTTGTGAATCCAAAGACCATTTCGTAAGAATAAATCAGCTCACCTGCACACCAATATATGGATAAACACAAAAATCAAGAGCATTATTGGTCTGCATCGTCATAGAAAACTTGAGCACATGGTCAAACTGATTGTCCGTCTTCTGAGGACAAAAGAGGACAGGCATTGAAACAAAGGGCAATTGATTGTCCACCTGAATCCAGTGCATTCGCATTTTAAACCTACCATTGAAAGATGGAAGACGTCAGTTATCTCAGCCTAGAGGAAAGAGAGAGTAAATAGCAGTGAGGAAGTAACAAAGCAAACAACCAAAAATATACCTATTGACTCCAGAACCCATTCCAGATGAGTAGGCGAGTAATAACTGCTGCACTGAGAGGTAAAGAACTTCCTCAGGCATATGGTCAATTATTGAAATGCCCAGCTCTGTCAATTCCAATGTAACATGAAATTCACTATCCAGATCTTGAGGTGACTGCCCACAGTCTACCTCCGATGGCTGAAAGATCGGTGATAATAGCCTCTCAGTTGTTTGCCCTCGAGTTCTATTATCTGGCAGCCAATCACCAATTTGAGTAACGTGCATTTTCCCTTCTTTGACAACAGTGATGCGCAAGGCTTTCTTAAAGCCACTTGAGATAGCAAGTGGCTGGTGATCCATGATTACATCAATGTCATATGTCATGGAGCTTGTAGCGTCAGTTCCATCAACCAATACCTCCAACAGACGTTTTCGGCCAAGATCCTCCCAGAAGAATGAAGCTGATGAATTCGGAGGTAAACTACGCCAAGAATAATCATCACCACCAACTTGCCGAAACCGAACAGGCAAGAACATGGAGCGATTCTCTACCCTGCGTACGTGATTTATAATTTGATTATCAAGTGCAAGAAATATTTATGTAAATTTTACAAGTTTTACCTGTACGGGCTGGACCAGCAAGCAAGTTGAAATACAACTTCATATCGTGAACTTTTTGTTCCACTTCTAACATTTACCCTGACAAGAGCTTGATATTTCCTGTAATACTGTTCATGAGCACACACATGACTCCATTAGCATGAATGCTAAATGGTGTACTCCATTGTATCCCTCCATCCGCAACTGCAAGCATAAAAAACGAAGAAAGTAAGCAAAACAAAGAAGTCAAGAAACTAAACGAAGTATGCAAAAGGCACCAGTTCAAAGTTAATAACCTTCAAAAGTTGGTTTCCAAATTCTGAACGCCATGGAAGACTTTTGGAGGATCAGTTGGACGAACATGCTCCTCAAGCTCACTATGATACTCAGATAAAATAATACCTGTCCCAATTCTGTTGATAAAAAGTGCACGCGGAAGAAAATTCACAACCTGCATTAGCAAAATACTTTTTTGAATTGTTCATTCAATCATAAACATGCATGTTATTCAAGAGGAAAAAAGCATACACTGATACATATACAGCACTGCCTCAAAACAAACAACATAATCGATAAAACATAAAATGTAAGAATTGAACAATCCAGCAGGAATGCCACACATAAGAGTAGTGAAAAAGACCAAAAGAATGTAAAAAAACTTGCTCACATTGCAGATATTTGTTGGATCGATGGCAAGTCTATTGGTGAAATCGATCCGCAACCGCTCGCCTGCATACCCAAGCGACGAAGAAAGATCGCACTGTTGCTGATGGACTTTCAGGGCAACGCCCTGGGCTCGAGACATCCAAGGGACTGTTGGCGTACATGAGATCGGGCAGTACCTGCTGCCCTGGAACCGCATCGCGCAGATCACCCTCACTGACCAGGAGGACACCTTGATCTGGAGATGGACAACGAGCGGAGTCTACTCCGCACGCTCCTGTTACAAGGCCGCCTTCCTCGGCTCCATCTCCTGCCCAGATGGAAAGTTATCTGGAAGTGCTGGGTGCCGCCGCGCGTCAAGTTCTTCCTGTGGCTTGCCAACCAAGACCGCTGCTGGACCGCTACCCGTCTCCAAGCTGGACCGCTACCCGTCTCCAACGCCACGGCGTCCAGCACCACCCTCGCTGCCTCCTCTGCAATCAAGAATTGGAAACCATACAACATCTCTTGACGGCATGCCCTTTCTCACAGCAGATATGGCACGAGGTCCTGTCCTGGCTCAGGTTCACCTGCGCTCCACCTGATCAGCACACCGTCACCGCCTGGCTCCCCAATGCAAAACAGGTCACCCCCAAGCAGATGCGTAAAGGACTTGCCTCCATCACGCTGTTGATCCCTTGGATGATCTGGAAACACCACAACAGATGTGTTTTTTATGGCGATCAACCATCCACTGCTGGTCTGCTCACGAAGATCAAGGAAGAAGCAGCCTCCTGGGCGTCTGCTGGTGCACTTGGCCTGCGTGCCGTGCTACCGCAGACCTGGGACGTTCACTAAGTTTCTTTTGTTCCTGTTGTTTACCTCCTAGGAGGCCTGTAGCCCAAAGTTTCTCCTTTTCAATGAAATGAGACGTAAAGGCTTTTTGAGTTTCTCGAAAAACATTGCAGATACGAAGTGCAGGTGTAAAAGATATAAACATTGCAGATGAACATGACCAAATTCTTAAATCAACACCACGAGCTTTATCCAACAAACCATTGCATACTAATTTGTTTTGAGAATTTCTCAAGATGAACTTGTAAAGAAGAAAACATTTTAATGGCTCCGGCATATATCAGGACATCTATTTATTGCTCCTAGATCGTATATTTACCATTACATATTGAGCTAAAGGTTCTATGACTACATATCACTAATCAAGAGTAGTATGTATATTATTTTTGTAATTAAAAAGGTCTTTGTTTGAAATCCCCTACTGAGGTAGTAAATCAGAACAAACAGAACTTGGCACCCAATAAAGATGACAACCAATACAGAAATTAACATATATGAACTACAACATCCGGAAGACAACACATAAATATTCAAACCTTAGTTCTATCTGAAGCCATCTTCAGTTGAACTGAGAACCAGTAATATGATCCATCAGAAGAAAATGCTTTGACATCAACATGCTCCTGCACCACATAAATGACACCGAATCAACAAAGCAGTGCTTGAAAGTATCATCAAATATGTGAAATATCACACTGTACCTTGTTCTCAAGCTCAAAGAGAGATACTCCAATACTGTACTGTTTGCAACTGCCAACAGCCACACAAATCGCAACCCGAGCTGGGCTGAAGTTGTTATCCCGAGACTCTCGCATATTTGTTGAGCGGTTCACGTAATCCTGTGGTGAAAGCATTACATAGTTCCTACCACAATCTTCAATAACATCTAATATTTGGGAACTTTTCTGTGATAAGCTGCCTCTTCTGACTAGAGATTTTGAAGAATATCTGAGGGAAAATTTTGAAGATTTAGCAGCTCTGCTCAATGAGTCTGGCCTGCTCAATGAGTCTGGTCTACCAAGTGAGTCTGCATCTGCGTTTTCTGGTGGTTCCACTTCTATAATACGATAAGATAGTGGAATGGAAGAATTGTTTTTTATCCAATATGGAACAAATAATCTTAGCGTCTTTGGTGCAGCATCACTTGCTCCCAGGTCACGTTCAACACTAACACGCAATCTCCTAATTTGGTACACAAGTGAAATTATTAGAAACAATAATGAATCAACTCTATTATCAAAGTATAAAACGCTAAATCAAGTATTCTCAACCGAGTTACTTAAAATTCTAGTAATGCATAGAAACAACTGACTGTAAACAGTTCCATTAAACTGTATTACGAATAACCATGTTAACATATGCTATTTTGTTATCTGGATGAATCACTTGCAAGAAACTGGAAGAACAAATCATTTGAAAGGAAAACCATATCAGAGGCAATTCGAATTTCCCAGAGGATCTGACTAAAATATAAAATCGGTCCAAGTTTCATCCAATTTGAAAATTCATTTCCCTATGCAAGTATAAAAGTAATCGTCACAATATCCCGTCCCCAAACAAGATAATATGCTCGTAGGTCCCTAGGCCACAACCGCTTGTGAGGGATTTTGAGTTCCAGATCTGCATATTTTTGATAGTCTTAGTGAAACGAAATTGGAAAACCAGAAGAAAAAAAAGAGCAGAGTTCTCAGGTAGTGGAAGTCAATCCCAGGAGCACTCGCACAAAATTGTGCCCAGTCACTGCTATAAGAAAGCTACAAGTTTTTGCCTGTGTGGTGCTTGCAGTTCACTTTATCCATCAAATCAAAATATAAAACTGAAAAAGGTTCGAAGCTCAATCAAATGTAACCAATTTTGGGGACTTGACTTGCAGAAAATCAACAAATTGTTCAAGTTGCGCAGAAATGTATGCGACACATGACATCAAATGTGATGGCCCTGTTTTCCTACAAACCGCTAAAAATACTGTGGTCACATAGGCTGGAGATGATTAGGTTGTTTCTTTGGACTCCATCTGAAGATGTCTTGAGTCAAATCAACATGGTGTTTGATACTTTGATTCAAATAATTGTTTGAGAAATCTCTATTACTAAGTAAACACAGGAAAGTATAGAAGCTTCCAAACCTCTGGCTTCGTTTCTGAACCATCCAGAAAGAAGAAACATGTTCCAGGGACATCAAGTCCATTATTAATACAGCATCCTAAAAGGAATGGTAAATGGATAAATACATTAATCCCTCAAGTAATGTAAACATGCAACAGAGGCCACAGAAACAAGTAATCCATCTGGTAAAACAAATGAGATACAGGGAACAGCAGGCAGTACAAAGTACATTCCAGCGGAATCATCACATCATGTGATATAAAACTCTAGCAACGTTATCACAACATGAAACACGAGTCATTATATTAATTTGAAAGTGACGAAGAGATATATTACCTTTTCTAAAATCCAACCATTCTGAACAAACAATGTGAGATAAATGGATTTCCGTATATCTGCTGAATAGATGAACGCAGTTCCACCTGTTGATATTAAACCATGCTGCCTTTCAACCATGTTACCTTCAGCAGACTTCTCCCAGATAGAATACTCAGCTTCATATGGAAGCTTATTTTCAAGTCGAAGGATGGAATTGAAAGAGAACTTCCAGTCATAAATAGGCATATTCAAGTCTGTATGGACAACGGAAGCATCGACTCCAACACTAAGCCAGAAATATTGTTTAATACCAGCAGGAGGGGAGCAGTATAAAAGCTCATCTTTTTTCTCAAGCTCAGCAAGTCTAAGAACAGAATTCCTTGACTGGACAGATGATTGTTTCAAGGTGCTCTGCCTAGAAAGTGAAGATTGCTGCTGCTGCTTAGGTAGGCTGTCATAACCTAGTGAAAGAACCTGACTCCAACTGTATGCTTCATCTGATTTTGCAGAAAAAGGGCGAACTTGCAAACACAGATCCATATCCTTAATCATGGCACTCCAAGGCAACGCTGTAGATGAATGAGGCTCGACAATAGCAATAATTTTCCGGTATTTCCGCACTTTGTTCTTGCAATAGCTGTCTCGAACGTACCCAACGCCTTCGCCTAACAAAATCATTTGCAGATTTAGAAGATCTCCAGGAAGACGGCCAGTTTAAGTTTTGTATTTTAGCAGCATATGCCCATCCATCACTATCCACGTAATTCGATTTTTCGATTTTCCACGGTGAAGTCCACTTCCAATCAGGTGGAAGACGAGGCTCAAAGAATGCCTTCATAATAAATGCATAGTGTTGTTAGAAGCTAACGATTTATGTTATAACATTAATTTTTTGCATCATCTAAAACCAAAGATAATAACCAGGTTTATTTCCTCAAATAAAGGAAAGGGTGATTTCATTCATCAACAGGCCCGAAGGAAATTACCTTGGACGAGTAAGAGCAGTCCCTTGTGCTCCATTGCTCTAATTCAGTTCCATGATCACTCGAGTGGTTACTTGTCCACCCTGAAATGGGTCCATACCACTGGTTTTCAAATACTTCATCAACAGCGTTGGTGGAACTGGTTGATTCAGCATTTAACATGGAGCTACTAATCTTGTTTACAGGACATAGAGAAACTTCAAGTTTCATGTCAGAATCATTAGCAATTATCCCAAGAGCCCTCAAAGTTGCATGTTTCTTTCTGTTCCTCATGGTGATCTCAAATGCAAAGTAGTTATTATTAAGTGACTTTGGGATGACTGACAGTGGTAAAACTGCAGTAAAACCTTCCCATGGACCATCTGGGGTCAGCCCTACCCAGAAACCACCCTCTGCATTGCTCATGCTGTCTTTCCAGCTCTGCAAGTTTGTTTGAGTAGATCGTTCGATGTAACAACTTGAAAGTACTAAAGCACCACAGTCTTTCTTGTCTCCCTCGTTAAGTACTGTGCCCTACAAAATGCAAAATACGCTTTAGTTGTATGTAATTCAGGATACAAAATGACGTGTAGATTCAACATGTCTTTACAATTATCACAAGTTCTAGAAAACAAAAATACCTTCCTTGTAAGAGGACATGTCATTACTCGCTTGACGTCGGCAGTTTGCTGAAGGATTCTGATAGAAGCAGCTCTTTTCAACGTTGTCATGCCCCTTCCAATAGGGATTGACAAAGAGCCAAGTACTTCACCTTACAAATAAAGGAAGGATGTTAATCAAATCCCAAACATTTAAAATAGATGTTAGCTTGTCAACAATTATCAGGTGAGAACTCAAAGGTATGACATGTCTTGTGCATGAGATGTTTGCACTCGCTACAACAGGAGAGCTTAAGAAACGACCTAGTTAATGGAGGACTTCTATACCATCTTGTCTAATCAAAATAATATAGACCATTTTAGATGATATACTTCAAAAAAATCAAGCACTATTAGACAAACTATTGAAATATAAAGAGACAGTCTCAACAATAGCTATCGACAGGCTAATATTACAGAGGAATACTACGCATATAAAAGAGGCTGCTGCGTAGGATCTCCTGTATACCATATTTGTATACAATTCCAACTACAGTAGAAAATTTCTCAAGCACGTGTAAGACATGAATTTATCAGTTCATTACACATAAAAGATAGTAAACAATGGCTAGTTTTGAAGCAGATAGGCACACAAAAATTGGAATGCAGAAAGTCGAACCACCATTTTACTGTGACGAAGAAAGCACAAATGCATAATGGTCTTATACAGGAACATGACAGGAAATATAAAAAAAACAATTCAAAAGTGTTGAATATATGACAAATTTTAGTTAAAAAGTTACCTTTGCCAGCCTTTGATGCCAGATTTGTTACCTCAATCTCTAAATTGGCTGATGCCTGCAAAGTCCATAAGATAACAATTAATGCAATCCTACTAACACAGCTATGCAGAAAGAAAGATAAGGAATTACAGGATGAGATAAAGTAAGCCAATAAGGCGCAATTGTGTCTACAAAGAAGTTATTGGGTTGATTTGCAGTCAAGTCAAAATATAAACCAATTATTAATGTACACTAAGATCTGTCCAACGAGTACTGCAGGGCATTGAAAATTACCTGTTCTGGAACTTCAAATATAAAATGTTCGTTCCACCTAGCATGATGCGTCTGTAAGTCTTTTGTTTTAACAGGTTTTACGCATCTTGTCCTGGCACTCTGTGGGAACACCTTGTACTGGTCAGAAGTATGACTTCCTATGAGCAAGCGCAAAGCACAAAAGTAGCTATGATCATTGCCATCATCGACGATAGGCAAGCCCTGCAATATAGGCAAAGCACACTGTGAGAGTCATCTAAAGAACTTGCATGTGCAAAGCCTAACATAAGTGTGTGAGTATGACCTTCGACTCAAAGATCTGTATGGCAACATAATATCTTGCTTCCGTCGAATTGGACAATACATTTAGTTGATCAGAAAACCTCGCAGGTGGCATCAATAATGAAATTTGATTATCATGCTGTAACAGCTCAATAGTGTTTTCCGTATCTTCTAGTTTCTTAAGATAAACATCACATCCTAATTTGTTCTCAAAAACTACCCTCTGGAAATCATCTTCATCCAGTGCCGAACAGGACAAATCATCAGCTATTTTCATATTTTCCACATTGTCCTGCAAAATAGGCGCAGAGAATATAAATCGTCACAAGAATACAGAAAGCTGCAGAAGTCAAGTAGTTGAAATGATAATAGGGAACCTCATTTCTGATTGACGATCTTTTTTCAATATCAATTTGTCTTCTCCATGAAATTAAAGTTTCGATAAGCAAATCAAGATTTGCAGTACTCAGGTTGGCATTTAGAGGACTTGTTGCAGCAACACGAATCCTCTTCCCAACTTTTGAAGGAGGGTGTTCACTGGTATCATATGTTTCCAACCTTCAATAAGGATTGAACAAACACAATTTAGTGATAAAAAGGTAAGGGAACAGTAACGCTTTGTCAGGTGATAGAAATAAGTAAAGATTACTTGAATATTCCATCAAATGGCTCAATCAAAGGTTCCCATGCTTCCAAGTGTCTATTGAATGTGGATGCAGCAATTGAACAGATCAGGACCGCATTAATTGTCTCAAATCTTCCATGTGTTGCAGATTTATGCTCGCGATTGTAGTGTCGAAAATTGGTGTGACCTACACAATTGAAATTACTTCACTAGAAAACACAGACATTCCAACAATTGACACTTTTCAGTGTCCAGAAAAGAAAACATAATTAGCATGCCTACACACCGTTCCACATGAGCTGTCAAGGATGCTGATTGACAAAGATCCCAGCTTTAACTCGGCAGTAATATTGTCAGGTGCCTTTGGCTTAGCATGATCTGCAATACTGTATGCCAGTCGTGCTGATGGTTTTTTCAGATCAGGTCGTGCAAGAAAAGTGCATCCCTAAAACATCACAGAGTATTGGATTCATACAAACGTCAGAAGAAATAATGTTACAAGAAATGATGCTAGTGCAATGGATAACCTGATTTCCAACTTTCCAAATGCTCCAGCAGTTAGGTCCTTTCGAGCTAGAAGACCTGGAGATAGGGTCCTCTGAGATATTTGCTTGGTTCACCAAACCCAATTTAGGACAGCAAATGGAATCTTTGGTTGGCATTTCATCTGTTTTCGTTACAACACATCCAAGAGAAGCATATCCGGGAGGCGCCACTGGATACCAGAAGTATATTTCATCAACGCCTTTTCTGTCAATTTGTGCTACTTTCGTGAACTGTATAGGTCTTTCAGAAACTATCTTGTTGTCACACTTAAAAAGAATGCCAAGAGTAGGTGGTTCAAGCCTGAAAGAAGCACGAGCATATGAATTAAGTATCACAAAGAAAAGTATCGTCGTCAAAATCTACAAGTCTATATAAAGAGACCATTACCCTTCAGTTATACAGTCGCCAACTGAAGCAAAGCCAAAACGAGGTAATGGCCGCCATATTGAACATGGCCGCCTTGTATCGCCACCTTTATCCCACCATATTCTTTCAAAATGTGGAGTAGACGTGCAGTAGCTGCTTGGCCTTGACAAAGTTCTAACAGCATCCCATCCAGAAGTACTCTTGTGATGAGGTAATTGATCAGTTGGCTGTTCACTCTGAACAGAAGAATCTGCGTTCAGATCTTCAATAATATAGCAGTTTGGATTCCTTAGCAGAACATGATGCAAATCAAGAGCTTCCGTTCTGGCGGGTTGGTTTGCAGAATCGTGTGCATGGAATGTGCCAACCACATTATCAACACGCCAGATGCTAAATCCAGAAAGCATTCTGCAGAAAGAAGATAAAAAACAAGAATGAATGAAACTTTTGTTGGTATTTTATCCTAAGTAGGTAATAGAAAATCTTTTGAGGAGGACAAATGGTCAAACTACATAATGAGATGCCAAATAACGCAGAATGATGATGTCATACCCAGGAGAGGACAAGAGAGTGTGTATACAATCTGAAAATGCTGCAGAAGTCACTAGATCAGAACGAAGACAGTAAACAACATGATTTGAAGGTGGCTGCCTTCCACTATTTACCACACATCCTAGAGCTAAGTATCCAGGTGGTGGCACAGGAATCCAGATAGAACAGTCATTTTCCTCAGTTGACTTCTTTGAATCCGCTAACTCTAGAGATCCAGGTAATGTATGTACAAGCCTAAATCCAAGAGGTTTCCGCACACGGCCATAGGTGTTGCTTACAGCAACCACAACCTGAGAAGGTGGCACAGACCTGAATAGGTGGAGTCACACAACGCATTAGCTTTAGCAGAACAGTATGAAAGATTACAAGGTTTAAAAGTTCCTAGTTAAAAACTGAAGTGCATATATCTTTAAAAAACTTGCGAAAATTAACAGTAGCAACCACATATCAGCTAGCTGCCCCCACAAAACAGTTAACAGGAAGCAATGTACATATTAGTTCTCACAGAACTGAAAATCTATTGCATCGTTCTACTGAACTTTTAATTTAAAATGTAAGAGGTACCACAATTTGAGTGTCAGTTGTATTAAATTGCGTGACAATCAAATTATATAAAACAATTCTCCATAATAATAAATGTCTTAATGATAAATGAAGAAACCAAGAAAAAATACAATGGGCAAACTCTTTCATATTTATTGCTGGACTATGATGTTATTGAGCAGTAGCCTCACTTGGAACTTGTGTGATGTTTTGGATGCAATTCCCAAACACATATACACTGGTTTACATATATGCTACATGAGGAGATTTGCATCTAATTATTTCTGTGATTTGCAAAACCGAACCCAATTTCATACATAATGAAAGATAATAGAAAAGAGTAGAAGCATCCATGGTTATAGAAACCACAACAGGCCCAAAAAAAACACCGCTAGTTACAGTTTGTCCTTGATTTCAGCTATTTTTTAGCAAAAAAGAGTAGGTTATTTATTTTCCATCCAAAAAATATACGTTCTGCCAACCTTCAATTTTTGTTAAATATCCTAAAGCGGTCACGTACCCTACTTAAATAACATAAAATATAGAGTTAAAAATAATACTAATTTATTTTGTATACCTTCCCCTCCGCATTCCATGTCCTTCAAAATTCAAAACAAAGCCCACATTACCAAAAACAAAAACGAACAAAAAACAAGCCCAATGAACAAATTAACTTATTAATTAACACAAGTCCCAACTGAATCAATAACCATCAGAGAAATTCAGCTCGTTATATCAAAGGGAGGAGTCCTGCATGCATTGCACGGTGAATGTGAAGTAGGCCATTGTCGCGGCAATACGGAGCCGATAAACCAGGCCAGGGTTTAAAAACCAGATCCAGCATCGTTCTGGTTTATTGGTAACCAAGCAAAGTAAGCAGCAGTTTTTTGAACTCAGGAAGTCACTTAAATATAGTTGGGTTTCCAAAACTGGAAGAAACCTTCCCCCTCCGCATACAACATTAGAACTACATTTCTCAGGATCTGAGAAGAATTAACTACAGCTGGACGGACAAGATTCTGAACGTACTACCAATCCAGATATAGCGCAGTATTGGGCAGGCAATAACTCTAGAACGTACCTGGGTTCAATCACATGCCATTTCTAGTGTATGTATAGGATTCAGAATGCGGTACAACAACTGATGTGACATAAAGTTGCTGGACAGTGGTACTGCTACCCAACGCACATTAGACGATAAAAAAATAAGTCACCAGGTGGTAGATCACAAGGAAAAAAATTACCTTGACGACACACAATCACCTAAAATGACATAATTTGAAGGAGCTTGCGGCCTCCAAAAAGTGAGATTGTAACCAGGCAGATAACCTACATTATATGATCGATCAATGAAATTAACTGGGTACATAACCACTTGAGCAAAAAAAAAGATACAGCGGAAAAACAATAATGTAACTTCCAACAAAAACTAGATGAACTAACAAACAACAAGTACCTTCTGGTGATGTCCAAACTCGCTTAAAGTTAGTGCAAGAGACCAGCGGGTTAATATTGCCGAACTGCAAAGCTGCGAGGGTTTGATTTTGCAGTTTGAGTAAGAGAGAAGCAACATTCAGAGAAAGATGGATGCATATCTCCGAAGATGTCAATATTATGTTCGTTTTTTCACTGACTGAAGTATATTTCCATGAAAAATCCACTGGTTCCAGAAGAAGAAGACCAGAACCAGCTTCTACTGTCAGGTCTTTAATAACCGATCGAGCCCATATGTCTTTTTCTTTTGAAGCATACCTGTTTTCGCACGAGGGTTATATCGGTAAGGAGATAAATTCGTCAGATCTACCATGATAAAATCTACAAAATTGTTTAGCGGAAGAGAGGAAGACAAACATGAAACTGAAATCCATCTTGACACGAAGAAGCTTCTCGATGTGCAAGGAATCATCCATTGATAACTTTGAACTGTCGTAAAAGATAAACTCTGGGGATACAACCTGAACATTCCCAAAAGACAATGTGCCCCATCAATACGACAAAATGAGCATAAGATTGGAATCCATATACCCAGAACTCAACAGGTGAATGAAAAACTACCATATTGTTTTGAGTTGAAGAAAATGTGGACAAACTGAATGCAAGTATGCAACTGTTTTTAATGCCCGTGAATGTAACAGTTGATGTAGTTTAGATATATGTTATATAGGCACCATGTGTATTACCCCGTTGTCTAAGGGTTCTGTGCATATATACCCTGTATGTGATGTGAACTATTGGCCTAAAGAATCACGGGGATATAAGTTGTTATTCCAGACAGTTGGAGAAGGAAAAAACCATTGTGATGACTGGGAAGCTTATCCGAACTTTATGAAGCAAATATAGAAATTTACAAGATTAAATGCAGATAACACATCAAATTATAATTCTGAATTTGGAGTTCCTCTTCCAGCAGTAGGATGCTATCGGTGGAGGAATGCTCCCATTCGAGTCAAGTGAAGAGAGGCCCTCAGATAGTTATGCTCTAACTTCTTCACACTCATCATCGCTCGTCTGGAGGAAGCAATCTGCCCTCTTGTGAGATCTAGATGGATGATGAGTTACCTGGGTGCGAACAACTGGCAAACATGACCAATGTGTTTGTGGCTCCAGGATAAGAGGCGCCAAGCCATGTTCTTGAGCTTTAAAAACAGCAGGCGGAAAGGACCGTCCTATGACATGAGCCATGACCAAGGCTCTTCAACCACAGCGCTCAAACCACCTAATCTTAACGAACATCTAGAACTGGAACTGCTTCCTAGCATGCAGCTCTGGCAAGCAATGAGAAGAAACTGAAAAACTAAAATGGGCATGCCGTCATCTTTTAGAGACACCAGCATATGTACTGCCTCCGTTCCAAATTTACTAAATCTGCGTCAATTAATTTGGAACGGAGGTACAGAGGGTGTAGCATTTGATTAACAGAAGAATCCAACTGAAAAGTAACATAATAGTACAAGTTTGACAAGGAATTTGCATAAACTTTCAAAGTCAGTTTGATACCTGCGCTTCAAATGTAAAATTCAACATTTGGTTTGAGTGCGTATCAGCAGCAGTCTGAAGAGCACTGATTTGCTTGTTGTATTCTTCAGTTTGGAAACGATTGTCTTCATCGCTATTAAAGATAGTTTCTATCACTGAAACCTCAACACCATCTTCAGCATAGATTGAATAGCTGCTTCCAGTGTTCAAGTAAACACACTTCCTGAGTAATGCACCATTCTAATACACATGCAAAAGTATCACAAGAATAAAGTATTAAGTTAGGGGTGTGATCAGAATATTAGGATATCACACAACTAATCACAGACAATTAAGCAAATCACCAGTTCACTGAGCATGCACCTCAATTTTAACGTTTTTAAATCTTAGCTTTTTACCCCGCCCAACAATGATTATAGTCCCGGAGTATTGTTGTCCCTTCTTGCCAAACTCTTCACATAATGATATGGTGCCTCCACAGCCATCATAAATGAACTCATCAATATCACAACCATCAACTATTAGCTGCCTCTCAGGAGAGAGTTGAATAACATTCTCTCTCTGTAAGAAAACAGGCCCACAAAGTATGATGTCATTTGACGTCATAAGTGGATCATTTTTTGGGTCGAGAGTCTCATCTCTGCCTGTTATTGTACCTAAAGAAGGCACAAAAAATTCAACAACTGGAAGCAGAAAGTCCAGGACAACAAGTATGCGAGGCTGTTGGACTCGTATAACAAACGATTGGAAGGAAGAACGCCATCGATAATCTAGTATCAGCATGGTGAGGTTAGACACCCCCACATCAGTTGATTGATCTGATGTATTCAGTTTAGAAGTCTCTGAATAAGAACCAAGCATCAAGCGCATCTCCGACTTTGTATCTGGACGGATATCACGGATCGAAAATTTAAGTATTGACAAATATAGATCCATCTCAAACAGTGAAGTTGTCCTATAAGAAACCCATAAACCTTCCAGCTGCAAAAAAAAAAGTATGGCAGTAACCAACATGCTACAAGAATAAAAACATAATAAATTGCACAAAAGGAGGAGCTGAAATTAGAAACTGTGTGGCACAAATAAGATGAAATATCTGCAGCACCAGTATCGAGTATCGCATTAATCCTTTCCTAACAAAACATGTTGCATAACTCTTGAGGGATACTCACAGCAAGCTCCGCGAGAGGTGATCCAGCATCTTGGCCATTGCAAAGTTCTAGCAACGCATATTGAATATTCACTGTCATGATGACGACAGTACGTGAAAGCAATAAATGGTTATTAAGGTTGACTTTATCCGCAAGTAAGCGCATTGACTCTTTTGTCCGGTTCACATTTTCACGGAAACTGGGGGGAAGGTTGGGTGTCTCTGATAGATTCGTCGAAATACAACTTGTGATGACATTGTATTCTTTATCTGACATGACAGCATGTAGCAATCCTATCTGCAGAGAATAGAACTCAGAATTAAAAAATATAAAGGAAACTTCAGCTATAATTGCATAGTGGTAGACAGTTTGAAAATTTGTATCTCATAAGGTGAGATGGTCGATGCTCCTCTCCCGCTCCGCTCTCCCTCCCCTAGCCTGACCTAGCCCGCCGCCATCGAACTCCTCGTCGGTAGCCCACCCCAACCTCCCTGCCCCCTCCCCTCCCCATGTTGGTCTCCAGTGCCTCCTCCGGCGACCACTGCTGGCTGGATTCCGAGGGTGAGTCCTCAAGCGCGCACTCCTACTTCGACGTCGTGAGCGTCTCCTCCACCTCCCCCAGCCGCGAGCCTGCCGCGGCGTCCCCGGCTGTTGCTGCGGCATCCCTCCTGGCGTCCTCTCGGGCAGCCACGTATCGACACCTGCATCCCCACCTCTGCACCAATGGAGGTTCACCGGGTCGACAACGCTGCCCCAATGGAGACTGACGCAGCCGGTTGGATCCAGCCAGGCCGCCGCGTACGCCACACTGACCCTGCACCATCTCTGGGCCGGAGCCCTTACCCGGAAGAAGAAGCGGGCCTCTCCTTCCGGTGCATGGAGCGAGGCCACCTGGTACGGGACTGCACCAACAACATCAGGTGTCGGAAATGTGCCTCATCTCCGGCCACGAGTCTGGGAATTTTCCTGGGCGGCCTGGCTGGGCGGCCGGCGCTCCGTGCTCCACCCGCCAAGCCGCCCCGTCCCCACCTTGCCGCAACGCCCCTGCGCCGCCTCCGCCACCCCATCCCCAGGCCCGTCTCTCGCACTGTTGGCTCCGGCGCGCCATGGTGGCCACCATCACCGGAACCAGACTAGCAGTGTCCGCCGATGAGGTTGTCACTCCTCCACGACCTCAACAGCGACCGCCGCATGTGCCCTCCAAACTTCACCCTCTCGATCAGGCCATGGTGCAAGCTTGCACATGCCGGCTCGGGCACATTCGATTACTGCGTTGAGCTCGAGCTCCACGGATTCCTGCTCAGGCCTGGAACCTCTCGACGGCGGAGCACTTGCTTGGTCAAGCTGGTGGATCGAGCTCCTGGAAGGATTGTAACTGTGAACTCTCCCACCTTTTCGACGAAATGAAACTGAAATGAAACGCAAATGCTTTTTTGCATTTTCTCGAAAATAAATTGAAAAATATATTCCCCTGATACATCCGCAGACATGAAGCTGAGAAAGTAACCACTGCCATCAGTATAGCACTGCCATCAGTACCTTATCTTCCAATGTTCGATTTGACATCAAGCTAATAACAAAACTATTCTGCACACTCAACATCTAAGCTTTCAAGTCTGAAAACTGAAGGGCACACATGAATTGATAAACATCATTCAAGTATACAGTAACAAATAAAATGCATTGAAAATTCAAGCCAGAAAACAAGAAGTCAGCTCTAAAGTAGGAAACTATGGAGACCAAACAGCAAGAGAAAAGACAAACTGTATAAGAAAATACAGATTACTCACCTCAAATTTCATGGAGAGCATTGGGACCTTTCGGAAAACATCCCTCAGACTACGCCGGACCTCTATATTGATGCCATGACCCTCTCGAATCATACACTTTCCAAGACTTCCATTGACGCCAACCGCCATGTTGATTCCATTTATCTGATTGCATGTTATTGAAGGAGGAAAATAAATAACCCAGGCAAGGACACTACAAGTTAAATTTTCCATCCGAATAAATACCTCAGCATGGAGAACATCAAGACGCACGGCAGATGGGTCACTGTCTTCACCTCCGTGCCAACTAAAACCATTCCTAACTTTCAGTTGCCCTAAATCCAGTTGTATATAGCTACAGAAAGTATGAAGGTAAATGTCATGCTTTCTTGTATCATAACGATGTGCATGTTTATTGTTACCTTATTGGAAACTTGCCAAAAGCACGACCAAAATTTTACAAAAGTTCACTCCAAAATGGTCTACTTAGACATTACAAGTAGAAAAAAATAACAGAGTGGATCATGTGCATATTGAATATACCCTGCCTGAACCACAATAATTCATAATTACCCACTCACAACATAAAGTGTTGGTGTTCTACAAAAAACATCAGGAACTAATTAAATTAATTTTGGCAATTGTCCTAAGAACTGCTTACAAACTGGAAATAAAGCATAAGAACTGGAAATAAAGCATAGACATACTCTTCACTCTGGGAATTCTTGGGGACGATGATTATGGGTGTGTCAAGTGAAAGATCCAGCTTTATAGCAGAAGAACCATCCATTTCATATTTCTGAATCAACCACTCAAAACCTCCCACTTTATCCATAAACTTAATTGCTTCTTCAGTGTGAGGAGTAGCAAGCTCCATGAAGTAAGAAGTAAACTGCAAAACCAAAAGGCACTTAAAGAAATACATAGCATGCATGATCAGATAATACAACTTGCAATGGTTATGCATACCTCCTGAATAAACCGATAAAGAAAGACAATACGAACAGCAGAAAGCTGTCCAGTCAAGCTGTAATTATGACCTTCGTAGTCATCATCATCAACACTGTAAGACTGGAAAGAGAACTGCAAAGAAAAGAAAATAATATTACTCCATTGCTTCAGCTGCCAGAACGAAATGTGTTATCTATGGAAATCATAAAAGTATTACCATTTCAAGTTGCACAACTGACTGAAAAATCATTCGAGCCACTAATAGCCCACAACAGAAAACTATTATCATAACCTAACTAATTGTACCGCAACTTTCTGTACAAAGCTATACAGAGATTCCACCGGCTATTCTGTTATAAGACTATGATGCCCTTAGTGATCATTTTGATGTGGCTATGTTGTAGTTTTGAGGCTTCCAATATAAGAAGGGCTAAATGCACCTAGATTGCAGAGAAAAACTATGCAACTCTTTCATAAGCTTGAAGGTGCGGATAACAAATGTTCATGTGTTAACGTACGTTAATTTTTTCCAAGAAAACGAAAAAGAGTTATGTGTTCAATTTAATTGGAAAGATAGGTTAAAGGTACAATCCTCCTACGAGGTTTAATCCAACGGACGCAAGGATGCACTAGTGAATATCCCATGTCGCTGGGAGCAAACCCTCAGGCCAGTGGCACCTGCTCTGTCCCACAGTGCTGCCTCGTCCTTAATCCTAGGAATTATTGTGCTGATCAATGGTCGGGCTCCCTGAACACGCAGTCGGTGGAGGCAAGCCCTTGTGCAGCGGCTTTGCGGTAGCCTGTTTGGCAGGTCATCCGAAGCGAACGAATGATCTTGTACCAAGTCTACAGCGAGAATGAACAGTCTACGATCAAGTGACGCATTGTTTCTGGCTCTAGATCACACAGGAGGCATCTTGGGTGGTACTGTAGACCGCGACGCTCAATGCGGTCCGCTGTCCAGCATCTCTCCTGGTTGGCAAGCCAGTGTAGACTGCTAGCCAAGCCATGCTTAATCTAAACTTAGGTGTTTTATAATCTGCTCGCAACTATAACTCTAATTTCTAAGTGACGGACACAACACACTGAAGTTTGATACTCGCAACCATGGTAGAATCAACAATCGACAGTACACATAAACTTGTTTGCAAGGAAAACGTAATAATGTAGTGGTGAACATTGTACTTAAATATTGAAGAGGTGACTGTTACTCTGCTGATCTGATACAGCACTCAGGAAGGAACCTTTATCATTAAGCAATATAATGACTGGACGCATACATCAATAATATTACCTTTATAAGTGACTCGACACCTGGTTTTCGTATATCACAAAGCCAACCCCACCGATGATCTGGCCCGAGGGACATGTCACAAAATCTCATATTCCCCAGCATACCATCAATAGAAAATGAGCTCGGGTGAACCTGAAAAGTAAAAAAAATTCAAGAACAAAAGAGACATTTCCAAGAAAAGAGAGTAACAAATTTTAAAAGAAAAGAAGCATGCAAAATGAAATAGAACAGGCAAATAAAATAATCTAAGCATGCCCCACATTGCTGTTTTTCATGGATAGTCGTATCCAGGATTTTTTTTGTTCCTGTATTAATCTAAGAGCAATCCATAAACACCATCAGCCATTCAAACCATTATAACTCGGATGCCCGTATAGAATATAAAACAATAATTTGCTTCCATCTTATACTACCTTCAACTCACCTTTAGGTCAAACAGAAATTTTTCCTGCACAAACATCGCAAGCTGAGATCCATCTTCTTTATTAAGAAACATAGATACTCGATCCACGTCCATTTTCATGTTGAAAATAGTTCGACGTTTTCCATAACCTAGCAGTCCTTTAACAGCAGTGCGGCTCTTGTGTTCCTTCCCTGTGGGAATTGCACTGTGTGTTGCACCTGCCATGTCAGGGTCACTCTTTGGCACAGAATTAACCATGCTAATATCAACTCCAAACTCTATAAGAGCAACAAGTGTGGGTCTGTTACAGTAGAACTCCAGCGCAGACATGCGAATACTCATCTGTAATGAGCAAAACATGTAACCAACAAACTTTAGCGAAAGGGAAGGTACGTACAGCCTAGAATTTAAGGAAAACATCATATGGAAGAAGGGGGGAAAATCCAATACACAACCCATTATTAGGCTGCCAAGCGGCAACCTGTTCAAAGCCTCCCACAGTTCGCAAGCATTTTTTTTTTTTTTTGGGTGTTTTACAAGTAAACAGATGGCATTTACCAAGGGGAAAAGGTAATCCAGTTGACATAAATACATCTAGGAAAACATCATATGGAAGAAGGGAAAAAATCCAATACACAACCGTTATTAGAGCTGCCAAGCGGCAACCTGTTCAAAGCCTCCCACAGTTCCCAAGCGTTTTTATTTTTTATTTTTTTAGAAACGAGGGGCAAAAGTTTTTTTTTGTGTGTTTTACAAGTAAACAGATGGCATAATGGTTTTAAAGGCGTCCGCCTAGGCGTCTAAGGCGTCCGCCTAGGCGTCAAGGCGCCCCCCCTCCGCCTTGGAAAAACGACCGCCTTAGGCGCCTAGGCGCCTAAAGCGTCCGCCTAGGCGTCGCCTAGGCGCCAAGGCGCCCCCACTTCGCCTTAGGACGCCTTAACGCCTTAAAAACCATGATGGCATTTACCAAGGGGAAAAGGTAATCCAGTTGACATAAATACACAACCTGGTGATGGTAGATGGATACCTGAATAGCTAGTATTGAATCAAGTACCTCAAATTTAATGCCATTGCTACGCCCAATACAACTTAACCTTAATAGTTTGATTAGCTTGGAAATATGTAAAAACGTACACTTCAATCATTTATTCAGAGAACTCCAGTTTGAAATTGATATTTTATTAAGACCTTTTTAGATTGTCCCTGCTTACAGCACTTTGGAAAAAGAAGACACATACATGCAGAAAGATGTCTTTTTGTAAAGACCGGAAAATACAATTCAGTTACCTGTGAATCTATACCATCATAAAGAAAAGAGTCTGGAGTCCTGCTCAAAAACGTAAGAACAACAAAATCAGTAACATTGTTATCTTGAGCCTCATAAAATATTTCAGTATGTTTCACTTTCTGCTGATCCCCATCAAAGCATAAAGTGTGCTCATTCGCATCAGACATTGAGTATGATGTAGTATCAAGATCATGGAGATTAGAACTTTGGTCGGGCGTAAAATCTGTCAATGCATCCATGAAAGAATCTTCCTCCACAGAAAACAATTTTGGGTGATCCTCTCCATCAGGTGTACAAGAACCTTCAGACTCTAAAACTTCTTTTTTCTTAGGAACAGACTCCAAATCTTCATTAATAACTGAACATGCTAAATACTTTGTAGACATTGAAAGGCGACCATGTAGCTCATCCTTTATCTTCAATGAGTGCAGTTTCGTTTTCACACTTAGACCACGAGATGATTGAACAACATTAACCTACAAAAGTAACTAAACTATAAGCATCGGAAGTTTGGAACAGGGCATAAAATGAAGATGGAACCTTGTAAAATCTTATTGTATAACAAGTGCGGGACTATAAGAATATGAAGCACAGGGTTTAAAATGAAGATGGAACCTTGTAAAATCTTATTATATAACAAGTGCCGGACTATAAGAATATGAAGCACAAACAGATCAGGTATGCTAAGATGAATAGACAGAAAGCAGGTGTACTCTCAGGTATTTCTTGGTTTTGTAGTGGTGTTTTTTTGACGTATGCAATCTCAGTAGATTCAACTGGCCACCTGCAACAGGTTTATAACTTTCACACTATCTTCCTCTGAAATTTCTTTTT
Source organism: Poa pratensis (assembly GCA_947311845.1). Taxonomy (NCBI): domain Eukaryota; kingdom Viridiplantae; phylum Streptophyta; class Magnoliopsida; order Poales; family Poaceae; genus Poa; species Poa pratensis. The sequence continues at coordinate 332,954 of CAMZMU010000095.1, read as the reverse complement.
TCGATAAAATGCTAAAGCATTGCCTGTTGTTGCATTGAAAAGGAGGATAGAGTAGTTACAAGCCTAGAGAGTCTGGGTTCAACTCAAGCAAAATACAAATTAATGAACATCCCAAGTGCCAGGCAAACACACTCTGAGACCCAAGACCCCTACTCTCGCCCAAAGCCTGGTTTCCTTTCTAAAATGAATGGGCAGTCCTGCAATATGTTTCCAGAAAATGGATACAGCAACAGTACAAAGTGCACTTATGTTCTCCGTTCTCGCTTGGTAGTTAGGGTTAGGGTTAGTTTGCAATGGTGTGCTGTTGGGGTGGTGGGAGCGGTGTCCGGGCGAATATCTCTGCCTCGGCTCCACTTCCACACCGGTGGTGTCCTTATGGCGACATCTTGGAGTTGTTGGCACCGTGTGTTGAAATATCAGCAGCGTTAGGGTTCATGGATGGTGTAGGCGAGGCGGCGGCGGCGACTCCATCAGATGTGTCTTTCCTCCTGCTCTGTCCCCGTTGCTGCGGCGTTGTCTCCAGCGCCATGGTGGAGCAGGGAGGATTTGACCAGGAGCTGTCCGGCAGCTGCAACATGTGGATGGGCGGGGCCAGTGTGTGGTTGAAGATGGCGATCATGAAGCAGGGAAGATGGTCCCCGGATGACCTCGTCGACGGAGAGCAGCGGATCTGGGTCCGGGAAGACACGGGGGGCGAGCGCAGGACCCCTGGTCTTCGGCTCAAAAAGCCTTGATGGTGATGGCGCTTCTCTGGTTCTGGCGACGATGAAGGTCTTTCGCGATGGCCGATAGTGTCGGTGTGTGCAGGGACCCCCAAGGACTTTTTTTTCTATCTATGGGGGTTCGTTCTGCAAAGTTGCAGGGCAGTTGTCTCTTGTCTTAGGTAGTTTCAGTGAGGATCTTTTGTAATTTCTTTTTACATAAATGAAACACATTATTTAAAAAAGTACACTTATGGTCTCTAAATTTAACAATAAGAAATATTTTTTAGTAGTTCCACAACATTCATCACAGTGCACTTAACCCTATGAACTAGAAAACTGCAACAAATTGTTAAATTCGAAATTTCTTGTAAGCTGCGGACTCAACCAGCATAATGAGAAGAGGCTGGTAAAGTATTAGAGGATAATAGGCTTTCATAAAGATAGCAAGTCTAGTTTCGATCCAATTTGTGGATCAAGACAAGGCTGTCCAATGTAATGTCCCGTTTAAAGGACTAGTATGTAAACAGGTTGATAAAGCAAAAATAAAAACGTCTTCCCCAGTAGGTACCTAATTACCTCCAAGAAGTCGTGCAAAAAGTAAACATCAAAAAGTAAACGTCTTCCCAAGTAGGTACCTAATTACCTCCAAGAAACAAATTGACAATATTCTAACAACATGCATCTCTACCATGAAAAATTCGAGCAAACATCAAAAAATAAATATACCGATCATAATTTTGCTATGCAGATTTCTCCTCAACATATACACCGACTCTGATTTCCAAGATTCACACCTTAATGCTCAACAGTAATAACAAAAATAATTTGTATGGATGTGATTGACATAAAATTTACACATCTAAATAATGCTGAATGATAATCTCTCTGTTCACATTGTTGGTCCAATTTTTGGGGAAATTATTGTTCACAATGTGTTTCTACTGGAAATCAACAGTGCAACATTTCCTTCGTTGCCGTTGGTTAGTTTACATATACGGCTTGGACATATATGGCAGCACGGAGTGAGTAGATAAGTTTTCCTGTTATTTTCAATGCAAAATTAAGTTCGGCTAAAGCAAATACCTTGCCTCCATTCCCAAGGAGCTCTAACATTAGAAACTCTTCCGGATCTTTGTTCTTTCTATCCAACTGAAAGAATGGCATAAACAATAACTACATCAGTGCATCAATAAAATAATTATAGCGGGCAAACACAAAACAGATGAATTTACACTGTGCTTGCCAGAATCTGTGGTCGTGGCCACTAGTGGCGCACAAAGAAAGTCAACAATAGCAACCACAAGCCCGTGACGCATAGAGGTGACTTTTCCCACTTTCGTTACCTCCCTCTCATTCCTTCCCTATCTTCTTGCTCTCATCAGCTTCTTCTCCAAAAATCCAACTATCCTTCTCTATCTAAGCATGTAACGATCTGAGTGCTAAATCATAACCATAACGGTAAAATGTTCAACTATGCTATCCCTACTCTAGACTCATGCGGAGCCACTCTGATCCTGGCTTGACTCCTTTGTATTGCTCTATCTGGCCCTTTTCTATAGCCTCCACTCTTGTGCAAACCCTCTTTGCGCATGTCGCTTTAATAATAAAATGCTACTGTTGGGACCTCCCCTACATTTTTTTCCGCTCAAGACATATTAAGGACGCAAAAAGATGACGAGATTACCTGTCCATAGATTGACAGCTTAGTTTCAATAACAGACCCATTCACAAGAAGATCCACTGATCCCAAACTACTAAGCCTTGGAGTGCTTGTTTCTGGAGTACTACTGATAGGATCCCCGAATATGTTCACCTCAGGAGGTGCCTACAACAAACAAGGATGAGGATGAGAAATAACATAACATAAACCAAGTACAAGCATCAGGTTATGTCAAATATTATGAAAGAAAGGCCTACTGAAGCTCGATATGTTGCTTGGACAAGCATTTTCATCCAATTGGCCTTCTCAATTTCATTATGAAATTCAACTATCAGTGTGCTGGTTGATTCTAGTGCCTGCAAATGTATTAATGCTCAGATCAAAAGAGAACCGGGAAAGGAGAAATACATAATGCCAGCAAATGTAGTAGGATACTAAAAGTGATTGTGTAACTAGTATAAAACATATTCTGAAAAGTCTACCTTTGTCACTTAAAATAAGAGTTTTAATTAAGAAAAGTTACTTTTCAAATAATTGCAACAAAGCCATCTTAGATTACTAGTGAACATTTGCAGTGAATTGCCAAGCCATACCACTTCCCGTTATAGGATTAAAATAAGAATTTTTAGTTCACATTGCAGGAAACGATTTGTTGCTTGGAAGGCCACACACAAACAAACTGATATGATGCAATGTTGTTTCACCAAGCCTCACTTGATTCATAAGCAGTGTTCTCAGTAGGTACTGAGCTCTAATACAGCTTGTTAAACCTACGTGTTTTCCAGGGGGGACAGCCATGACCTGCAGATTGTGACCACCGGCATCAAGGGAGAGCCAGAGATGGTGCCATGCCTAACACTCCTATCTGCAAGAACCTTTTAATTATTGGCTTTGCAGCCGGTGAGGATTGTGGCAAGTGTTTTCCCAAGATTGAGTAACTTGTATGTGTGTTTGCTTCTCCACTTAATGAAAAAAGTCAAATGTTGTTTGCACGCTCTCTAATAATAGGTAATATAGTGAAACTACAAATATATATGTCATGATTCTAACTTTTAGTTTTTCCTTCTTGGCTTAGTTGCATGGGGTTAGCCACCCATTCTTTAATGTGCCCAGCTTCAGCTGGCGCAATAATCTAGGATAAACAGACCATAGAAGTTGAGGTAAGATCCTTCAGACTTCATTTTACATATATCCTTAGGCTAAAGCTGGTTGGGCAAACAGGATTACGAAAGTGAAAACTTAAATCTAACACTTGTCCGAAACTTCAGCCAAAAATGAGCCACTACGGCACTGACGTTATTGGCCGTCACAATGGCCCTTATATTTTTTCCACGGTAGCACCTGAAATCTGATGAGGCAATCTCAATGGCCATAGCCTCCGCACCGAGGTAGCTCGATCAACACCGTCGCCCATGACGCTAACTAGCTCGAACTGCTTCACTAGAAGCTGGCCCAGTAACAGGATCAAATCTAGACGCACAAGGATCAAATATCATCGTGTTTGATGAATTTTTTAGCAGGTGATTTTTTTGAGGACGCTGTATCACAACCAATTAGTGCTGCAAGAAAAACACCCGAAGATGTGCGCCCCCTCCTTGCCTTTTGAAGTCAGGGGTACATGTGTGTACTTGACGTGAACAACAATTAGTTAGGATCTTCTTGATTCTTGTCCCTCACGTGTAATTATCAACACGCTCTATGACCCCTTCTCTATAATCCCTTCTGCCTTATCAGCTTAGCTTGCCAAAGCAAGTATATTACTACTTAATATAAATCATCATGGGCCTGCATGTCATGGGGCCATGCATGTCTCATAAAGATTTTTTTCATGCGCCAACGTTTGTGACACATACTGATGTACATGAGTTAGTATCTCTGTATTTTGCATTGTGAAATTTTATTTCTTGTAGAAAAATTCATCAAACATGATCATATTCTTTAAGAACTTCAGCTCTACGACGCGACAATTCATATGCATACCGCTGTAACTGAAATCACGATTTGGTAGACTAAGCAGATTTGAAAAAAATGGACTAATGGTACCATGAAATATGATCCCTCTTGTCAGTGTGGTGGATACCACACCGACATCTACATCATCTTCATCAGCTAACGGTGGCTAAGGGCGCGGAAGTGGCGGGTTTAAACCGTGGGCCTTTGGGCTTGTAAGCGTTTGGGGCCATGTGGGCTGGAGCTGGGCTGAGCCCGTGTAACATATATATGTGTGTGGCTGCTGTCCACAGGATCATTATCGTGATTGAATTGAACTCTGAAATCCCCAACCTAGTTCGTCCTCCCAGTCTCCTGATTATCCCCGTCTCAATTCTCTTCTTCGAGTTGTATCCTTGGATTTGTAGTTCCTGGGTTTAGCTGGGACATTACACCCCTACACGAAAACTCGAAAGAGAGCCCCGGGCGACATGTAGTCCAATTTAAAAAAATGAAATTCGCTTTTAAAAAATCCGAAAAAACTACACCTGTACATATAGATATTTACCATGTACATGTACAGCCTCACTGAATTATGTATATATATGAAATTTTAATGCCTACTTAGGGCCACAGTTTTGTGATTTTTGTGTAGCCTAAATACAACGTATTATTCAACAAAACTTTACGAGCCTCTTTGATTCGCAGGATTCTGAAAACGCATGAACAGGGAAATGCAAGATTGCAATGTCGTCCATTTGAATTATACAGGGTTCTGGTTTGTTTGGTTCATTCATAGGAAAAACAAAGGATTCTTTGCAAGAGGTTTGAATTGATGCTAGATTTCTAATGAAATATAGTGCAAGGGAAACCTCGGGAAAAATTCCTATAGACCTACAAATCAAACAACTAACGTAGGAAACATTCCTGAAGATTTCAATCCTCCAAAATTCCTATGCAAATCCTTTGAATCAAAGAGGTCTCTACACATTCACAGAAATCATCTATATGTACCTCTGTAAAAAAATAAGATTTTTTCAAAACATTGCAACCATAAATCATGTATTAAGGCAACCATAAATCATAATAAACACGCAATCCATATGGCTTCAGTTAAATTAAATTTTTGCCTAGTTTTCACGCCTAAATGGCTATTAAGTTTGTACATTCAAGAAATATGTAAGTCTGTAACACAGCCTTGAACATTTGCTCTTTCCTGTTGCAACTACAAGCTGTTTTTGAGTCAAGTAAATACGGAGTATAAGCTTGTTTCAGAAATTCCCATGACAGTCAAACAGTCGTGTATTTAGTAACAAAATGAACAAAGCAAAGAGTGGCAGGAAGTCTAAGTATTTACCTTCTGCATATCTCCACCTCTAGAACACACGGCAATACTGTAAAGAGACCCACCAACACTAGATGATGGCACCTCAAATACTTGCCGGCTTGCCATACTGCAATATCAAATATCAAATGTAAATAACAGAAGGGTGATAATAGTCCTGAAGATATACGGGTCCATTTTTGCGCAACAATGCAAATATAGGGGTACATGTTTTACATTTATAATATTATCTTCTGCCTTCTCCGAAACAAAATTGGAGAATTATACTAAAATCTAAGGAAATAAATCCTTCCTGCCTCTACACTTCCATAGAAACTTCTCTTAGAATCTCCTTCCACTTGTGAAGTACACCCGTACTACAATATTTGCTATTCTTTGATAGTAATGACTAATACCAACAAATACTCATCCACACTGCTATACTGAAAACATCAATGAATAGCATATGTTTATTTTGGACAACTCTGACCCAAAATAAACGAGGAAAAGATATTACATACCTACAGCACCTTTGGTAATTTTGGGACAGCTCTGACTCCAAAATATACAGATACATCCCAGATAATACAACATGACAGGTATGCCACTCAGCTTGGGAATAGCCGAGGCCCTGAACCAAAAAAAAAAACCTAAGTTAATAAATTCATTTTAGTAGACTACTCAAAGTAAAAACAGGAAGGGTAAGTGCCTACCCTCCAAACCAAAGTTCTAGCATCGCCAGCTAGATCAGCAGGATACCAAGGTGCCATATTACCATTTTCATGGTTATTTGATTCTTCATTATTGTTTCCCTTCAACTGGTAAAGTACACCAAGCAATTCGACAATCTTGCTGTACCTTTTTGGTGAGAAATGAATATCCAGATTGGGTACTTGAAAAGAAACACGAGTCGATGGATAACTCGGATGTGGAACTTTGATCTTCATGAAATTACAGAATTGATGAGTGGATATATTTACATAAACTTTGCACGAAATTACAAAATGACTTATATTGCATTAATATGGATGAGCCATGTACACCTAACTATCAAGAAAGTCTACACGTTTCATCAAGTCAACCGATGATGATTGGAATAGTGATTGCTTGAAAAGAGGGAATAATTGGGAGTACCAAATTGTAAACTGCTCCAAGCAAAACGACTGACATCAACGTTACCTGGTCAATTATCACTGACATTCCACAGCGATCAAGAAGTGAGCAGAACTGATTAGCATCGGCAGTAGGACCTGAGAGCACACAGTGAGATAGATTTTCTGGAACATGGTATATGTCTTCAGCTACATCATAAACAAGAAAAGCAGCCATATCCCTCCCAGCGATATAAAACCGTGAGTACAAACTCTGTCTTTCTTCATCCCGTGTTCCATCCTATAATTCAACAGAAAAGTTCGTAAAAACAGCAGAAGAGTGTTATACACGTACAGAATCCTGAAGCTCGAACTTACTCTTGTATGCAATGTAAAATGGCCTAAATCCAGAACAAAGTGCCCATTACCGGTCAAGGGAATCCTAACTTTCGGTGCATCCAAATCAATGTCAAGTCCAAATCTAGAAATATCACAGGAAACGGATTAAAAGAATAAACACATGCTGGCACTGGACAGGGGCTTACTATAAAAGTATTAACGATAATACGAGATGAATATGAGAAAAATAATCATCATACATACTATGATAAACATAGCTGAATGAAAAAATTAACATTTTTGCAAGTATTTGTAACATAAATAGGCATGTTCATCTGTAGGTTCAGTAACACTTCGTGCAAATGATATTTCTTCCGTATATGTCAATAGGTTTAGGTGATCACAGCAATATGGGAAGTTGGGAACACATATACCTGCTCTGCTCTTCCAGTACCATCTGAAGCTGCTCCTGAGCCCTGCGTGTGACTTGCTCCAATTTAATCTGCATTTCAATAGGTTGAAGAAGTTGTTAGAACTTCGCCTCCCACCATATCCAAATGGTAAGGAGAAAACATTAGACAAGATATTCCATGACTGGGCCATAACACATACAAACTTACTTGCAGAGCTGTGGCTGTTTCCATTGCTACTGTCGGGCTAACAGCATTGCTCCGTTTAATGAACTCCAGAAACCGTTCATAACTTCCCTTCAAAACCTACCAATCAATCCAATTCGATCAGGTTACAAATCCGAGGCAAATCAACAGACATAAACAACAAGGCTTTAAGCAACTACCACCAAAAAAACCACAGTTCCGAAATAACAAAGTAACTGAAGCAGCACAAGGTTGAGGAGGAACGACTCTACTTTGTTGCTACAATACGGACAGCACAAAGGTTGAAGGAACTACTTCAACGTGCTGCGCTAGCTAACTAACGCTCTCGAGGCGAGGGACTGCCGAGGGCAGCAAGAGTTTAGTCCAAAACTCTTGACACACAAGATTTAGACAGGAAGTCAAGAATACAAAGTTTTATTCATTGATAGATGGTAGATACATAGTTTCATAGTCTGAATTACAAAACTAGGAGTGAGGACCTCTATTTATAGGCTCCATGAGAATACACAAGATCTAAGATAAGAATACAAACTTCTATTTATTGAGCTAGCTAATTTATCATTTACGAGATCTCGGCTCCTCGGAATGATTGGATATATAGTCTGATTTACAAAACTAGAGGTCAGGGCTCCATGAGCCTTCTTCAGAACTCGTTCTATTAGGTTGAAACTGGCTACAACATAAGGTTCAACTCCTAAGTTTTATTATTCGAGTCAATGCAGGCCATTGTGTTCCTCCCTACCAAAAACTTGTACTGAACCAGCTAAAAGTATACAATGTGGATCAGCATGGTAATAGGTGCACCAGCACAAAACTGGCATCTGGGAGATTACTCACAACCTTGCCAGACCTCCACAAGTAAGAAGGATAAATGAGAGGCAGGTTGTTAGAAGTATTCGGATGCAGAAATTTAGATATACCGTAACATGGCATGGTGATATCTTAGCCACAAGCTGCCAATCCAAGTCCAAGCCAATAGGCGCACGTACAAAACTGACATCTAGAGCATTACTCTTTCCCACGCTGACGACGCTCTGCAAACAGTAACCAAGAAGGTGTCACTGCCAGACATGGAAAGTTTATACAACATAAAAAAAATCAATGTCACGCAAAACAAACTACTCCATCGTTCCATATTAGTTGTCGTTGATTTATGGAACGGAGGGAGTATATCACTAATAAAAGTCAATGCCACACAAAAGCTGATTAGTAAATGAGTTCAGTTAAGAATCAAAGAAGATTAGTGATCAACATGGCAAGTCAACGACCATCATGTATAGGATCAAGGTTGCATTGGTCTGACAGATAGCAGCCCAGCAACTCGCATGTGGTGAAGCAAGCTAGCAATAGCTCAACTACTGTAGTTTGCTTTAAACAACAAGCAAACATATTAACAGAATCACAATCCATAATTACATGGTTGTCGGCATCTAGAAATTCGTATACTAAAATTGCTGCATGTGCACTGACCTGAGCAAGAGAACCTTCCGGGGACGATAGACCACAATATTTCAGAGTTATATCACATCGCGTACTCTTTGGATATAACCTGGTGACCACTTGAAGCTGCTCAAATCTACCACACAAAACCTCTGCTTGATCAATATTGATGATCCTTGCTGCAGCTTGCCCTATAGACACGTCCACCAAGAACCGGATTGTGTTAGGGAAGACCTTCTCGACAGGAAAAGACAGATCATCATCCGGTTGGTAACTCAGCAATTTATTTATAGCCTGCCACTCTTCTTTGGTTAGCTGCTCCTCCTCATCCAGTTGTTGTTCTAACAGGCCACCTTCTTCAGAAGGTAACCCAGATGAGTTCCTTGAATAAGAAAAAAGGCATACTTGAGATATGACAAATAAATTAGATTTTTCATTCAGTGTTACAAATATGAATTAAAACATGTGCGTATACTTTTTCAGAAGATATATACAATGGACTTTTCCAAACAGCTAACAATAACAGTATTGATCCTCTATATTATCCAACTGTTCTGATCTCTTCTTTCAACAAAAGTGAAGTGAAACTACGGCCCTGATACCCAACACAAACTAAAGATAAAGGCAATGCGTAGCCAATAAAACATTGCTCCAATGAGTTCAAAACTAGTTGATAGATTATATTTTTCTGTTCACTGAGTTGGAAAAGCAAGACTATTATATGACACGTTCAGGAACAAAGTGCCAGTTCTGCTTCAGAGGTGCCATTTCAACCGGTGTAGATAGAGGTGCCAAAAAATAGAATATGAATCGAGCAGTGCTCTTCACATGCTACTTACCTTGTTTTCAAACCAGAATGAATATGCTCGAATAAGAATACAAATCCAATGTTGCAACAGACGTGAATACATATGGAGCACCTACTCAATTCAGTCAGATCCGGATATCCTTAGATATGTAATGCAAAGGTATATCTAACACTTTATCCTCGTAAATAACACACTTGATCATATTATTTTGTTTAGCCATTAATATAAAAACAGCTCACCCAACCAATAAGGCATGCTGAAATACAGCAATGTTATATGTATATTGCTTTATCCAATTCAACAACGGATACAAATCGTTCAGATGAAGTGACATCTTGGATGGAAAAAGAACACCAGTTTAGTTACATGGATGATACTTTTATGTGAATCCTACATGGATGATATAAGGGAGAAAATGTTAAGTAGATCGAGGTATATATATGGTTGTGTTGGGAGGTATCTATAAGTTCAGCTGAGGTATTGGCAAAAGAACACATCAAGTAAAATACAAACCCTATCAAATTCTACATCGAGGTATCCAACCCAATAAAGAAGTCGCATAAAACAAATAATTCACATCAAGTCGAACCCAGTTCTCATCATTTTACACTTTTGAATCTAACAGTTAACTGAGAGCATGTGTTCTGAGATTTTACAGCAGTAAGGAACTAAAAATTACATGAACTACCAAGGTTCCAGAACAGCACAGCCATACAAAAACAGAGCAGATGGAAAATGGTAGTGGATAATATAATGAACCTTAGAGTTGATGGTACAGGCCACTAGCCTTAACATGTTGAAGTACCAGACAGTTAGAACTACAGTCTATCCAATTTCTATTCAGGTCGTCCCTATACTTTCAAACTTCCACATAATGGTCTTAATATTCTGACATTAACATCTTGATAGATAAATAACATTCAAATAATTGCCAAGCTATACCACAAGCATGAACAGCATATCAAAATGAATATTCCCAACACGTACATTAGTAAGAAAATATATTTCGAAAACTAGGACCACCCAGAAAGAACCAATGAGCAGTTAATTAATGTATGGAAGTGTTACGTATCACGCATCACAAAGCTTGCTATTCTTACAATCTTTAAGAACTCCCCAAAAAAACAGCAGGTTAGCTAGAAAGAATAGAATGTAGTTGAAACTCAAGCTTACTATGTTTATTACTGTCAGGGCCTGACCTACAGTTTTCAGTTCAAAAAATGCTGTGTTTATCATCTTCAAAAGTAAAATGAAAAATGTTCCTGCGTGCAATGAACAGACAATCCACAGTACAATGACCCAACCAAAACTTAACCCTGGCAGTACGCTTTCCCCCATGGTTGTACAATAGTGTTTCTTTTGAAGAAGAATGACCATAAGATATCCGAAGTCCAAGTTTTGATAAGATCGCTCTATCGTCGAGCTTTACTAAACCTCTCAAGTCAAGCAATAGGGAGATGGATAGAAGCATGGCATGAAAGCGCAGTGTAAAGACCGTATCATCAAGTCCTAAAAATAGTAACAAGTCAAATGAGGGTGGCAAAGAGATATCATGAAGACTTCTACAATCAGCGACTTGGCAAAAAAATAGGCCACACAAAATCAGAGAGAACAGATCAGGGTTGAAAAAGGCCGACAAAGGTTTTGTGTATACATGCCATGGATGAAAATGAGAAAGCAAAACATACTGATAGTCTCAATGGTATGTGATGGCAGCACAGAGAAAAGATGCAAGGCCAAAAAGCAATAGCAATGGCACATCATCTCCTTGACTTTGACCATGTAAACTCTACCTCATCCGGGGCAAGCCCAAATAATTGCAGTGCGCAGCTCAAAGAGGCAAATATATTAATTTATAACAGTAAGGGACTCGAGGACACACACAAACCACAGACCAATAGTAAAACACCTTCATACTTTAACAAAAGGAAGCACTCTATACCATCTACACGCGCGGGGGCGGGGGGGGGGGGGGGGGGGGGGGGGGGGGGGGGTGATGGTACGAGAAATGATGCAGAAGGACTTGCAAACCAGCACAAACAGAATAGTACGAGACGCCATAAAAACGTTCTATTATTAGTACTAGGGGGGAGGGGTGATGGTACGAGAAATGATGCAGAAGGACTTGCAAACCAGCACAAACAGAATAGTACGAGACGCCATAAAAACGTTCTATTATTAGTACTAGTACTGACTACTAACTACTATCTCCAAAACTGAATATGTTTCACATACCGTCCAAAAGGCCACCATCTTTTCTTTGAGGTCCCCTTCTTATGCAACATTTCCTTAGATTTCACGGTTTCAACCTTAGCATGACCCAGCAACCTGAAAGTACAGATCATATCACAACCAAGTGACGAGTACCCAAATTAAGGGATAAAAGTAATATGATACTGCGCCAGCACACCTCCAAAGTATTATGACTTTTGAGTCCAGAATTTTCTCAATCTGCCGAATTTCAGAAATATCAACACTAGGAGATTGCTGCAATAGGGTGGCATAAAGTTGAACATAACGACGACGAAGCTGGCATAGATGCCTAGTTCTCTCCCATGAGAACCAATAGCTGGGAACAAAAGAGGAATAAGATTGAGAATGACCATTCAACTTTGTGAAAAGCTTAACAAATGTTCTCATCAAAACATATTAAGTTATTCATCTGAGGTATTGCAACTCAAGACATACAATCAATTCATGCACACTAAAAAAAATGCAACACAATTTGCATGATGGTATAATCACACTTTAACATACCAATTTGGATCAGTGCAACATCAAAATATTCTAGAAGTGACTGGTTAGGACTCGTAAAGGCATGTGTTGATATAGCAAAGATGAAGGCAGAACTTCGGACGCATTGCTAAGGGCCTACATAGTAGACTGACTTTGCAATCCGGCTCTCTATAATTACTGAACCAGAGTCTCAAAAGGAATTATTGAACCACAATGGTAAATTTGCATCCTGAACTTACAAAGATGGCACACATCTGACAATGATAAGGCTCCACCAGAACTAAAAATCAGGGTCAGATGTTTTTCAACAAAACGCAGTCGTATCATCGGCATATATCCCCTTTCACTCTTATTATAACAAATCAAACCTGCAGCCACGTACACGGATTAAGCAACGGAGGAAAGCCTTCTCCTATCCATCTGAGTTCCAACAGTACTACTCCCTCCGTTGCTAAATATAACATGTTTTAGCTTTTTCCAGATTCATATATATCTAGACACCTTTTAGTGTGTATGCTCACCATTTCAGTCCGTATCTAGACCACATTTGAAATAGCTACAACATCTTATATTTAGGAACAGAGGGAGTAGTAGTGATGTGCCTCCGCCTCTCCTTGAGCAGGGTAGCAGCAGCATGCTGCTTGTACATGCACTAGCCGATAGCCATGCATCACCTGCTTGCAGCTCCATTGCACTTCGACTATTGTCATGACAATTTCTTTGATATGCATGTGGGCTGACAATGACTATGATCACAAATGGAATGTGTGGCGATGGGAGATCTACGGGTTTGAACATGTCGATAAAATGTTTATATAGATAAACAACATAAACTGATGTAATTTTTTGGCCACCTGGATTTTCCTAGAGGTCATCAACACGAAGCAACCCATGCTTCCACCAACCGCAAACCCCTGGTAATACAACTGGAGGCCACCAACATCTTAACTGGCATTTCAGAAAATATTAGGTCCTATATTTGTTCAAAAATATATTAGGCCATTTGTAGAATGTACAGAGGTGCAGTCATTTGCACACCCAAGCCAATTATTTAATACTGTTAGTAGCATTTTCAGCACATTTTTCACGCTGGCATAGAGCCAACTAGCCCTACATTTCAAACAACTAAGCAGTGAGATATCATATACACTCTGATATATTTGAAAAGAGAGTCGTACTCCCTAATCCCTATAGAACTATAATACTTTTGTGTCGGATTTATATGTATTCTCATGATCAAGGTTTTTGAGTCGCCCAGTCAAGTCGAGTAGCCTTCCACTGGCTTGGCGATTGGTCAGTGATCAGTCACCCAGGTTGCCCTAATTCCTGCCCACCAACTCGACGATAGTCAGCGACTAGTTGGGAGTCAAAACCTTGCCCATAATCTGGGTGCACTATACAAGTCGAGCAGATGTTTTTACTCCTATCTGTGGAATTTCTAGCATCGGAGCGAACATGGCAATAGAGACATTTTTTAACTGGAAGCAATATATTGTTCGATTTCCATGCAACCAAAACTTCAGTTACCACATCATATGCATATTGCATATAGCAAGTGATACTTATCGTGTTGAGTCATATGTTCATATCTCATTTGATGCTGCCCATCCCAAAGCTTTTCCATTGTGTAATATAGAGGAATTAGTCCCTTGTAATAATACTGCACAGCCATCACGATTTGTGAAGGATCCAATCATTTCTGAGTTCAATAATAACAGAGATCTAAGATCTCCTTTTTCTCGTCCTCCTTTGCACATAAAAAATCTAATGGTGTCAGAGGTCTCACAGTAGTATGTGTCTATTTTAGCACTTTCACTTCATAGATCATTAGCCTCTACCAAATGTTACACAAAAAACTAGAAAACTTAACTGTTTTCTCTCAGACACATGCCTGCGGAGAAGGAAACAGCGGGGAAGCAACAAGGAGAAGTTAGAACTTAGAATATGAGATATACCATAATTTCTTTTGTCTCAGACCAGCCAGCATAGCATAACGCCACCAAGCACGACAATCCTCTTTTACTGGCACAACAGGTCGTAAGTGAGAAACATCGACACGTGTCCTGAATCTTGAAAACGTTTCCAACAGTTTAATGCAATCGTAATACTGGGCCTGGTATATCAATATTTTACAACTGATAAGTAACTTATCAATGCCATAGTTGAATAGATCAAAAGAAGCACAAATCTAGGGTACCTCAGTTACTGTTAGAGAAACATCACTTAGGACAAGTGATGCTTTCTCTAAAGGGTTGTTCGGATCCCCTCTTTCCTGCTGTCCAAGTCGATTATATTTAAGGGTTCCATTTATGGGGGAAACCAAATACCTCCGATTCATCGCCCAGATAGAATTGCCAGAACGGTCATCGATACCATCTTGAAATACCTGTGAAGGGCCATCATCAGGAATAAGAAGCAGAGAACAGGTACCGGAAATGTGGTGTTCTAACAGCAAAAGTAACAACCTCACTCCATTCAGCAGGATTTAGATCCTCCATTTCTTTGGAAGCTCCCAAGGACTGCTGTCAGAATCATGGTAGATGGCTAGCATATGCAGTTCGACCGACTAAAAGATGGACAAAATAGAATGAAAAATTAATGTCACGTAGCACAACTGTATTGGTTACTAAGACAACAAAACAAAAGCAGACAACCAAATACTCCCTCCGTTCCATAATATAAGATGTTTTAGGTGTTACACATGTTGTCTAGATTTATACAAAAAAGAGTGGACATGTACACTAAAACATGTCTACATACATATGTGTGCATGTGAATGTGGCAAAAGGCTAAAACATCTTATATTGTGGAACGGAGGGAATAGGTAATAACTTCATGGGATATCACATTATCTTATAAATCAACTGTTTATGGTGAGAAAAAAGTATGTCCAAACAAGTGCACAAAAATGACAGAAAACTATAGAAGTACCAGTGATGACGTACTGAAAACAACAAAATGTTGTGAGCATCGTAATAGTGATGATAAATTAAATATCATGACAGAAAAACGAGATCTAGTTTCAACATTCACCATGGTATAGAACTTGTAACACAATTATAATAAGGAGGTGCAGCAGAATTTCTTTCCAACACTTAACAACGATAAACGATTATTTGTATTTGGTCTAACCTTTCGCAGCTTATCTAGTGCTACGCCTGCATCAAACGTCTCATTACCATCCTCATCGACGGTAACAGCAGCAAGTTTTGATAAAGTGAAACCAGACACAAATGGATGCCCAGAATTACTGAGAGAAGAAACAAATAAACACTAATGAAACATAATACATCCACAACAAGAAAATATAAAATAATTGTCTATGATTTTAGCAAACCTGACAGAATCTTCGTATCTGATATGTACATTACTGATGGTGACTTTAAGATTTCCAATAATTGTAGATATTAAATTGTATAGCCATGAATTTCCACCTGGTATCTGCAGCATATAAGGACGATTTTCAAACACCATGCAACAAAGATGTAGGAAATCTGTAAGAAACGATTGAAAAGACCAATGACAGTAATCACATTGTACGTTCAAGAGGCAAATGAAACAGACAAATCTCCAACACTTTTTTTTTCCTCTAAAATAGCACGTTTCATGGTCCCAGTTTTATTAAGTTGTCAGCAGGAGATTGACAGACTTAGCACATACTCCATTAACATAAGATGCTTCAAATCCATACAACACTTCCACGGAAATAATAACTACATAAAGTCCTCATCGTGATGTAGACTCAGATGCAATGTTCCAACTTTTAAGAGATAAACAAGAAACATCCTTCGACATCCAAAATTGAGGTGACACTATGCTTCAAGATGTTATATTGTCATTGTGAATTGTCATACTGTTCGCTACCAGAGAATATTTCCCGTGTAATGTCAAATTAGCAAGCAAAGAAAGAGCACAAGAGATCATACAGGTCCTCCTTTCGAGCTCCTGCTTGTCGCTTCAAGAGTTGCGGTCTCTGCAGCCTGCATATAAGTTCATCAGAATTTAGATTGCTACGTGAAGCTGATTATGCTATAATTTTTGGGAGAGACCATTTGAAACAGATCAATGCAAGAAAACAGCAGCAAATAAAAGAACTCATCAATAGGTCCGCATAATCAACTGAAAGCAATTCTTACACCATCCATCACTAACGACTAACTAGTTGATCAAAAACGATAGTGCAAAATCGGATACCGTGGTTCAGTTCATCTTGTCGAGTTGATCAAAAACGACTAACTAGTTGTCTGAACTGGAGACTGGATGGATTTTATAGATATTGGAGGGTTCAATATATTCTAGTGTTTTGATCTCACGGAAGTGTACAATTTACAGTCCCAAACAACAAACAAACACCAGGAGGCGGCTGGGTAGTGGTGACAGGAACCCTAGCCCTCACCTTGCTCTGGATACCATGTTACGAATGGACCTCGTATTGCTATTGGGCCAAAGAGCAAGAGTATACAATAACACTTAACTGTGAGGACGTCGCACGTGTTCAATCCTATACCTTCTGTGGTTTAAGGCATTTTGTGAATATTCGGCGGGCTTGAGCTAAGTGGTAAGGACGACACGTGTTCAATTCGATAGTGTCAGTAGTTTAAAGCATCATGTGGATAATCCAGAAAGCTCACTAGAGAAAGTTAAAGTGGTATTTATTAGGTTCTTCAAAGGTATCAGCTGATTCTAATCTAAGCTATTGAGCTATTGTTGGCTAGTATATAATTGTTCTTAGGGCTCCGAGCTGTACCTTGCTGAGGAATATTTACTCATGCTTGCATCTCATTGTTGGTTTTATTTGGTCGTTTCCAGGTATCGAGTTATCAGCATGCTTGGGTCGTGGGCGTAGCACAATTACAATATGGCGCACGTGTTACCTTCACTAATAATCAGTTATTATAATATAAATGAATATAACTACTCACTTGTAGCCATAGGCGTTAGTTGGTTAATTTATACTGTTATCACGTGTTATCTTAGTTAGCTAGTCAGTTAAGTAATTGATTTATGTTTACCTCCGAGTCATATTGATGATTTAAACTGTGTGGATGATTATGACTTGTTAAATAACACTAATTACCCGGCGTGGATGCTCATAAATACAAGAGAAGCTCTGGCGGGGTAGAGTGAAACCTGCGGTGTTCAAGCTATTTATGGTCCTCCTGTTCTACACTAAAGGTGCTCATTATGGAGCTTTCTTTGCAGAAGCATTATGGTCTTATTGAATAGAATAAATCAAAAGCAACATATATCCTTGGATAAAGGGCTAGTAGACATGAAACTGAAGAACCGCAATATTCTACAACTTAAGAAAGACGGCCAAGATTAGAAACTAAGAGCATACATCGTGACTAAATCCAATAAACAGACAACCCAAAACAAATGAGGGGCACGGTAGCACCAAATGCTTACTTAGGCATGAAACTCAAATCTAAATCTAAGAGAAAGTAAAGTAAGAAGTCATCTTGAACTGCCTTGTTAACTTTATACGAGTATAAGTGAATAATTGATAAGACCATTGTCTTGAGTGTCAAGACAAGAGAACTAGCAATTTTTATGCAAAGAAGGAAGTGAAACAAACCTCAATCTGTTGAAGCTTGGCTTCAAAAAGTTTTTCTCTGTCTTCTTCCTAATGAGAGGAGAACCACCACAAATGTATACTCAGATAAAGGAACGATGACGAAATGATATGCGTAAAGATGTTGTCACCAATGCAATCTTAGTACCTTGAGAGTCTGCCCATCTGGAGCAGGATGAGCAAGAACAAATAGACGATCGATCAGAACAATGACTGGTTCTTTACCCAGGCTCTTCCATGGAACCTATTAGAAATCACATTTTGCATGCACACATGAGATAAAGCAAAGGCAAGCTTGGTAGAAAATGCTCCATAGTAGGGTAACAAATACCCTCCTTATCACAAAAAACTGGCATTTAGTCATTGGCACGGTCTTCAAGATGTAAGTTTGATCACTAATTTCTTTTGTAATATATGCATAGAAAACAAGAAAATTATAACACTCTAGAAGTGCAATTCGAGATTAACCTATACATGTGATTTTCAAAATTCCAATCTAAATAATTTAAATGACATTTCCATAGTCATAGTTTTAGAAGTTTGACTGAACGTCGACTATTTGTGATATGGAGGAGTAATTGGTTAGGTGTGGACGTGTGGTATCCAAAATAGCTTTTTCTTTTGACTCAATCCTCTTCTTCTCCTTAGCATTCGGAAAAGACAAAAAAATCAGGGTAGGAAACATTATCTAGAATTTCTCTTGGATTCGAACCCATAGCTGATGATAGAACTAGAACAGATATCTTTTGTTTTCTACTCACGCCAGCCCATATCCTTTCTTTTTTATCAATTGTTAATTCCAGTTTTCCTCTTCAATCTGATATTATAGGTCCCGGTGTAAATAGAAATTCCCTCACGGTCTAACTCCGAATGGTAGTAAATACCAGGACTTAGCAATATTTGACTGATCACAATTCAGTATATTCCATTTATATAGAAACAATGGGCAGGGAGGTTGCTCTAACACACTCAAACCTTATACAGCCCAGAATGTGATAGAAATCCCTCTCTTCTCTCTCTCACACACAAAGGTTCACTGGATAGTTATGTTCTGCTGCAATGCTGTAGCTCATGCACTGCATGTATGTTTATATAGAGAGGGGTAAAGGGGTAGTATGTCGGTACAGATGTAAGACAGTTTGCACAGCAAACCTGGTAAAATTGAATTTGCTACTGCTACTGACAGACTTACTGCCTTACTGCTACTTAGTGCCTAAGGCTTACCAGTCAGAGTGGATATTTTTACAATACAGCGTGTTTGTTGAAGAGCCAAATTATTCACAGTATATAATGCATTAAAGTATAAGATATACTCGATTAACAATATTGTGACACAAATTCTCAAGAAAATATTAGATGTGTAATGTAATGTAAGAATGTAACTACAAAATTTTAGCTAGAATTTATATATAATGCATTAAAATATAAGATATACTCGATGAAAAATATTGTGACACAAATTCTCAAGAAAATATTAGATGTGTAATGTAATGTAAGAATGTCACTACAAAAAATTTAGCCAAAATTATACCGGTTCCACAAAACAAAATGAACAAAAGAAAATACCTTCAATGTTATGGTGCCAACAAACCCACTTTCACTGTTACCGGAAGCCGGAGAGAATTGAGTGCTTCAGCCTTCAGTTTCAAGTCTTTAAGAACAACATCACCTATTCACAGAGAAATCCATGCAGAGTGAATAAAGAAATACATTCAATGTTATAGGCATGCCTTCAGTTTCAAGTGGTAGTAGAATGCTCAGTTATGTGCTAAAATTTTCAGCAAGAGTAAACCTGGGACAGAATTGTTTCGGTCAATACATGCAATGCACACAAACAATAGCATAACACAACTAGAAGATGCAGGCTGATATGCCAGGTGCCCATAGTAGGAAGCTACAGGCATATGTGCATTTTTTTATGCAGGATACCATGCACCGTCTTGCCACCCCTAAAGATTCTGATGTGCCAAATTGTTGAAGATAGGTCTGACTGTGTCACCATGGAACATCTCTCAAGGCCATCTGTGGTGGACTGAAAGGAAGAAGACCTACCAGCTACCAATGGTTGGTGCCACTGGCTCAGGAAGTCGGGATGCATCATGCTTAAACACAACGTCAACTGAATAATGCAGGATATTTTAAAACATGTCATCAAACGCAATATTGTTTTTAATGCTCCTTTAATGGAGTTGAGTTTAGAAGTTTGGTCTAGTTATTCCGACACACAGCGGGGTGAGAGGGGTATCCATACACTAATGACTCAGCATTGCAGTAAGCAGGTGATGATGGTGGAAAGAAAAGAATAAGATCGGAAATAAACATACCTTTCCAGACACTTATTCTAAGCGCTTCAACAGAAAGTCCTTCAACATATTCACCCAAATATTTGCGAAGTAAATACAGCACCTGCAATTAAACATGCGAAATTTGTTCATGCCTCAGGGCACAAGTACTATCATAAGGATGAAAATCCAGTGATTAAGAAACTTGTTATGGTTCCGTGATTAAAACAAAATACTGTGAAGAAAAATATTGTCCTTATCTGCCACTTTGGTCCTCCTCGTCAAAATGGAAGGGGAAAAAACACTCGGTATGTTATAATTTTATCTAATATCAGATCATACAAGGAACAAGTCTATCATATTAATTCCGATGATTTTATGCAGTGTGGGCTGCAAATAGCTGTGGCCATCGACTTCCTAACACAAATAAGTAATAACCGCCCCATGGAATGGAATCCAAACACAAACAACCGGGCGGTGGATCATGCAGGATAGGTACCCTCGTCCTAATCGGGAAATTGGGGGAGGGTGATATAGAACATA
This sequence comes from Poa pratensis, assembly GCA_947311845.1. NCBI lineage: Eukaryota > Viridiplantae > Streptophyta > Magnoliopsida > Poales > Poaceae > Poa > Poa pratensis. Next base: position 311,905 of record CAMZMU010000095.1, on the reverse strand, counting down.
CGTGGCCCTCGAACATCGCGGAAGCCGAGGGGCGGGTCCGAGACGGGAGGCGGGGTGGGGGGGCACCCTAGAGCGACGGCGCGCGCACGAATCCACGCGCCCGGCGGGGCACCCTCATGGACGGGGGCTAGGGTTCCCCGAAGACCAGGGGAGTCGCGCGGTGGACGACGACGGGGAAGAGAAGGAGGAGGAAGAGGGAGGAAAAGAGTGGTGAGGTGGAAGTGGTGACGAGATGTGGGGCGGTGGGCTCTTTTTGGCCGGGTTGTAACGCAACGTGCGCGGAGCTTCAGCCTGGTCAACGCAGAGCGGGGGGTATACGCTTTTTTTTTTTACGTGTGGGGTATATGCTAATATGCGGGATTACCACTTGTTCGGCCTGACTAGGCAACATGGTGCGGCGGACCGACGTAAACATGTCCGATGAAAGTAGGTAGCTAGATGAAGTATTGATTATACAGATGGTAGCAAAGAGAAATATTCTAGACAGTCTGATACAGAACAGGAACTAATTATACATGATGCAACAGTAGTCTTTGAGAACAGTGTGCTTGTCCATAGTGTTTGTACATGATATTACTTAGGTTTCTTCGTACGGAGGTGCAATGCGGCAGAAAGTTGGTGCTAACTTGCTTCTTTCTTTCCTCGCAAAAAAAACAATAACTTGCTTCTTTCTTGAGTCTTGGCAACGGAAATACTGTGATCGTCTGCATGCATCTTCATTCATCACTGTATATAGTTGAACAGTAAGAGTCAATAAAGCGGTTAGTGTCAATCTGTTAAAAGTAGATGGTATAATTTGTACCTATTGAAGTCGATTTGTCTACTGACATTGTCGTCTTTCATGCCTTTTACCCTGTATTTTAATAAGCTGGAGTTATTTTGGGAAGACAGCTAATTTTGAAACGCATGATCTGTCTAATGACTACTGTATGAGTTACCTAGACTAAAAACTTACAACAATGTCAGAAAGGTCGTTGCATCCTAGCGCACAGAGTGTTGTTTCTGTGGCTTCAGCTGTCGCAGTGCCATGCCCATCCCATTCAACCAAGTAATGCTGTTCGTGGAAGCTGTGTCATAACAGAAGTTAGTTGCTGAATTTAATCTGTGTGTATCGTAGCTCAAATATAAAGCAATATCTGTATTGGACAACCTGTTATGAAGAGCTTCGGTTTCAGGGATGGATAGATGGATTGAAGTGCCACCGAGTCATAGAAGTGCTTCCAAATGCAATCAGACCTGTCACGATACAGATTTGACTGTGAATAATGTTTTTCTGACAGAATTAGCATGATATATATATATAGGGTCACGATATTTGACACCCAGGTGCAGAATATTATTCTGCACCCCGCCCCGCTGTGCACCAGGCGCGCCATCCTTCGCGTCCGAACCAGACTGCCCGCCCGCGCGCGAAGCGATGTAAAATCAGCGACGTAAGATTATGGCGCATGCTCGGTCCACGTCCGCGCCAGTTCCAACTGCAGCAGGCGGTGGACTTTTCAAAGATGCGTTTCTCTGCGATGCGTAAGAATCCTTGCATGCGACGTAAGAAAACAAACCAAGCCAGTTTGTGCGTCTCCGTGACTGATTAGAAAGCATCGATGCAAAGAATTTTTCTTTTGTCAATGAAAATCTGCTAACCAAGCCAGTCAAAGGCGACGTGATAATTCAATAGAAAAAATTACACCATAGTAAATTCAAGGTATGTGTAAAACTAACGACATGTTCTGATGTGCCCGTAAAAACAGCTAGGATGGCCTGACTACGCAATGTAAGATTAACAAATACGGCCTGAGTACGCGAGGTATAAACTCCATGCAAATAAAACATATATAGTCACCATGCACACACGTGTCTACATATTTCAGGCATAGCCTCATGTGCCCATACAATCACGTGCATATAAAAAGTTAAAAAAATTAATAAAGTGAACATGCAATATTTTACACGAGTCAGGGTAAATTGTTTAGTTACATCAACTCAATTACACGACGCTCGATGTTGTATTTCCATCTTACACGGCAGCCCGAAGCTGAAAACCACAACATGCGGTGCAGCTCTACATTTCATTGTGTACCCAGGAGCAGGACACATCCCCAGTCCCTCTTAATATTTTGAACATCACATGCTGTCCTGAAAATGGGCAGATAATTAGCATAAGAATCAAGAAACTGAACATAATTTGCAACCAAAGAAACATATGTTGTCACCAGTCTGTATGTCTCCGTGACTGGTTAGAAAGCATCGATGCAAGATTTTTTTTTTTTTGTCACAGTAAGAAAATCTTCTAACGAGCACAAGGAACATGGGCGACTAATTCGATTTGTTCTCCATCGTAAGGAATTTTGGGCCAACCACTCACGTAAGAAATCTCAGAGGCATAAACAGCAAGACTACAACTTAATAAAGCTTAAAAAATCAGAGCCGAAGTGATAATTCAATAGAAAAATTACACCATAGTAAATGAAAGGTATATGTAAAACTAACGACATGTTCTGATGTGCCTGTAAGATTAAGCTTCAGTTTAACATGGACATGTAAATGTAAATTTTACTTCAGCAGCACCAGTAGCATTGCAATCTGAAGGCTGGACCTAGAAACTACAGGTCTGTTCATAACGGGCCAAACGGTCAGGTAATCATCTGAAGTTCAAGCACCCAAATAGAGAAATACAAACACTAAACATCATATCAGAAGTCCTCTCAACTGCCCTCAAAACATTGCAGATGCAAATCCATGCTCCAAACAACCATGGTACTGACTGGTATAGGGGTAAACTGATTATGTGCAAACCTAAAATACCAGCTAGTATGACAAGCTGAATCTAGGCATTATAAAATATGCCAATATTGCCCACATTAAAAATCCATTCCATGATAGATAAATAATTATGAGAACGATGCACGGATGGCTGTTTAAAAGTACTCCCTCCGTCCCAAAATAAGTGTCACAAAGTTGTCCAAAAGCGAATGTATCTATATTTGTTTCATGTCTAGATACATCCACTTTTTGACAAATCTAAGATAGTTATTTTGGGACGGAGGGAGTACTAGACTAGCACTAGATGGAGATACCATTGCAGCCAGCAAATAAAAAATGATGTAGAATTACATATCAGAAGAATCTTTTTCCACATCAACAGAATTTACGTCTGTAAAATTGAACAATTACGGACCAAAACTGATGCACAACGTGAGTGAAAAATCGATGCAAGAGGAAATAAATAGGCAGCCGAGACTCTCATTCAATGTGGAACATACCTTTATCTTATTGACATAATCCTATGGGCGACTAGCAGTTAATCTTGCTTTAAGAAATGACACTTCCTTCTGAGTATCAGACTAGCAAGCAAAAGTACTGCAGCAACTTCGATTTGTCATTCTAAATTGTTTTTGGCTAAAAGGACTGTCAGACTAATACAGATATCAAAAAGCTCATACGAAGTGCAGTTCACCATGCATAACAAGAACTGGAGCATTTTCGCCTAGCTAGATCATACAAATCTGATACGCAAAAGGCATTTGCATCATGGAAAGGAAATGTCGAATAAAAAAACACCCGGTACAAAGGAAAGGTTGGTCACCGGACCTAAACTGAAGCTCACCGACGTGTTCAGACCTCAGCGGGATCCCGATGCCGCCCTCAACAACCACCAGCCACGCTTTCCGACGGCGATGCCGATTCGGCCTGCAGCACACCCAGCCATATATAAAACGGAAAGGAACATAATTAATTGACCAGCAGATCGGAGAGGATTGAGCAAACGGATTAGCCTAGGTTGCAATGGATTATAAAATCAAAGCCTGAACAGCAAATGATGGGCAGCGACCTCACCATGATATGGTACGGGCACGAGGCGAGGATGGTGGCAACATGAACTGGCTGCGGGCGGCTGGAGCTCCTCGGCTGCGTTCGAGGCGTGGACCGCTGGAGCCCGGCGGCAGGAGCTCGATGGCAGGAGCCTAGATGGCAGGGCTTTAAGGCAGTGGCAATGGATCCGCGGACGGCCGATCCATGAGGTGAAGAAAGGTGCGACGGAGAAAGTGCTGCCGGTGCCTGGGCAGAGGATGCGACGCTGGCGGCGTTCGGCGGTTGGAACCGGTGTGCAAGACGGAGAGGAAGGGATCTGACGCTCACCACGCCTCACGCCGACCAAATCCTAGCTGCAGCCGCTCGCCGTCCGCCGCAATCCCGCCTGCGTCCGGTCGCCGCCGGCCGCAATCCCACCAGCTGCCGGTCGCCGCCAGCCGCAGACGCTCGCCGCTCGCCGCCGATTCCGCCGGCCGAGAACGATGTAGCCGAGGAAGCGAAGCGCACACTCGCCGTTCGCCGCCGGCAGCCGGAAACTCCGCCCAATTCCAACCGCTCGCCGCCGTATGGGTTGAACTGGAAACCACGATGGGGCAAATGAGGCGTAGCTCCCCAGCCCCACTGCCCCCACTACCCCACGACAAAAAATGATAGAAACCGTCGATGAAATAAAAAAGAAAAAAAAATTACGTTCGGTGGAGAAAAAAGAAAAAGGAAATTACGCTTGGGAAAACTGGGTTCGACCGTACCATGTATGGCTGGTCTGTCTCGGTGTATCGACCTGGGTGCAGAATAAGCCAGGTCATATATATCTCTACTATATAATATGAATAGAGGTGATGATGATGGTAGGTCATGATAAAACTATCCCTGAAGTTGATATAAATTACGCATCATGCCACCTATAAGTGAGAAAAAACGGTTCGGATAGGTTGCGTCCAGCACAATCCCGATCGGTAAGAAAAACCACGTCCCAACTCCCCCGTTTAATTCTCTGACCGACACGCACACGCACAAGAAAAACAGTAGCAATCGGATCGCTACACATGCGTACGAGAAAAAGGAAATAGCAAGGGGATGAGAATTAAATGGGGGAGTTGGGACGTGGTTTTTCTAAGTCAGCAAACGCTATTTGCTATCCGACTCGGTTTAGAACTTCTGACCAGCCAACAATGTTTCCTTTTAAAAAGGAACACGACCGCAACACGATCGCCTATAACAGAACACAACAATTAATCCACGGAAAACACTCATCAAATAGCCCACAGTTTTCACAAAGGAAAACACATATCCACTACCGCACTGTTCTGTCGACTTGGACGCCGTCTCGACGTTCTGCGCCTGTGTTTCTGCCACCAAGCTCACAGTTCCGCCGACTTCGCCGCCGTCTTGCTGTTCTTACAAAATTCACCTCAACTACATCCGCCCGTGTTTCTCCCCGTCCTCCTCATTTTGCTCTGGTCTGCAGGTAAGGCATAGTTATTTCAGTATATGAAACTTAATTTCGTATATGCTTGCTAGATTGATAACAGTGTTGGCAGAAAGAGTCCACCAAGTCTGTTTCAGATTTCTTTAGATTTCTTTAGATTTCTTTAGGTCTGCTGGTCCATTTCTTTAGATTTCTTAAGATAATCCACCAGATCTGTTTCAGACTAATCCAGCCATTGAAAACAAGATCATTTCTAAAAGTCCAAATGGACCGAACATGCTAAGTTCTTCTTTGGTCCTTCATTCTTTCCACTAACTTCTAACTTAGTGGTTTTGACTAGAGGTATCAAAGAGCTAACATGCAACTTCAAAATTTCTAAGGAGGAAGTCATGTAAGAAGTACAATTTAATCCTAAGGACTAGAGATGCATGCCATGCCCTGAAATTATTCTAAGTTAATGCAAGGCAAGCAAGATGGACAAAAATGACTAAGGACCAAAGGTCAACAATAAGTCAAAATAAATTCTAAGTAAAAGTTAATCAACATAAGAGAGGCTAAAATTCTCTAAGGAAAAGTGTTGTCAAAACACTTGTCAAAAAATTTCTAAGGAAGAAATAGTTTTATTTCGAGAGAGACAAAATATTTCTAAGTACTTTAAGTGCTAAAGTCTCCAAAATACTACTAAGTTATTTTACAACTCGAAAATAAGAAGAAAATAATTTTTAATACATTTTATTAATTAATATAACACCTAAAAAGCATTTAAACAATATTTACTCAAAAAATCATTAAAAAATTATTTTACAAAATTAATAGAGTATTCCTACGGCCAATACTTAGGCATACAAAATTATAGCAAAAGAGTTTGCTCAAAAATCTATTTTTAAACTCAATTTATAGTCAAAATACTAATTAAACCATTTTTAAAAATTAACTAATTTAATTTCGACAAAACCTCAAAATAAGTATACCAAAAGTTTCTATAAGTCATAAGCTTTCCAAAAATATAAAGTTTGCAAAATTTGGCCGAGCCAATAAAAATTAGTGATAGATCTAAGTTCCAGGGACTTTTCTGCTAAAACGCCAATCAAAACAAAAAAAATAGAAAAACGCAGAAATTCTGGATCCACGTGGAGCTGACGGGGCGCTGACGAGGCTTCGACGTGGCGGCTGACTGGGCGTCGACGTGGCTTGCTCCGATTCGCCCGTACTCCTTCGCGCTGAGGATCTGATCTAAGCCGTACGCAGCAGATCTAACGGCCCAGATCTAAGGACCTAAATCGAGCGGCGCGCCGGCCGGAGCATCGCCGGAAACCTAGCTCCCGCGGCGCGCCATGGCCGGCGGCGAGCAACGCGACGGAGGGAAGGGGTTCGGGATGCGCGAGTCGTACCACTGGGTGCAGGAGATCGCGGCGAAGACGAAGGCGTGGTCGTAGACGGCGGGGGAGCGTCGGGTGGTCGACAATGTCCCGCCGGAGTCGTCGGTGCGGCGGCGAGCTTCGGTCGATCACGGACACGGCGACCTGGGGCAAAACAAACCACGGGAAAAATCATACGGGTGCGCACGGACATCACAAAGAAGATGGGGCAGGGGAGAGAGCTCGAGGTGGTCGAGGCTCACCGGAAAACGCGAGGAACGGCGGCGGCAATGGCAGCACGGCAGCGGCGATTGCGGCAGCCTGGGGGCGTCTTAGGCTAGGGTTCTTGGGGGGTTCGGAGGAGGGGGTCGTGGCCTATATATAGGGGCAAAAGGATTTGCTCAAAACGGTTTGGAATCCCCGAATCGCGGAGATGATTTCGTGCTCGACATGGACTCGTTTTCGTGCGTAGGAGGTTGGAGACGAGTGACGTCATTCCTGACGTCATGGGTGGGTCCCACACATCAGTGACAGAAGGGGAGGGAGAGTGGGCCGTGGTTCGCTTGCTGGGCTTCTGCGCGTTGCACCGTGCGGTAGATAGGGCGTCCTAATTTTTTGTTCAAAACATTTTCTTTTTCTAAAGGAAACTTTAATAACTTTTAAAATAAATGTCCAAATGGACTCAAACCAGTTTCTAAAATTTTGTAAAATCAAACTCCTTGTTTTGAAACTTTCAAAAAGCATTTCCAAAATATTTTGTCAACTATATTTTTGAAAAGTGTAAAAATGAATTTTAGACATAATAATGTTATTTGAAGACTATAGGTTTTTATAAATTCCTTTTGAAATTATATTTTAAACCAAAGCAATTTATGAGTAATAATATTACATATCACTCAAAAGATACTTTGCATAAAACTCATTTTGTTTAAAAAGGGTTTGATGATTCAAAATGAACCCAAAACTTATTTTAAAATCCAAATACATATTTTCTTTCAAAAGCAAAACCATAAAGCTTGAAAATAGAGAATAGGTAAGTAATAGAATAATTCTCAAAACTTACAAACTATTCACAACCAAACACACTTTTCAAAATAGAAATCATTTTGATTTCCAAACTAGGATTTTAATAGACAATATGACACTTAATGTCAAAGTTTAAAAATAGGTTTTAAAGTAAACAAATGTGGCTTAAGTAGATCTTAAATACAACAATATAAAACATTTGCAATTATTTATATTGCAACAGATTCAAACGATTTCACAAACAATTCTAGCAGAACAACACATTCATAAAAGTCAAATGAAAACATGGAGCATTCTTTGCTCTACTAATATATTTTGTTAAATATGTTTTCAAGTGGAATAATTATTCTCACTTTTTAAAATATCCAAATGCAAACAATGCTATATGATGATGAATGTATGCATGAATTTTCTTTTCAAAGCAAAATACTTAATAGTTTTTAAAAAGTTTTAAATTTTTCTGAGTTTTCAACTTTTTGAAAACTAGGGATGTTACACATTGATTGGAGCGTTAGTGAAGAGAATGGACATTGGCAAATGACCAAAACACAAAAATGATAAAATTTCAAGCAAACAAACTTCAGTTCCAACATAAGCATCCACATTACATTGTCCATAATTTACGAAGCTAATAAAGCATATTATACATATATATTATCTTCCCTGAATCTTGAGGAGGGGAAGAAAAGCACCTGCTGGCTACAGTTGGAACATCAATAGTAACTTCAATGTGGCCATGCTCAATGCTTCCATTATAGTTCTTTCACTGCCCTCCTACAGAAAAGGAAAATGAGGTCAAAATCAAAATATACCAGTAGCCTAAGTACACTTCTTTCACCATACAAATTGTAATCAAGAATTTTCAGAATGCGAGCAAAGATTAAAAGAAATATGTCACATAATAAATGTGAAACTCATTCATGCTAATCACCTTACCTCTACTAAAAGCAAAGACATGGGGAAAACTTGGTTTAACAAACATGGGAGTAAATTTTCTGAAATAGATATTGGTAGTTAGCACCAGACCATACCATAATTATCTCGAGACAAAGCAAGCAAGTGGCAGTCTAGACATCATGAGGATAATGCCAGTCTAGACATCACTCTTAACATAGCAAAGTGATAGTTATGAAAATAATCAGGATACAATCAAGAATAACGACCATAAACAAAGAAGCATGTATCATGGAAAGTGGAATGGGGTTAGCTAAATTTTGAAGGCAATGGCCTGGACTGGGCTATCTAATATTTTTAAAGGCAACGACCTGGACTATTTTTTTAGTATATTGGCCTGAACTATTTGTTCACCATTGGTGCACACAACACACATGTACACACACACACAACACACACATTACCCGAATAGTTTTTCACCAATAATATCAAGACAAATGTAGGCAGAACAAAGAAGAACCGAGGGAGCACTTATACACACAAAACATAAATAAGAAATAGGCCTAGTTTTGTACTAATATATTCTTGGTCACAGACATCAACCTGAATTGATAAAATATCATAAATAGGCCTAGCAGCAAGATGATAGTGCCAGGTAGCAGACTTGCTGTAGATAGATTGAATGGCATATTCTTGGAGCTGGTGCCCATGCTTGCAGCTCGTGATGTGCAAAACGTCACAAAAAACACAAACAAATTGAAACAATAAGCACCTAAATCATGAGGATGCTACTGACTTAGAGCTGGAAAAATCGAAAATTGGGACAGCTAGTAACTGAATTATATGTACATTATGAAAACATAGCTAGAAACAGCAAGCATGCGTCAATAAGGGAGGGAATGAGCATAGAGGCGCTGCTGGGATTCAATTAGGAATGCGGCCACTGACTAGTGAAGACCTGATCCTATAGACCTATGCAAGAAATGAAAAAGATGATGACGGTAAAGACTATTGAAATTATACAAACAAGGGGGCGAGGCAAGAAAGTCCCTGCGATGGACAGATGGATTTGTCCTCCTGGATGCCAATTTCCCTATAAGATCAACATTTCAATTAGAGAGCACACATAGTTGAATTTCAAATACCTACAGCGAGGGAGAATATGTGAGTTATTCAGTTAGGTTGCCAAAAAGGATACCTATCATTAGTTCATTACAAATTGGGAATTTTCTTGCAGAGAGAGAATGCCAAATAATGTATTCCGCATAAGCTACCAGACTAATGATTGGTTAAATCCAATATTTCCATTATATATATAAAGTAATATTGAAAGGATCGTATGACACCTAGAGGGGGGGAGGGTGAATAGGTGCTACTTCAATTTTAGTACTTTTTAAATTTAGGCTTGACACAAAAGGTAAAATCGCTAGATATGCAACTATGATGAATTTACCTATATGACAAGCTAGCAACTAAGCAAGGTACACTAAGTAAAGACGGTAAACAAGGATAGAAGTAACCGAAGTGAAAGCACGCAGAAACACGGATGTAATCCCGAGTTCCTCCTTTTTAGGGGAGTACGTCTCGTTGGAGAGGTGTGAGCTACCATGAAGGTCAAAACTCAACCGCCACAAAGGCGTCAGCTTCTTCTCCGATGAACCGCACCACAAAGGTTTGGTTCACCTTCCACTATCGGAATCCTTCAAGGCGGAATCCGGAGCCCTTACAACAACGATCCGTGGCACAACCCACAAGAGGATTGGGGGCTCCCGAACAGCTACAAATCTGTCACAAAGACAACAAGTGAGTATAACAAGGAGCTAGGTTTTCCTAATGGAAATCCTAGCCAAGGGGGCCTCAAGTAAATGAGGGGGAAATGTAAATCGGCTTGGTGAAGATGTAGATCTTGGTCTCCTCCTTCGATTCCCCAACTTTGAGCTTGATTGAGTGGTTGGGTAGGGAGATCTAGGAGGAGGAAGCTTGCATTAATGGAGGTGAGAGAGTATGTGAAGCTTGGTCTTCATTGGAGAAGAAGACCCCTTTATATAGCCTCTCTCCAAAAACTGGCCGTTGGACTCACCAGATTCCCACAGCGGTACTACCGCTACGTGTAGAGCGCTTCGCCTGCTTCGCGTCGAGCCGTTGACCTTCCAGCGGTACTACCGCTGGACCTGGTGGTACCACCGCCCGGTACCGCTGGAGGTTCCGCTGGTACCAACAGAAGCACAAAAGCGGCGGTACCCCGAGCTCCAGTCATTCTTACTGACTTAGCCTTTCTAAGAGGAAGGATGCCCTTTTCTAATTCAATGCCTGCCTATTCTTGTTATTCCATGCTAACCATATCACACAGAAAGCTACCGCGGGCGGTAGTAGTCCTTCGCCACAGCTCCGATGCGCTGCGAAATGCATGTGGCGGTACCACCGCCATGGAGCGGTACTACCACTGGGTACCGCTGGGGGTACCGCTGGTACAAATAGACGCCGAAAAACGGCGGTAGCTGCGCCCTTGTGCGTAGCGCAGCACATAGGAACTGTGCAGCGGTACTACCGCTGCCTGGGAAAAACCTTCCCGCAGAGCCTGTTGCGTGTAGAATTCAACCATGATCATTTACCTACTAATTCCTGCACTGATCAATAGATGTATTAGACTAACTAATTGTGTTGTTAACAAACACCAAAACCATGTTCAAGGAGATGCACTTTCAATCTCCCCCTTTTTGGTATTCGATGACAACACAAGTAGTTACAACGCAATGGGCTAGTAAAATTTAGACGGAGCTCCCCCTAGACACGTGCATTACTCTAAATGTTGTTGAATACACAAATGCACATCATCTAGGATCAACACTCCCCCTAGATTTTACAAACCATGCAAGCATATAGATAAACAGTAATAGAGACTTGCATGAATAGAAGACATGAACAAAGGTCATAACAAATAAAGGAGTTCACATGTCTTACACCACATGATGGAAAGATCCAAAGGCTAAAAATAAACCAAGTGTTCACAAGCAACTAAAAAGAGACGAAACAAGAACGAGCTTGTGACACAACCCTTGCAACTCCCCCGCGCAACCTACTAGATATCTCTCCCTCTTTGGCATCGAGTCACCAAAAAGGGAAAAGATCGATGCTACGTCCCACAGCTACTCGAAGCCAGCTGGAGACTGCTGGGAGGTGGCGTCGTCTTCCTCATAGTCAGACCAAGTGATGACATTCCCTTCGCTGTCTTGAGCTTGTCATTCATCCCAAGTCTTGATATGCTGCTCAGAACCTGATGGAACATCTTCACCTTGAGCACGACGGAGAGCAACCTCAGCCTGACGGGCCTTCATCTTCTCTTCATATGTATCATACTAGAACCTCTCCACTTTCTTGGACACCTTGAAGATCTTCTTCATTTGAAGAGCCATCCATTTCATGGGTCCAACCTTAGAGGGACCAGCCTCGTCAACCACTTCCTTGCTTGTCTTCTTAGGGTGAGACTTGATGAGGAGCTTCTTGCCTTTGTGGGGAATCCATTTCTCCATATCGCCAAGGTCTTCAATGGGTTGTTCTCAAGCCACTTCCAACGATGATGCGCATGATGAGAGGAGCAAAACTATGTTCTTCCTCTTGCTAATGACGTGCCACAACTCATTCCAGATATAGTCCATAACATCCAATTGCTTCCCCTTGCCTTGCATTTCCTTGGTGAGAAGCAAGAGATTCTTGAGATAGGCATGAATTTCATCGATGTTGCCAACCTTGGGGTTGATGGTTTCACGATAAATCCGGTGCATGATGTCCCATGTGGGAAAGAGGCCCTTGGATTTACCAACCTTCCACTTGACAGCACTCTCGGGATCATAAAGAGGGAGGAGCTGCGAACATCCTTGGCTTCGACCCCCGGAAAGTGAACACGGAAATGAGTTTCTTCAAAATCATCAGGCTCAAAGGGACCAAACTCCTCATACTCAAACATGGCAGCAACATCTTCCCAAAGCACTTCAAACTTTTGGTCCTTAGTCATCCATACAATGCGACGCTTAGTTTCATTTCCCATGTGAACAGTGGCAAGGAATTGGGCAACCAGCTTCTCATCAAAATCCTGCTCCAACTCCATCATAGGCAGTAGTCCAAACTCCTCACATATAGCAAGAGCTTCTCCAAAATATTCAGGATGGGCTTCATGTGTGCCATGTTGATATGATGCTGCTCCACATAGTTGTCCTTGGGCTTCTTCAGGAGAATCTCATTGTAGATCTGTTCTTGAAACTTGTTGTGGAAATAGGGATTGTTACCCCGAATAGATGGAATTTGCTCCATCCTCTCAATGACATAGCAGTCTTGCACCCTCTTGGCAATGAAATCTTGATCAGACATGTCACTTGCAGACTTGGGGCGAGCTGCAGCTTTGGGCTTCACTTGTGGAGGAAACTTCCGACGGGTGACAGGAACCCCATCAATCTCATCTCTAACTTCGTCTTCACTTGTGTCTGTGCGCTGTTTCTTGTTCCCAGCAGCCTTGGTACGAGCAGCACGAGGCTGACTACCTGTGAAGAGCATAAGGAGGGGCAAGCATATAGGTAAGAATGCACAAAGTTCATGAAATGTGGGAAAGAACTCATGGTACAAGATTAGAGGAAATTATGCTAGAATTGGAGTGCTACATCTAGGTGACAAGATGTAACAACAAGGTAATAGGATGGCTTCAAGAGGAAGCCCTAAAATTACCTAGGGTTACTCCTCAAAATCTAGATGAAGAACTTTAAATCTAGCCAACAAATTTCCAGTAAAATTCTACACAAGGTTCAAGATCCACATGTGCTACACTTCTACCAACTCAATCTACCACGAATTCACAAAAGATAGCCACGAATTTCATCTTCATCCATCAACTAGATGATAGAGAGGGAAAGGGCGTACCGGAACTCATGGCAGAGGATCGAGGAGAGGGAGAAGTGCAGGAGCCGTCCGGGGTGGAGGAGCACGAGCTCCCGTGGCCGGAGGGCCGCTTCCCGGCGGAGGAGATGGCCGGCGGCGGTGGGATCTGAGAGGAGAAGGGACGGGAGAGAGAGAGCAAATGAGAGTCAACTCTCAAAAAACTGCTCGTCCCGTGCCTTATCCGCTCAGAACCCCGTGGCGGTACTACCGCTCGATCCAGCGGTAGTACCGGCCCCGATACTGAGCGGGCGCTCGGGCGGTACCGCGCTGCGCAGTGTTTTGCGAAAAACACGCACATCGGTAGTACCGCCAGAGGGCCCGGTAGTACCGGCGCCTGGGGCAAAAACAGCTAGGGCTCAAAAAGAGCCCGAAACCGTTTTTACCGCCGGTTCGACCATCCACATAGCTAGGAACACGAACAAAGTGCATTTTAGAAAGACATGGCTTATGGGATACGAGTTGTGGCTTAGGATAGAGCAAGTAACTGGGGAAGAAGAGTATGCCCAAATTTGCAAGAATCAAATTGAAAGGCCAAACTTGAGCACTCTTCCAAACTCAACACTAGAAACCCAAATAAACCAAAAAAGATCAACTCCTCATAGGAGGAGGGCGGTGGCCGGCCACCATATATGAGTATGTGGTGTGACACCGCGAAGATATATCTTGGGTTCACGCCACTACTCGTCATTTAAGCTCACAATTCATAGAACGAATATAGAGCAAATGAGTTCTTAATATTGGCATAATGGGGGAGGGATAGTCCAATGGATTAGGACCGCACTCCCCCTATGTCCATGCCTACACCTAAACCAAATAGATAGTCAAAAATAGGTGTGTATGCAAGATGGTCAAGTCAAGCTCCTAGAATCCACGATATTTAGCTCATGCCTCAAAAGGTGAATCTTGCTTCATCAAGTGGCTTCGTGAAAATGTCGGCAAGTTGATCTTTGGTTGGAATATAGCCAAGCTCAATATCACCACGAGCAATATGATCCCGAATAAAATGATGACGAATCTCAATATGCTTCGTTCTTGAGTGTTGCACCGGATTGTGGCCAATCTTGATAGCACTTTCATTGTCACATAAAAGAGGCACTTTGTCACAATTGACACCGTATTCCTTTAAAGTTTGCCTCATCCATAACAATTGAGTGCATGCACTAGCGGCCGCCACATACTCGGCTTCGGCGGAGAGAGATATGCAATTTTGCTTCTTAGAAGACCAACTCACCAAGGACCTACCAAGAAATTGGCATGCCCCGGAAGTTGATTTCCTATCATCCTTGCAACCGGCCCAATCCGAATCCGTGTACCCGGCAAGAGAGAAATTAGTGCCCTTTGGGTACCACAAACCAAACCTTGGGGTATCAACCAAATATCGAAGGATTCTATTGACCGCCACCATGTGGCTTTCTTTAGGAGCGGCTTGATACCTTGCACACACCCCTACACTCAACACAATATCGGGTCTAGATGCACAAAGATAAAGCAAAGAACCAATCATAGAGCGATAAAGTTTTTGATCAACATCGATACCGTCGGGTTAAGTTCAAGATGGCATTTGGTGTCCATGGGAAACCGCTTCCCTTAGCATTGTGCATATTGAACCTCTTGAGCATGTCTTGGGTATATTTGGTTTGAGAGATGAAAGTCCCTTCATTCAATTGCTTGATCTCAAAACCGAGAAAGAACTTCAATTCGCCCATCATAGACATCTCGAACCTATCGGTCATAAGCTTTGAAAATTCATCATTGAAAGCTTTGTTAGATGAGCCAAATATAATATCATCAACATAAAGTTGGCATATGAAAAGCTCCCCTTTGACCCTCTTGGTAAAGAGAGTGGGATCGATTTGCCCCAATTCAAATCCACGGTCTAGCAATAGCTCTCTTAGGTGCTCATACCAAGCACGAGGTGCTTGTTTGAGACCATAGAGCGCCTTATCAAGCTTGTAGACATGGTTAGGGAATTTAGGGTCCTCGAAACCCGGTGGTTGCTTAACATATACCAACTCCTTTAAAGGACCATTAAGAAAGGCACTTTTCACATCCATTTGTTGCAATTTAAAGTTATGATGTGATGCATATGCAAGAAGGATACGGATGGACTCAAGGCGAGCCACGGGTGCATAAGTCTCTCCAAAATCAATGCCTTCAACTTGAGAGTACCCTTGTGCAACCAATCTTGCCTTGTTCCTCACAACCATTCCATGCTCATCTTGCTTGTTCTTGAATATCCACTTTGTGCCTATAACATTGCGGCAATCTTTTGGCTTCTCAACTAGATTCCACACTTTGTTGCGCTTGAAGTTATTGAGTTCATCATGCATAGCTTCTAACCAATCCGGATCTTCAAGAGCTTCAAACACTTTCTTTGGTTCCACCATGGAAATATGAGCTTGATGTTCACTAAAGCTTGCCAATTGCCTTCTTGTGGTAACACCCTCTTGTGGTCACCAAGGATGTTTTCTAGATGGTGACTCTTTATTTAAAGTCTTTTCAACTCTTGCTTTACGACGGGCTTCGATATCTCTATTGCATCTTGGAGGTATCTCTTGATCATCTTGATCATTTGAGTCCCCGTCTTGACCGGAATGTTGACCTTGATCATCTTGAAGCACATCTTCAACAATGGAAGGAGAGGGTTGATCTTGGTCATGACCTTGGCTAGCATCAACAATAGGAGAACTTGGTTCTTGCATAGCAACTTGGTCAACATGAGGAGGGTCTTGAACTTGTTCTTGGGGTGGTGCATCATTTGCTTCCATGATAGGCGCCGTTTCAACTTGTGATGAAGAGGCCTCCACTTGAATGGAGCTTGGACTTGCTTGAGGAGACTCGTAATGAATCTCAACGGGACGATGGAAACCAATGCCCATTCTTCTTATAGCATCTTGAGGCTCTTCATTATCTACATCACAAACATGAAATTGCGCCACTTGGGAGCCGTCATTCTCATCGAACCTCACATCACAAGATTCTATGACTTTCCCAACGGTTTTGTCATAGACTCTATAGGTGTGAGATTCGGCACCGTACCCAACAAAAACACCCTCTAAAGCTTTAGATTCAAATTTAGACAAACGAACACTTTTGTTCTTATAGAAACACTTACAACCAAATACTCGGTAGTAGGAGACATTGGGCTTGTTGCCGGTGAGCATCTCATAAGATGTAAACTTCTTGCCAACTCGAAAGAATAGCCGGTTTGATGAATGACACGCCGTGGAGATAGCCTCGGCCCATAAGAAGAGTGGAGACTTAAACTCCGCCAACATAGACCTTGCCATATCCATGAGAGTCCGGTTCTTCCTTTCGGCTACACCATTTTGTTGAGGGGTATATGCAGCGGAATATTGATGACGAATCCCCTCTTCACTAAGAAACTCATTTAAGGTGTAGTTCTTGAACTCGGAGCCATTATCACTCCTAATGACCAATATAGGGACATTGTATTGGCGTTGAACTTCATTGGAAAAGTCGATGACGGCTTGTTGGGTCTCATCCTTCGTCTTGAAGAAATAAACCCAAGTAAATCTTGAATAGTCATCAACAATCACCAAACAATATTTCTTCCCACCAAGACTGGTTGAGGCACGGCACCAAAGAGATCAACATGAAGAAGTTCCAATATCCTCTTTGATGAAATGATGGTCTTGCTTGGATGGGGAGAATCATGCATCTTT
The DNA here is from genome assembly GCA_947311845.1 of Poa pratensis. Lineage (NCBI taxonomy): Eukaryota > Viridiplantae > Streptophyta > Magnoliopsida > Poales > Poaceae > Poa > Poa pratensis. The sequence continues at coordinate 294,776 of CAMZMU010000095.1, read as the reverse complement.
CCTTCAACACAAGCCCTACAAAGACGATCTCTAGAAAAAGAAACATTGTCTTTTAGTCCAAGAATGTGGCCACCCTTGTGAAGACTTTGCAAAGTTCTCATGTTGACATGGGACAAGCGGCGATGCCACAACCATCCCACGTCGGCCTTTCCGAATAGGCATATTGCTTGAGTGTTGGTAGACCCCGAAAAGTCCACCACGAACAACTCATTTTCAACATACCCAACGAACATGACCTTTAGAGTCTTGCTCCTCAAGAGTACCACCATATCAATAGTAAAATGGACATCAAAATTCATCTTATTAAGTGCACGAACGGACATAAGATTGTAACCGAGGGACTCGACAAGCATGACATTTACAAGGGTGATATCCTTTGCAACTACCACCTTGCCGAGACCCGTTACCTCCGCTTTTGATTTATCACCATAGGAGACGGATGCTTGATTTATATTTGGTCCCAACTCCGTCATGATCTCCTTGCTTCCGGTCATATGACTAGTGCATCCACTATCAACCACCCATTTAGACCCACCGGAAGCATAGTCCTACAAGAAATCATTGCTTGGTTTTAGGTACCCATTTCTCAATGGGTCCTCTTTTGTTAGCAACAAGGGTCTTAGGAACCCAAATAGAGTAAGCAATGTAACCATCATAAGGACCAACATATTTTGCATAAACATCCCATAATAATCAACATAAAGAATGTAGTTGGGATTGTTATGCCCCGCAAAGTCACTACGAGTGGTCTTGCCCCTAGTGGCATTACCACCCGCAATGGAAGTCTTGGCTTGTGCGGGCTTGGCATTGGTGTTTCTCTTCTTCTTCTTTGCCTTGGCCACATAACCAAGACCCTCCTTCCCTTTGTGTGGCTTTTGCTCAAAAATTTGAGCAACAACCTTTTCTTTACCTTTAGGAATAGAGGTCTTGGCACTAGTGGCCTTGGCAAGCTCAACCTTCAACCTAGCATTTTCCTCAATAACATTTGCATGATCACAAGAGGGAGTAGAGTGCTAGGTGAGTTAGATTTAGAAAGTTGAGTTTGAAGTTGCTCATGAGACTTGACTAGAAGAGAGTGGGTACTTTCCAAGGCCTTGTGAGCCTTGTTAAGTTTCTCCACATCCTCAAGGAGTCTAGCATTAGCAACCACAAACTCGGCTTTCTCCTTTTTAATCACTTTATATTTAGCAAAGACATGGTCTCTATCCTTAATGATTTTAGCAATTATTTCATCATTTTTATCATCAAGAGACTCAATTCTTTCCTCAAGAGAGTTCTATATTCACTCTCTTCTTCAAGAGAAGCATTCAAGGATGCTATGGTGAGAGAATCCTCTCTCTCAATTTTTCCCTTGTCATCAAGGATTTCTTCGGCCGCATCAAGTTGTCTCAAGAGAGACTCAACATATGCCTTAGTTTCACCTTGCAAGTTAGCCACAATAGTATCGGAAGCAACAAGTTCTTTCTTAATCACAAGACTAGTTTTATCATCTATTTCATGCATAGTCTTGGGAGTAGAAGATGATACCTCGGTGACGTGAGCCATGAGGCAACGAGCGGTGTTGATGGAGAGGTTCTCATTGGGGGATTCGAAGAGAGAAGGAGGTGGAGTTGATACAATGGCCAAAGCGGCCACCTCACGAGTGGGTTCTTCTTCTTCTTCGGAATCCTCGGAAGGATACTCTTCTTGAGTCATCAACACAATTCTTGGTGCTTTCTTGAAGAATGGCTTCCTCTTGACAAAAGGCTTCTTTTGTATCATGTTTGATTGGCCCTTGAGGACAAGCCTTCCACCGTTTTGCTCTCTATTCTCATATGGACAATCTTTGATGAAGTGATGCTTGTTATGACAATTGTAGCAAGTCTTTATCCTATTAGCAAACTCCTTCTTCCCGCTTGGATTGTTTGCATGATCAACTTGAGCCTTTGCCTTGGCCGGGTCACGCCAAAAGTCCTTGTTGCAAGAGCTATGTGACCATGGAGGGCTTGTTCAAGATCATCGGGAGGAAGGTTGTTCGGGCATGCTTCAACTTCATCATGTTCATCAAGGCACACAACCTTGGCCTTCAAAGCAAGAGAGGGACCTTGCTTCATTCCCATGGCCCTAGCACGGTTGTCTAGAGCATTCTTGGTGGCAACCTTGGAGGCTTGCATCTCTTGCATAACTTCATTGGATGTCATCTCAAGGTAGTTGAATTTTCCTTGAAGGGCCTTCAAGTCAACGGGCTCGAAGGGCATGAGTGCATTCACATACTTCCTCTTGATCCAAGCATCATCCACATAGGTTGCCCCAACATTGAAAAAGGCTTGGGCAAGAGTCTTGAGTCTTGCATACATCTCTTCATGAGTTTCACTATCAAGCATGTAGAAGCCTTCGGCTTCATTGTTCAAAGCATCAAATCTATTCCTCTTCATGCTTTCATTTCCAAGGAACACCTCAAGGCATCCCAAGCTTCTTTGGCGGTGGAGACATTTTGAATGTGATGAAGACCACTTTCTCCAACGGCAAGTTCAATCATGTGGAGAGCGGAAGCATTGAGTTGTTTCTCGGCCACCTCTCTTCTTGTCAAGTTGTTAGGATTCACGGCCTTGTATCCCTCTTGAATGATCCTCCAAAGCTCGATAGAGGAACTGTTGATATGAGATTTCATTAAGTGTTGCCAAGTAGCAAAAGCCAATGCATTAAGTTTAGGAGGTGGACCCAAAGGGTTTATGCGAGTATGATGGATAGGTGGGTCGGGAGAGTACACAAAGGGAACCCCATGGTACTCCGGCTTCCCACCTTCGGGAGTGGTGGTAGATGTGGAAGATTTCTTAGGGTCGGTTTCTTTATCTTCAACCCCTTTCTTTTCTCTTTTCCCTCCTCGGTATCACCGTCATGGGAGGTAGCGGAGTCTCTAGTGGGGTGGTCTCCTTAGGAACCTTGCCACTTGCGAGTTGCTTGATCAAGTCACGCATCTCGGCAAATTTGGTATCCATGGACGATTCAAAGATGTCTCCATCAATTTGAGATCGGCCATGGATGCCGTAGTGGCTTGGTCCTCCGGGATCACCTCACTTCGTGTCATACTTCTCTTAGGCGGTTAAGCCCAACAAGAGAGCCGAGGCTCTGATACCAATTGAAAGGATCGTATGACACCTAGAGGGGGGGGGGTGAATAGGTGCTACTTCAATTTTAGTACTTTTTAAATTAGGCTTGACACAAAAGGTAAATTCTCTAGATATGCAACTATGGTGAATTTACCTATATGACAAGCTAGCAACTAAACAAGGTACACTAAGTAAAACGGTAAACAAGGATAGAAGTAACCGAAGTGAAAGCACGCGGAGACACGGATGTAATCCCGAGTTCCTCCTTTTTAGGGGAGTACGTCTCGTTGGAGAGGTGTGAGCTACCACGAAGGTCAAAACTCAACCGCCACAAAGGCGTCACCTTCTTCTCCGATGAACCGCACCACAAAGGTTTGGTTCACCTTCCACTATCGGAATCCTTCAAGGCGGAATCCGGAGCCCTTACAACAACGATCCGGGGCACAACCCACAAGAGGATTGGGGGCTCCCGAACAGCTACAAATCTATCACAAAGACAACAAGTGAGTACAACAAGAGCTAGGTTTTCCTAATGGAAATCCTAGCCAAGGGGCCCTCAAGTAAATGAGGAGGAAATGTAAATCGGCTTGGTGAAGATGTAGATCTTGGTCTCCTCCTTCGATTCCCCAACTTTAAGCTTGATTGAGTGGTTGGGTAGGGAGATCTAGGAGGAGGAAGCTTGCATTAATGGAGGTGAGAGAGTATGTGATGCTTGGTCTTCATTGGAGAAGAAGATCCCTTTATATAGCCTCTCTCCAAAAACTGGCCGTTGGACTCGCCAGATTCCCACAGCGGTACTACCGCCAGGGGCGGTGGTACTACCGCTACGTGTAGCGCGCTCCGCCTGCTTCGCGTCGAGCCATTGACCTTCCAGCGGTACTACCGCTGGACCTGGTGGTACCACCGCTGGACCTGGCGGTACCACCGCCCGATACTGCTGGAGGTACCGCTAGTACCAACAGAAGCACAAAAGCGGCGGTACCCCGAGCGGTACCGCGGGCGGTAGTAGTCCTTCGCCACAGCTCGATGCGCTGCGAAATGCACGTGGCGGTACTACCGCCAGGAGGGCCGGTACTACCGCCATGGAGCGGTTCTACCGCTGGGGGTACCGCTGGTACCAACAGACGCCGAAAAACGGCGGTACCTCTGGCGGTACCACTAGCGGTAGCTGCACCCTTGTGCGTAGCGCAGCACATAGGAACTGTGCAGCGGTACTACCGCTGGAGCCAGCGGTACTACCGCTGCCTGGGAAAAACCTTCCCGCAGAGCCTGTTGCGTGTAGAATTCAACCGTGATCATTTACCTACTAATTCCTGCACTGATCAACAGATATATTAGACTAACTAATTGTGTTGTTAACAAACACCAAAATCATGTTCAAGGAGATGCACTTTCAAATATGCATATGAGATATATCAATGCTGGCAAGTAGTGATTCTGACCGAACTACAAAAAAATGCACGAACCAAATAGGGAACCTTCTTGAGCACAATGGTGTTAAACCTTTTGATAAGAAGCAACCATAGATAGAGTACCACCTGTAGAAGAGTACTGAGTGCCCAGTGGTAATATGTTCAACAACCAATGAATACTGCAACATAAGAAAAGCTTCAAAAGTCACGTAAACATACAACATGGCAGCACGTTTGGCATTCAACACCAAGAGCTCTATACTGAATTAGTTGCTGAATCAAACAATTTGCAGAAACACCTCGAACATATCATTGTAATTAATCTTTAAGATTGCATCACCAACAGGAGTTACATGGCATAGAAATAAAAATGCCGAGGTACTAAAATTGTTATTATGCTATAGAGAATGTACTATGATGCCAAGCAAGCAAACCAGTACACGCCTAATATGCAAGAAGAGGTTCTATGGCATAACATAAGTTGATTTTCATGACGTGAATGAGGTGCTTAATGACACGCAACATGAAGCAAAAAGTTACACTGATCAGTCTAGTACAGTGTACCTACCCATTTAAGTGATGAACCGACTATGAAAAAGATTTGAGTAACAGAAGGTGAACGAAAATGCATTAGCCTCTCTCCGTTGCAGCCAGTACCTGGACCAGCCGGATCCCTCAACTTCTCTCTCAAACACAGATCCAATGAATCGCTGTACAGAAATCAGAAGACACATATCAGCACGTCTGATCTGACCAAGCAATCAAAAGTGCAGGAGAAGGAGGGGTCGACACAAACCTGATCCAAACACAAAGAAGAAGACGGGTTGGGTGCTCGGGGTGGAGTTCATAAACCTGCAGCTCCACCACCTGCTCCTCCCGACGGCGGTCCGAGCGGCCGGCGACGTTGTCTTCTCGGCGAGATGCAGCGGAGGCTCCTAGACGACGGCACACTCATGGTGGCCCAGCAACCTCGTCGAGCTCGTCGACGCCCGGCCGCCGTTGCCCTGCCCTGCCTGGCACCGCCGCCCTGTCCGGCCACGCGCGGTGAGCTCGCTGTGGCCTCTCGGCAGCCGCCGAACTCGCCTCCGGCCACCAGGGCTTGGACATCGAGCTCTGTCCTGTCCGTTGCCCTCGTCCCGCATCAGCTTTGTGCCTGCAGCAGTAGCCCGCATCAGCTCAACGATAAAATCCGAAATAAATCAATAGAAAAAACTGAAAAGGAAAAGAGAAGATCTCACCACGAGCAAGCATGAGCTCAGCTTGGGGAGGCCATTGCCCTGCCTGGCCCGGCCACCGATTTGCCCGGCCAACGTCGTGCCTGGCCGCCGCCGTCCTGCCCGCCGCCGCCCGTGCACGGGAGCTCGACCTGAGTAGCGCCTTCTCCCGTGGAAGATGGAGAAGCGGCCAGGGAGGAGAGAGCAAGGGCGACGCCGGCAACCGGAGAAGGTGTAGGCGGGGACGGCGGCGCGAAGGAGGAGAAGGAGAGGAGAGACGCGAGGGATTGGGGGGAGAGAGAGGACGCGAGGGATTGGCGGCTAGGGTTTTCCACCGCGGTGAGCGGCTTATATACCACACACGCAAAATGACGATTTTACCCCTGAATTTCGACAGAACCACGACCCCTGCCACCGCGCCGACGCGCTGTTTCGCAGTGCACACGGGAATAACCTACCACGCAGGATGACATGTGGGTCCAGAAAATACCAGGGGCCACCGGCAGTGACTCGGGTAACCTCCGTGCGGGTAGAAAAGCGCCGGCCAATGGGGATCGCTAGGAGATGGACGGCTGAGATCGCTGGTCAAAATTTCCAAATCGCTGTGAAGCCTCCTAGCACCCCCAAGAATGTAATCTTTAGATTCGGAGTACAAAAGGAGACAAGCTTAGTAGAAGCATCGGCCAAATGTAGAGATACCTGCAAGTGTATACAGGAGTATTAAAAAATCAAAACCGCTTCAGTAGAGATGAAATAAACAACCAGTAGCAGTATACACTCCATGAAAACCCGTTTACTCTGTGCAAATGTATGAATCCTAAAATCGCTTACACTGTTCCAACACAAACAAAACATAAATACACTGACTTGTCCATACTCCGTGGAACCTAAAAAAATCCAGAAAGAGTTCAGCGTTAAGGAACCATACTATACAAATAATTAAACAATGTGAGATTCGGAGAGGGGTCGGCTATGACAACATGGCTTGCTGTCAACGTCGTAGTCTCATAGACCCCATGGTACCGAAGCCTCCAGCCGAGTTTGTACGTATCAAGCATAGAGAAGGATGGATCGGAAGGTTGGTCAAAAAAAGAAGTGGTCTCCTCTTAGACCAAACCCATGGTGTCCAAACTTTACGTTGGTGAGAAGTGGCGACAGAGCTGGATGGAGGAGTAGCATGTTGTGTGTGTCAGGAGTGGAGAAAAATGCTAATGAAGGTGGAAATTTATAAGGACAAAACCGAGAGTTGCGAGTGAAAGGTCACACGTCGTTTGTATCTGGATACCTTCATGACTCACCAATTTTATAACAGAGATCATACAGGGAGACGAAGTGTGTTTTTTAAGAGCGACTAATTAATGATCCACTCGGAAAAGTGTCTTGAACGCTTTCACTAAAAAAATAAAGTGGTGTTGAATTGTGCTCACGTGGAAGGCTAGAAGCACATGAAAACGAGTAGCGTGACCATGCATCTAGTGGCAAATTTGCTTATGTGACAGGCTAGTATTGCTCAACAATGCTTGATGAGGTGGATATCTTGCATGTTGAGAGAAATCACCTAGTGGGTGGTCCTATTTAGACTGCTCAAGAATGCTTGATGAGGTGGATGACAAGGATATACATCTCGGGTACCCTACCATAAGGGTACCTGGTGCACGTGTCGACTAAGGCCCAACTATCAAGAGACTACATGAAGCCCATGACGAAAGACCCAACAAGATGGAGTACCCTTCAAGATTAGACATAGCCATAGTCGGTTTATACTTTTCTTACATGTAAACAGGGTCGGTTACGGACTCCCGAGACCCAGCCTCTTATAAAGGCTGGGAGGGCCGTCGATCCTGGACAAGCCATACTCGAACCACCAAAAGCCCTAGCGAGATCGACATCTCGCCGGAGCTCCCCTGTAATCGCATAATCTCACACAATCAATACCAGACAATCAGGAAGTAGGGTCTTTACCTCCACCCGAGGGACCTGAACCTGGGTAAATCTTTGCCTTGCTTGTCAGCCGACGAAACTACAGTACTACCACGTTCTCTCCCCATAATCTTAACCCTAGGTCCTAACCATGCGATTTGATGAGTTAACCCCTCGTCAATTGGCGCCGTCTGTGGGAAAGAATAGTGCTGGACTCACGGTTTTTTCGGTTCCATCGGAAAACGGCGACTCGCCGATCGGATCTACAAACGGCAACTCGCCGGCTGCATCAACAAAACAGAACTCGCCGACTCGGGCGGCACACGGCAACTCGCCGACTCACTCGAAAACGGCAGCACGCCAGCTTCACCTGCAAAAAGCACATCAGATCCTCTGATGGATTTCGAGCCACACTCGCCAGAATTCCAGGAGACGTTTGCCGATCTCGAGTCAGGTTTGGGTTTAACCGTTGGCTCGTTCAATTTTTTTGTCAACAAGCTTGGTGTGCAGGACTTGACAGATCCACGCCAACTCGCGACTTCCGCACCCGAGGCTCCATCGGTTGCGGCTCCTTCGACTGCGGATCCATCAACTGCGTCCATACCATCGTCGATCCTCCAAGCTGCTCGTCTGCAACAACCATGTCGACTCGAGAGATCAACGAGCTCATTGAAGAACTCCAAGGTGAGGAGGCCGAATCAGCATACCGCAAACGATCCCGAGCTCAATCTCCACTCGAGGATAGCTTCGACTGCGGGATCTCCCTCAGCGACTTCGACGAACCCGAAACTCATATCGACAACCACGTCGACTCCGAGATCTGCACAACAACAACCTCGACTTCGAGATTCATAACAACTTCGCCGACACCGAGATGAGCATAGGCGATGAGGACATCGACAGCGAGATCCGTCCAGACGGACCACTCGACGGCATATCGACTCCGACATGAGCCTTGATGAAGACGTCGAGTCCATGACGGGACTCGAAAACACATACACATACCCTCGGGTGATACCCCAGCAGGTCTACGTTGCCTTCGCCGCAGAATCATCTGATGCTGCGGCCAGTCGCAGGCCTACAGAGTTCCCGTGCACGGTTACTATGCCGGATGGAGTCACAAATCTCACAATTACTGCTGAGATGGCAGCAAAAGCAGATAAAGTCATCAAGGAGTGCACAATGATGCCAGCAGACGCAACACGAGAGGAGATGTTGACCTTCCAGTACTTCAACTGGCAGGAATCACTTCGACTGCAGCAGATCAGAGCAACACTCGAAGAACGTAAAAAGCAAGCTAGCTTGTCGAGTGCGCGAAGAAGACAGCTCTCCCTGAGCTCCACCGGGCGAGCAGACACAAGACCCAGATCAAGGCTGTCACACCTCGCGCCAGATGAGAGGGCAGCACTCACCCGCAACCTAGGCAACTCTTTCATGACATACGACGAGGAGGGAGTGCCAGTACCCAAAACAGCTGCGGGTGCTCTTTTACCGCTGCAGCATACCTAGAGGCAATCAAGCCTCCAGCTGATGACCCCAATGCAAAACTACATCGCCAACAGATCAAATCACTCGCCTTAGCGGCGAAGGCCATACGCCAAATCCCAAAAACTCCAGGAGGGAGTCGAGATCGTGCCATAGTTGACACGCGTCGTGAAGAGCATAATCGCAGTGGTCGCCGCCACCACTCGAAGGAAAGAAGCGGCTCACGTCGGCGCAGGTCCAGGAGCAGATCACGCAGATCTTACAGTAGCGACTCGTACTCTGATCAGGAGCCTGAGCCACACGGAGCTCTGTGCTTCACTCGACGCGTCCGCGAGACACGGATGCCCAAAGGGTTCAAACTCACATCTGAACAGCCCAAGTACACGGGTCGACAGGAACCTTCAGGGTGGCTGGAAGACTACAGGCTGGCTGTCGCGTGCCAGCGAGGCACAAATATCACAGCCATGCAATACATACGACTCATGCTCGAAGGCACAGCCCGCGACTGGCTCAAGGCTCTACCTCCATCAACATACGACTCGTGGGATCACTTCCGCACTGACTTCATCAAAAACTTCGAGCCTCTATGTGAGCGCCCAAAAACGTTCGAGAGCTGCGAGCTTGCGTTCAACGGTCAGACGAAACGTTGAGGTCATACATCGACGATGGACTGAGATACGCAACTCAGTTGGAGTAATTTCAGAAGATATGGCCATGGATGCTTTCATCATGGGCCTCGCCAGGCGAGACTTCAAAGAAGCACTTGGTCGCCAAAAGCCAACCTCTGTGGCTAACCTCCTGAAGATCGCGACTGAGTGGGCAGACGGAGAAGACATGGCGCGCACCACACGCGGGTCCTCACCCCGTGACAATCATGAAAGTGGCAGTCGAAGCCGCAGAGACTCATACAGAGACGACCGAGGCGCAAACGTTCAAAACGTCACTACGACGACGACAGACCCGAATTCATGGCGGCTGGGTTCTCCACACCCCGCAACGACCAAGACAGAAGCGACCGACGGTCAGAAGATCGACGGGACAGTCGAGATGATCGCCGGGACAGTCGAGACCGCGGCCAACGCAGCGACAGCTACAAGAGGAAAGACTGGCGCAAGTCGCGCTCCGGCGCACAATCCGAGCGATCATTCGAAGAAAAGATGGATGCTGATTGCAGATTCCACCTGTACAAGGGGAAGACGGAAAATTGCGCTCCAATCACTCGATGAGAAACTGCAGAGAATTCGACCAACTAGCGTCTGAATACGTACAACTCAGAAAGGCAACAGCCGCACAGCACCCGCACCTGCACCTGTGCCTCAGCCAAACAATGTGCCTGTTCTGATGGCACCACCTCCACCACCACAGCCTGCCGCAGGCGGAAATATCGCGGGTGCCATACAACCCGTACCTCGGGTGGACGAACCTCAGTACCCTCCGCCCCAAGGGCAGATGTACATGATACAGAAAGGTCGCCCTTCCAACAGGGAGCAAAAACTTCGCACTCGACAAGTAAACATGGCGGTCATGTCACCTCCTGCCGTAACTGAATTCTTGAAGGGATCCGAAACTGCAATAAGCTTCAGCAGAGAGGACCACCCACCATCGGTCGTTCGTCCAGGGCACTCTGCTCTGGTACTCGACGCACAAATTGGAGGCTACGCCATGTCCAAGGTCTTCATGGATGGTGGCAGCGGCATAAACATCATCTTCGCAGATACGCTCCGCAAAATGAACAGGTCAGTCGAAAACCTGCCAAGATCTTCAAATACCTTTCACGGTATCGTCCCAGGCAAAGCAATAAGCCCAGAAGGCACCATACAACTCGACGTAACGTTCGGGGACAAGAACCACTTCAGGACAGAGTCGATTGAGTTCGAAGTTGTCGACTGGAAGTCACAATACCACGCCATACTTGGACGCCCGACGTTCGCTCGATTCATGGCGGTCCACACTATGCATACCTCCAGCTGAAGATGCCTGGACCAAAAGGAGTAATCACAGTCAAGGAAACTTCCAAAAGTCCGACTCTTGCGACCGAGAGTTTAGCAAAATCTCTGAGATGTTCGGCATGGAAGCAACACTCGCCGATCTAGCGGTCTCCAACGATCGAACACTTATGCCGGAGCACAAGAAGGTGGCAGTCGACAGAGCATTCAACGCCACCAATGACACAAGGTCGCATCAGGTGCACCCGACTGACCCGACCAAGACAGTCAATGTCTCTTCGAGTCTGCCTATCGCATAGGAAAGCGCGCTCGTCGAATTCCTCCGTGAGAACTGGGATATATTTGCGTGGTGTCCAGCCGACATGCCAGGTATTCCCAGGGAATTCGCCGAGCACTCTCTCCAATTATTTCCAGATGCTAAACCAGTCAAGCAAACAATGCGCCGCATATCCGGCCCGAAAAGAACCGCAGTCGAAGCCGAAGTCGACAGACTACTCGCAGCAGGTTTCATCAGAGAAATCAAGAAATCACAATGGGTGGCCAACCCCGTACTTGTAGAGAAGAAGCACACAGATATCCTTCGGATGTGCGTAGATTTCACAGCACTCAATAAATGCTGTCCAAAGGATCACTTTCCACTACCTCGAATCGACCAGATCGTCGACTCCACCGCCGGGTGCGCTCGCTTGTCCTTCCTGGATGCTTACTCGGGTTACCACCAGATAAGGATGAAGGAAGAGGATGAAGAGAAAACGGCGTTCATAACCCCACTCGGGGTCTACTGCTACACAACAATGCCTTTCGGGCTCAAGAACGCAGGCGCAACCTACCAGCGCATGATGCAAGACTGCCTCAAGAAGCAAATTGGGCGAAACGTCCAGGTCTACGTAGACGACATCGTCATCACAACAAGGGAGGAAAACACACTACTCGATGACTTGCGAGAGACGTTCGCAAACCTCAAACGCTTCCACATCAAGCTCAACCCGAAGAAGTGCACGTTCGGCGTGCCAGCCGGGCAGCTCCTGGGTATCTAGTCTCGGCTCGTGGAATCGAGGCGGACCCGGAGAAAATACAGGCCATCTTGACGATGCAAAGGCCTTCAAAGCTCCATGACGTGCAAAAATTAGCGGGTCGAGTGGCAGCGCTCAGTCGATTCATCAGCAAACTGGGCGAAAAAGCACTCCCGTTCTATCGACTGATGAAGAAAGCAGACAAATTCGAGTGGACGCCAGAAGCCGAAGCAGCCTTCACGGACCTCAAGCGAGTCCTCACAAGCCCTCCAATCCTCGTCGCACCAAGGGAACGAGAGCCACTATACCTATATGTCTCCGCAACTAACAGGGTGGTAAGCACCGTACTGGTAGTCGAACGCAGGGAGGAGGGACACGCCCAAAGCATACAACGCCCAGTCTATTACTTGAGTGAAGTGCTCTCCATATCAAAGCAGCGGTACCCGCACTATCAAAAGCTGGCCTACGCCGTGTTCATGTCCTCAAGGAAGCTGACGCACTACTTCGCAGAGCACCCGATCACTGTAATCAGCACCTCAGGGATCGGGACATCCTCACAAACCCCAATGCAACTGGGCGAGTCGCAAAATGGCTCATCGAGCTAGGACCACGAGATATCAAGTATGATTACCCGAAGGCCATCAAAGCACAAGTCTTACCTGACTTCCATACCGAGTGGATCGAAGCTCATTGCCAGGAGCACCAGATGTGTCCAACTCATGGACTATGTACTTCGACGGCTCAAAGAAGAACGAAGGCGCAGGCGCAGGTGTCATCCTCATATCACCAAAAGGCGACAAGCTTCGCTATATCCTGCAGATGGGATTCGAGTTACCATCCAATAACGAAGCAGAGTACGAGGCCCTGATCCATGGCATGCGGATGGCCAAAGCCCTCGGGTGCACTCGACTGATGATCTATGGTGACTCGAATCTTGTGGTGCAGCAAACAATGAAGGCCTGCGATGCAATCGCAGATAACATGATCGCCTACCGTGACCTGTACAACTAATGGAGGGCAGCTTCGAAGGCTGCGAGTTGCGGCACATAGGGCGTGAGAGCAATGAAGAAGCAGATAAGCTAGCCAACATTGGCGCGACCAAAGCACCAGTTCCACCTGGTGTCTTCCTCGAGCGCATCGAGCACAGGTCCATCAAGAAAAAACGAACATCTCCTACATCAGCCGCACCAGCCAAGAGCAAAGCACCTAGCACAGAGGACCCGCCAGTCGAGGTACTCCTCATCGAGCCAACTTGGACTCAACCTTTCCTCGCATACATACTCCGCGGCGAGGTACCTGAAGACATAACAGAGTCAAGACGCGTCACTCGACGATCTAAAGCATACACCGTCATCAACGGCGAACTATACAAGCGCAGCGTATCAGGTATGTTCCAACGTTGCATAGCATTCGAAGATGGCCAGCCATCCTTCGTGATATTCATGCAGGTACCTGCGGGCATCACGCCAGCAGTCGATCACTCGTAGCCAAAGCCTTTCGCGCAGGCTTCTACTGGCCCACAGCACTCAAAGACGCGGAGGACATAGTCAAAAGGTGCATCGGCTGTCAAAAATTCGCCACAAAGCCGCACGCACCCGCATCGGCGTTGAAGACAATACCATTGGCCTGGCCCTTCGCCCAGTGGGGGCTCGATATGGTCGGGCCACTCAAAAAATCCTCCCATGGAGGGCATACTCACCTTCTGGTGGCGGTCGACAAGTTCACCAAGTGGATTGAAGCAGTCCCTATCACAAGTTCGACTGCCACTACAGCAGTCAATTTCATAAAATCCATCATATACCGCTTTGGTGTGCCAAGCAGCATCATCACTGATAACGGTACAAACTTCACGGCTGAAGAGTTCCGAACTTTCTGCAAAGAGCAGACATCACGCTCAATATGCATCCGTGGCACACCCGCAATCCAATGGCCAAGTCGAAAAAGCCAATGGACTCGTGACGAGCGGAATCAAGAAACGCCTCCTGGTGCCACTCAAAAGGGCCGCGGGTGCTTGGGTCGAAGAACTCCCGTCTGTGCTATGGAGCCTACGCACAACTCCCAACGCTTCAACACAATTCACCCCATTCTTTATGGTCTACGGCGCAGAGGCAATCCTGCCATCAGATGTAAGATTCAATGCACCAAGAGTCGAGGCATACAACGAAGAAGATGCAGATGAAGCACTCGAAGATGCAGTCGACTTGCTCGAAGAAGCACGCAACACGGCGCTAGCACGCACAGCTGTCTATCAGCAAGACCTCCGCAACTACCACAGCCGTCGACTGCGTACCAGGTCCTTTGAGGTTGGCGACCTGGTACTTCGACTGAAGCAAAAGAAGGTGCACAAACTCGCTTCTCCATGGGAAGGACCCTTCATCATCACCGAGGTCATTGGTGGTGGAGCATACAGACTGAAGCACGCGAAGACAGGAGAACTCTCGCACAATCCTTGGAACGTTGCGCAGCTGCGCCGTTTCTATGCTTAGATTGCTCAGTCGCACAATGTAATAGGCACATATGTCGGATGGCTGCAGGTTTCAGACGCGCTCTTTTCCTTACCAGGGTACCTAAGGGGACTGGAAGGTTTTTAATGAGGCGGCCTGCAGCTTAACATTCAAAAATGGAATATAGTCAATGATTCCTCATATTTCTCCCTGCTTACTACTCGCATAACTTATTCGCACAACCTTAGCCTCACCCGAATACTCGGGGGCTGCGCTATCTCAAAGCATGAGCTTTCGCTCCTTCTTCAAACATAATACCCCAGCCGCACTCGAATACTCGGGGGCTGGGTCATAAAAATCATACATAAAAAAAAGTTGCTCAAAATCATGAGTTGAAGCTTCAAACATCGCAAAAATTCACAGCCTCACTCGAACACTCGGGGGCTGTGCAATTCATGTTCCATACTAAGTGTTTTTCATAAACCCCACTCGATACACACGGGGGCTGCGCACATACATATAAATAAATATCACTACGTATAAGTGGCAAATTTACACTCGGGGGCTGCCCTATATACAGAAACCCTAATCTTCCGGTTCGTCCTTGACTGGAAGAACAGGGCCCATAAGTTGAGCGTGATAACACTCAACCATACCCTCGCATATTCGACTGTATCGTCAAGTTGCGACTGTGACAAAGTCGATCCAGGCACGGGTGGACGTAGCTGCATATGTGGACGCTTACTCCGGATATACGCCATCGTTGCGTTGGCTCCATCCACAAGCTTCTGGGTGATAAAATCTCGAATAGGACCTGCACTCCGGAAAAGCCCGAGCAACGCATGGATTCCTTGAGGTTGCGGCCCCGTCGGGAAAAGAGTCTGGTTGATTCGACTGAAGGCCGACCTGCATAACTCGAGCAGCATAGTGCTCCGCCACACTCGATCCTTAGAGTTGCGAGTATGCGCGCTCGGTTCTTATCCAAGCGAAAGTGCTGACGGCCCGTCGTTGGTTCGTCAGTCGCATTGTTCAACTGCTCATCAACACGAGCTGCTCCGCCTGGAAGTCTGGAACAAAACCTGCAACAAGGCACGTTGGATCAACAAAAAGGACAGACTATGAACTCTTGAGATCAAGGCAGTCATGCTTACACTCGAGTTGTCTGTTCACGATCTCCATCTCGCCAAGCACATAGTCCTCTCGCTGAGTGGGTAAAGCAGGCCTCGCCCTCATCATATCCAGCTCGCTCTGGGCACTCTTCAACTCTTGCTCCAGTTTTACGACTCGAGCCTTCATATAACGCATTACTGCGGCATCATTTGCCACCTGAGCTCGAGATCGAGTGGAGCACGATGCCGCGACGAGCCAGATGAAGTAGCGGCTGCCCGCTTCTGTTCCAAACATCATAAAAATCTCATTCAGATATGAGAGACTCATCACAAAGCTTAGGCGAGTAATAGCACATAGCCTTACAGGCGAAACAAACAAGGACCAAATCCATACAAGTGTGGCAAAAGCATACGCATACTCGCGATATCATAAAAGTATAATTACAGTCCAAAAAAGGGAAGATGGCCCTAAAGTCTATGATGCAGACTCCGACCTAGCCCTACGCGCGCGATTGGCGACCTCCGCTGACCGGCGCTCCACGGTAGTCATAAAAATTTCAGCCAGCTGCGCGGCTGGCTCGTTCACATGCTTCAGAGACACCAGCTTCCCGTCCGGCTTCCGAGGGAAATCAGACAGAGCGGCCTTGAAGTCACCCTCTATCCCATGACCTAAAAGGAGCTTGAGGGTGGTCTGAGCCGCGTACCGTCAGGGTGCGAGCAAAACTCGCCATAGTCGAGGTTCCCGGGCCTAGGACGTCGGCGAAGCCATCCACAGTCGATGGAAGTTGGCCAGACGGGAACACGCCCTTGTATACGGCGCCGAGTGTGCTCGTAGACTTGGCGAGTGCATCCTTAGCTTGGGCGGAGACGGCGTCAAGGTCGCCAATAGCACGGTCGAGGGACAAATCGCCACTCGCCTGGTCTACAGGTGCCGGTGCGCCAACAGCTCCTTCAAAAATCAGAAAGAACAGAAACTCTTACACAACATTCAGCGGCAACAGAAGTAAACAAAAAGTGGCAAATTTTACTAACCGCCCACGTCTCGGGTGAGGCTAGCCAGCCTCAGCATACTCTTTCTCGCGCAAGGCAGCGGAGTTCTTGGCATCATCCAAAGCCTTCTTCGACTCAGCACGCTGCTTGGCGAGTGCATCTTCTAGCTCCTTCACCCGGGACTCAGCCGATGCCTTGTCATCTGAATTTGATGGCAAGAAGTAATTCAAACACTCAACTAAGCAAAGACAGTGCAAAAGGACTTCGGGTTAAGAATCAAAATACACTTACGAGTGAGTTGCTCCAAACTGGTGCGCAGGCTGTCCCTCTCTTGCTCCAGTTGGACAAAAGCCTTGCCCGATTCTACCAAGTTGAGGTAGTAAGGCTGCAAGCACACGAAATCAGCATAAGTTATACATACCAGTCCCGTATGCGGACTCGACAAAAAGACACTTACGTGTTCCGTCCAAGGCGCGGGCTTCGCGGCTGATGTCCCGACCTCCGGAGTTGCGGCACTCATAGCCTTGGCCTTTCAATAGCAGTAGCGTGGCTGCTGATTGAACGACCTCTGGAGCCACGTGAGAGACTTCCGGGTGCTCAGGGGTCGTCATCTTCTCGGATGGGGGAGTCAGAGGCGCACAGTCTCAGCACTGCGAGTGACAGACGAAATACAACATAAGCAAGAATATCAACAAACAAAAACTTTAGTACAAAAAGCTCAGACGCATACCTGTGCTCTTCTTCCTCATCAGTATCAAGGTTGTCAAAGTTTGGGCCTCCAAAAAGCAGCTCCTCACCCAACTGGGAGGAGGAGCTGAGCTCAACGGGCTCACGTTCAAAGGAGCAGCTGTGGCAGTAGGAGACGAGCCCGAGTCTCCGTCATCTCTCACATCTGATTCCTTCGCGGGTGAACTCGTGGAGGAAGACACAACTCGGGCCGCCCGACGGCGCTTGCGAGTGGGAACCTCGCTCACATTATCAGTCGTGGCGGGCTCCTTGGCCTGTACTTCCTCTGCCCCTTCCTCTTCGACCTCTTCCATGGGAGATGTGGTAGCCGAAGGTAGAGGCGATTCATCCCTCCCTTCGTTTCTACCGTTTGCACCTCCGTTTCATGAGTTGGGCCATCTTCGGGAAGAGGAGGAAGGGTTGATGCAGTTGAATGGCCCTGCATACAAAATACAGCAGTCGAAAGTTACAAAGATGCACAACAAAATACAAAAGCAGGAGATCATAAATTTGATCGTTCACTAACCTCCTCCAAAGGCCTATCAGGACCATAAGGAGTGACAGGGCAGTCGACGTTGCAGGGCTCGCTGGATTTTGTGCTGGTGATGGACCGCACATGTGACACCAGCTCGCTCTTCGACAGTTCCTCCTTGCTCATTCGGGTGGCGTCGAGCGCACCCTCGTACTCCCACATGGGGTGGGCGCGAATGCGGAGCGGCCACACCCGCATCTTCACAAAGGTGGCAATCAAATGCACACCAGTTACGCTGCTTAGCAGCTCTCCAATCTTCGACAGCAGAGGCGCCGCTTCTGCCTTTTCTTCAGCCGACAGGGGTGGTCCCAGGCATTCGTCCTCGCGAGTATGCCAGCAGTCGAAAATGGCGGGACTCCTTCCTGGTCGACGCGCACATAGAACCACCTCTTCCTCCACCCTTGCGCCGAGTCGACTGGCTTCAGGGCGAAGTAGCGGGTGTCGCTGCGCACCTGGATCCCGAAGCCGCCAACAGGATAGGTGCGGCCACCTCGGTTGTTGGGCCGGACCATGAAAATCGACTTCCAGAGGGCCCAGCTGGGAGAAACTCCCAAGAAGCACTCGCACAAAACCATAAAACAGGCAATGTGCATAATGCCATTCGGGGTGAAATCATGGATTTGCACCCCGTATGCATACATCAATCCACGAACAAAGTCGTGGAAGGGAAGCGAAAAACCCCTAGGCAGAAACTCCGCAAAACAAACGCGCTCGTTAGCGCGAGGCTCGGGGAGTACCTCCTTGGGCGACGGCGCGGACGAACAGCTGGTCCGCGGGTGGCAGCATTCCCTCCTCGCGAAGCTTGTCCAGATGCGCCTCCTTGATGGTGGATTTCATCCAATCGCCGTCGCTCTTCTTGAGGTCGACGGCGGCGCAGATGCGCCAGCCGCAGTCTTCTTCCCCTTCAGAGCGGCCGCGTCGGTCGCGGGCGCGTCGGCAGCAGCAGCCTTTCTCTTTGGCGCCATGGCAGTGGTGGCTAAGGGGAACAGCGGGAGCTCGGGCGCAAGAACAATGGAAGCGAGAGGAAGACGATGAAGCAGGGGCGGCGCGCAGAGCAAATGGCAAAGTAAAAAATAATGCCAGCGCCGTTCCCCTATTTACCACAAATCAAAAGCAATCACAACCGTTCAGATCCTAATCGTGCGTTACGCACGCAATCTCACCGTACACGTGGCAAACGCGGAGGGCAACCGTCGCCGGCCACTCCGCCCACTACGCACGCAAAAAGAGGAGCCATCATCACGCCTCCGTAAAAAGTGGGCCAGAGTGGTCAAATCAAGTCCAAACGGCACCGTCGTTCGGTCAGCGCTGCACAATGGGCCCACCTATGTGTCACGTCCCATCCATCACAGCATAACGCACGCCACCGCGTGTCAGGCAGCGCAGTCGCCAAAAACGTCATCCCTGACGTCATCTCAAGCGCTCTGATCAGAAATACATTCGAGTCCGCCCAACGCATATCGGTCACTCGACTGCCTTGTTTGGTTCGGGTGTGAAAAAGCAATGTTAAGGCAAAATTGGTCACTCGACCGTTCCTTCGGCTGAGGCATATTACTCCCATCGGGAGCATATCAAAAAATTCTTCGACTGGAGATGCTCAAGATAAAATGATTTTGAGATTATCCTCCATTACAAGCAATACAACATAATCTCGGGGGCTACTCCCATCGGGAGCACTGTCGTGCACCCGATAGAATTACGGCAAAAATTTCTTCGATTAACATATGCAGGGTAAGAAGATCTGAGATTATCCTCCATTGCAAGCAATAAAGCACAATCTCGGGGGCTACTCCCATCGGGAGCGCTGTCGCGCACCCGATAGAATAACGACAAAGTGTCAGTCGACAAAAGGATCGACTCAGTTCATATACAAAATCATACTCGAAACATTCCCGAGTTGCGTCCGCCGCAAATACCTCGGATGCTGCACGCATAGTGCAAAGGTAAGACCCGCCGAACTTTCGAGCTGGGCTAAGGACCGTTCCAGCAACGTCAATCCTTATACTTTCCGTGTCAGCAGACATGATGAAAAATCCTGACGGACGCGTTGGGTAAAATTCAAATCTATACTGCAGATCGACTCAGTAAGACCTCCGCGGCCTAGTCGAATCTGACCAGTTTGTTCCAGATTCGAGTCCGGGGACTCGAGTTTGATTGAAAGCTAGTAAGGTTTTACCCGAATGTGTAGTTAACCAGTCCCGATCCGTCGAGTGTACTGGGCCTGCTAAGCTATTATCCCTTGATCATCATAAGCAAAAACCACAGTCGATGAGATACTCGACATAGCCAACATGTGCTATTCATACAGGAATTCCAATTATAATACAAAGCATATGACGTGCACTTACGAATGAGTCCATGCCCGATTCTTCGAGTCAGACAAGTACTCGGGGGCTACTGACAAGGATATACATCTCGGGTACCCTACCATAAGGGTACCTGGTGCACGTGTCGACTAAGGCCCAACTATCAAGAGCCTACATGAAGCCCATGACGTAAGGCCCAACAAGATGGAGTACCCTCCAAGATTAGACATAGGCATAGTCAGTTTATACTTTCCTTACATGTAAACAGGGTCGGTTACGGACTCCCGAGACCCAGCCTCTTATAAAGGCTGGGAGGGCCGTCGATCCTGGACAAGCCATACTCGAACCACCAAAAGCCCTAGCGAGATCGACATCTCGCCGGAGCTCCCCTGTAATCGCATAATCTCACACAATCAATACCAGACAAGCGGAAGTAGGGTCTTTACCTCCACCCGAGGGGCCTGAACCTGGGTAAATCTTTGCCTTTGCTTGTCAGCCGATGAAACTACCAGTACTACCACGTTCTCTCCCCATAATCTCAACCCTAGGTCCTAACCATGGGATTTGATGAGTTAACCCCTCGTTAGTGGATATCTTGCATGTTGAGAGAAATCACCTAGTGGGGTGCTCCTATTTAGATAGACATGCTAGTATTGCTCAACAATGCTTGATGAGGTGGATATCTTGCATGTTGAGAGAAAATCACCTAGTGGGGTGCTCCTATTTAGATTGCTCAAGAATGCTTGATGAGGTGGATATCTTGCATGTTGAGAGAAATCACCTAGTGGGGTGATCCTATTTATATATAGAAGATAAGGGTTAAACCGAAATGAAGTAAATCCCCATCTGGGGTTATGTTTCACTATCATATGGGTCCCATACGACATATTTATCTTCAACCACTAAGTATACATTTGTGCCTCTTCGACAAATTGAACCTCCCCTTCCGGTGTGGTGTCCCCGCTTCTCCCTATGGACTTCTTTCCCCCAAACGGTGAACGTAAATGTTTGTAAAGGGACATTGACTGTTGGTGTCATGTATGGCCTCTGGTTGCGGCGATAGGGCACGGTGAGGCCGCCTTGTGCGATACACCATCGTCATCATTTTCTCTAGGTCGTCTGACGTGGGTATACCCTCCGGGCAACCCACTTTTGGCGTACCCGATGTGACCCAGACGAAGACATACCTGGAGGCCCAAGCAAAGTCCAACAAAGACCAAGAAGTCACAACTTGGAGTACAAGACAAAAATTCATGTAAACCCTACCTAGCTCCCTTTATAAAGCCAGGCAGGGACCGAGGAGGGACCAGATACACACATAGGCATGGGCAGATCTAATCTGCACCATCATCGCCCTCGCGGCCACCATATAACCTCATATCATTACAATCAGACAAGTAGGAGTAGGTCTTTACCTCACAATAAGGGGCCGAACCTGGGTTAATCTCTGCTTGTCAACCGTCCGATACTACTAGCGCGCCATCTTCTCTCCCTATACGAAATCCTAAGTATCTCACCTTGTGATTTGCCATGGTAACCCCATGTCAATTGGCGCCGTCTGTGGGAAGAACACGCGCTGGATCACGGTTTCAGCGGCTCCAATCTTTGTCAACAACAGCGGCTAGATTGCATATGGCAGGCTCTTCTACGTCAGCACGTCAAGTTCTTCGTCGGCAAGATCGATCTGACCAGCTCGTCCGATTCCTCGATCTGGCCGGCTCATCCGATTTCAAGCACTCGATTTCGTCATCGACATGGAGACGTGGCGTTCTACCGCCGCTGCGCCTTCCTCGGTCGCGCATGGGATCGGTAGTTCTCTTGGCGGCTGCATGGCAATCCGCCGAACTCGTCGAAACAGGATCGCAAGGATGCAAGCGCCTGCATGCAAAAACGCCAGAGGCGGTACTTGCGCCCTCGCGTACTACGCTAATCCAGCATATCAAGTACCGAGGTTGGTGGAATCCGCTACGAGGCAATCAATTGGAATCGTGAGCTAGACAAGATGAGAAGCAAAATCAAAATCATCCTACGAAGGAGCGGATAGACACTTTCCTCTGCTCTCCACCGCTCTCCTCCTTGAGAGTCGCCTCGAGAGTTCCGTCGCCGCCCCTTTCCTTCCTTCTCACCGGAGGCACTGCCGGCCGGCGAGGAGATGGAATAGGTGGTCTGGCCTCCTCTGTATATAGTAGTTTAGGTCTTTCCTTGTGTTTGCCGCGATGGCGTCTTGGCTTTATGCCGTCTCTCTCTTCTGCTAGTCGCCTTCCTCGGCAGCCGGCGAGCAGCGGCTGTGGTGCAGAGAAGCCCTTCTTTCCTTGGTCTCCGTGGTGGAGGAGGGAGGAGGAGGATAGATCTGCAGGGCAACCTTCTAATAAGCTCGTGTTTTGGCTGAATCGGGTGCGGAGCTTGCGATTTCCTCGATCCTCATCTTGCTGCCGTGGTGGGAGAAGAAGGGTATTGATGGATCTGCAGGTTCTGGCTTTTGCGGTTGGCTGGATTCTGGTGACTCTCGGCGGTGCTGGATCCGGGCCACTCCTCTTCTGCAGCTCTGGTCCATGGTGGATCCTCTGCAAGAATGGAGAAGGCCGAGGCCGTTTCATCTATCTCGCCGAGCTCTTTGACTACTCTGCAGGATGCGGGGCGATGCGTCTTCTTCCTCCGGCCGGCCGTGGAGGCGAGGGGAGAAGGAGGAGCTGCTCTTGTTCCTCAACCTCGGTGGAGTGGTCGCTGCTGCATATTCGAGCACCACACGCGGTGGTATTCCTCACTGCCGTGATCCATGGCCAAGAGGATGGCCCAAGTTCAACCTCCATTGCGGAGGCCTTCTCGATCCAGAGCCAGTGCTCGGCGGCTCGCCGCTACCAAGTGGTTCATCCCCGGTGGCGTCAAGTTTGCTGGCGTCTGAGATTACTCGCCGGAAAAGGGAGTCCGAGCATCCCGAGCCCTGATGATCTCGGCGTCGCCGTCTGGAGATCGTCGGCGAGGTGTGGTGGAGGCACTCGAGGGCTTGATTGCATTTATTTCTTAGCTCTAGGGTGTTTTTTGTAAGAGCGCAGGGCCTTTCTTCGAATTTAGGTCTTCTAGGGCAAGTGATGTAAAAGGCCTATGCGGATTGACAACCTCCCGGAGAAGTCAATTCACAGCTCGTACGATATGGAGAGGGTTTTCACCCAGCACTTCCAAGGAACATACAAGCGGCCCAACACCTACATAGATTTGGTCCACTGCGTACAGAAGCCGGACGAGACAATGAGAGATTTCCTCGCCAGATGGATCCAGATGAAAGCAAATTGCGAAGAAGTCTCAGACGTACAAGCCATCCACGCCTTTCAAAAATGATTGGTGAAAAGATCGCCGCTTGGTTCGCATACGGCCCAAAGAGCTCAGAGTCATGTTGGAGGTGGCATCCGTCTACGCGGCACAGATGATGACGAGCGTGTCATTGACGACAACACCCTGGACTCGGTGCCAAACAGGCGCGCCAGCCATAAGCGTAAGGTAGTCCAGGAGGACAAAGCAGGACCATCCAACGAGGTTGCCGCCGCCTTCGGAGGTAAAGGCGGTGACCGCAAGTGGAAAAGCAAGAACAAGGATGCCGGACCCAGAGCGCCGCGCGTGTCTGACGAGCAGGCAAAAGCCTTGAATTGCCCAATCCACGCTTCGCTTGGAAAGGTCAACCACACATCTGGAGAGTGCCGCATGA
Source organism: Poa pratensis (assembly GCA_947311845.1). NCBI lineage: Eukaryota > Viridiplantae > Streptophyta > Magnoliopsida > Poales > Poaceae > Poa > Poa pratensis. Next base: position 270,890 of record CAMZMU010000095.1, on the reverse strand, counting down.
TGCAAGACTTCAAGAAAGACCCCAATGTCGGTTGGAAGCCAAAGAAGCACAAGAAGGCCGACAAAAAGGAGAAGGAAGACGAAGTGGGCGCTGTCTCCATGTAAGAAGAGGAGGATCCTAAGCCGAGAAAGGAGAAAAAATACCCCAAAGTACACCGTCAACTGGTATGCTTCTTGGGAACTCCCTAGGTAATGAAAGAAAAGGCCGAACTCTGTGTGCACAACGCCACAGTACCGGACGTGCCTCAATATCTGAACTGCCCAGCTAGACTACAACAAGGTCAAGTTTCATGGCATAGTACCTGGCAAGCAGGCCAAATCCATGGACAGCATAAAGCTTGAGGTCATTTTTGGACTAGAGGAAAACTATCGCTCTGAGTACCTCAGGTTCGAAGTAGTCCCCTTTAAAAGCGCCTACCATGCCATCTTCGAACGGCCGGCTTTCGCCAAGTTCATGGCAAGGCCATCTTACATCTACAACAAGTTGAAGATGCCTAGAGCCAACGGTACAGTCACCGTCAATGGCAACTTCAAAAAGGCAAAGGAATGTGAATGAGGCAATGCCGCCTTCGCTGAAGCAGTCCTCCATGCAGAGGAGTTAGCTAAGCTGAAAAACGAAACAGACACATCAGAGATGCCGGCAAAGGTGCAGACATCAGAGCCAAAAAAGCCTTCAAGGCATCCGAGGAGACCAAGAAGGCGGACCTCGTGCCAGGGGACAGCTCCAACCAAGTCACCATCGGTCGTGATCCATGTCAGAGATACCCCAGTTGGTATGGCCTAATTGGTGCTTCACAAAGAAAAGAGCTTTTAATTCATTTGTGTTGCCGTCGGAGCTGAGCCTTGCCAACTTTCCCTGTGGAGGGTTTTCTACTTTTAAATATCTGGCATTCGGATATTAGTGATTGCTACTGTAGCTTATTAGCCCTCTTATAATTTTGTGAACTCTTAGCGTCTCACTCAAGCCATATTTTGTATTTTCCCATATTCAGTATTTTATGTAAAATGTTGTTTGAGGAACTGGTGCTTCAACGGTGCGAGGACATGGGGAGTCTTCAACTACAGCGGTGCGCCAAGCGACGCCGCCTGTAGTTTGGACCCCGCCGGTGGGATGGGGAGTCCGCCGCTGTCGCTCTCGCAGACATGCACAGCCCCGGTTGAGGGATCTCTCAGAGATTATGTCTGTGGCGGACCAAGGGGAGGCGGCGGGGGGGGGGGGGACCCTAGCCTCGCCTCCGTCTCCGAGGGCACCGAGGCGGAGGTGCCATCGATAGCCAGTTTGTCACAGTGCTCCACCCCGCCGTGGTCGGAGACGGGCTTCATTTCAGGGCAACGAACTGGTGTCCGTCCTAGAGAAACCTCGGAGATCCTCAGTGAGTTTCAGGCAAGTCCCCTGTCTGCAATTAGAGCTCGATTTGAGCCAGGGATCGCAATATCAGGGAGGAATGGTTTGGGAGATGTCAGAAACAACACAAGCACGCCGTGGATTGGTCAGAAGCAGGGTTGCAGGGTCCGTTTCTGTTCTAGGTTCATCGCGCCAGCAGGAAATCTCGCTCAAGCTTCCTCCACACTTCGATCCATCATCGTTGATTCACAGTTTCTCAGCAGAGGACCTACTGGCTTCAGCAACTCTGTTGTGTCTCAACGCCATTGCCATGCTTTGCCTGCTACAGCTCTACGCCAGTTTGATGCAATTGGCAGAGCTAGCTCTGCTCTTGGAAGCAAGGATTCAGAGACAGAGGATCCTCAATCAGAGTAATTCCGGGGTTGAGGCGCAAAGCAAAATTCAGGAAGATGTTGGGCCATGCCCATGGAGGGCCTACAGATAAAGCCGTTTTGGTGATGGGCAGGTCAGGGCTGGAAATTGATGAAAGTTTCTATGGGCAGTTGTGGGATTTCACTTCTGGAAAAGGCAACTCGCCTAACCCTACTCCTATAGAAATCCCCTCCTCCTTCCTAGTCTGGATAAGGAAGGAGTTGGTAGACAAGAGGAAGTTTGTGGCGGCGGACAGCACGTCAAATCTCTCCAGAGATAATATTGCGGTTGCTATACGCAGGATTACCCTCGATCCAAAAGTCTATGCCACCACTAGAGAGTTGATTTACCAACAGATCACCATGGCTGAGAACAACAGAGGGAGAGGCCGATACCCAATTTCAACATGCCTCCGCAGCAACAATTCATCCCTCCTTTGTTTCTTGGCCAATTTCCTTATGGTTGGAGTCAGTTTCCTGGCCAATTCATACCTCCACCATTCCCTGGTCAATTTCCTATGCAGTGGGCGCCGCCACAGATGCAGAGTGATTGGCAGCAGCCACCGATGCAACAGAATAATAGGGTGCAGCAGAATTTCAATAGGAATCAACCGGGGAAGAAACTGGTGAAGAACAAAGAGGTTGCGCATAAACCTGCTGAAGTTAAAGCTTCTGTGGTGACAAATCCTCCACCCCTTTTCTTGGCCAATTTCCTTATGGTTGGAGTCAGTTTCCTGGCCAATTCATACCTCCACCATTCCCTGGTCAATTTCCTATGCAGTGGGCGCCGCCACAGATGCAGAGTGATTGGCAGCAGCCACCGATGCAACAGAATAATAGGGTGCAGCAGAATTTCAATAGGAATCAACCGGGGAAGAAACTGGTGAAGAACAAAGAGGTTGCGCATAAACCTGCTGAAGTTAAAGCTTCTGTGGTGACAAATCCTCCACCCCTTTTCTTGGCCAATTTCCTTATGGTTGGAGTCAGTTTCCTGGCCAATTCATACCTCCACCATTCCCTGGTCAATTTCCTATGCAGTGGGCGCCGCCACAGATGCAGAGTGATTGGCAGCAGCCACCGATGCAACAGAATAACAGGGTGCAGCAGAATTTCAACGGGAATCAACCGGGGAAGAAACTGGTGAAGAACAAAGAGGTTGCGCATAAACCTGCTGAAGTTAAAGCTTCTGTGGTGACAAATCCTCCACCCCTTTTCTTGGCCAATTTCCTTATGGTTGGAGTCAGTTTCCTGGCCAATTCATACCTCCACCATTCCCTGGTCAATTTCCTATGCAGTGGGCGCCGCCACAGATGCATAGTGATTGGCAGCAGCCACCGATGCAACAGAATAACAGGCTGCAGCAGAATTTCAACAGGAATCAACCGGGGAAGAAACTGGTGAAGAACAAAGAGGTTGCGCATAAACCTGCTGAAGTTAAAGCTTCTGTGGTGACAAATCCTCCTCCCCTGAGGGATATTGCAATGGAGTACGCCGCTGTTACCTGCTACATCTGTGGAGATCCAGGGCACCACAAACAGGCCTGCACTATCCCCAAAAAGTGTTTCATTTGCAAGTCTCCCTGAGCATGAAGTGGAGATGTGTCCGATGCGAAATCAACCTCTCATGCCAGCTACTTACTTTGGAAGCGCTGCTGCTGGACTTGGCTTCTTCCACATTGAGTTGCATGAGGAGTCTCAGGGCATGAAGCCAATCAAAAATGTGGGAGTGGTTTACCTAGAGTATGGTACTATCTCCAAAGAAGAGCTAGCTCAGAACTTCTCGACAATTTACAAAACCAACTGGCCTTGGCAGATCAGGCAGTTAGATGAGTACACGTTTCTTGTGAAGTTTCCCCCACACATCAAGGTTGAAGATGTTGCTAGCTATCCTAGTTTCAGACTGGTGAAAGAAGGAGTACATGTGTATGTGGTTACTTGGGAAGGAGACCTGGACTACTATGCTGATTTGGAGGAAATCTGGATTCAGCTCAAAGGCATGCACCATGAGTGGTGCCACTTGAAAACACACTACCAGTTTGCTTCAGCCTTTGGTATTCTTCAGGATGTTGACTGGCAGTTTATGTTCCAAAACTTGTTTGACATTGCTAGGCTCAAGCTATGGTGTAGGGACAAGACCAAAATACCTGACACAAGAATCTATGAAATCTTAGGCAAAATGTATCAGATTGGAGTTACAGTGGAGAGTGAGTCTGAGATTGCGACACCAAGTGCTCCAGCTGAAAATGGCACCCAGAAAGGACCTGAAGATGATAGGGACAGAAACCTTGATAGGAGACAGGATAACATGGAGACAGATAAGGGCAGCGGTTCAAATACTGCTCTAGATACCAGTAAAAGCACCCCCGGAGCTGGTGTTTCGCTTGGTAACTCTGGCTTTCAAGATGCAGGGGCTTGCGGCAGAAGCACGTAAGATGGTTGGCTCTCCTCTGGGACCTAGCCTGCTGTCTCCCATACAAGAACAAGATTTCGCGCGTGAAAAAGTGATGAACTGGGTTGACTCTGAGAACCTGACAGAAGACAGATGTGCGAATTTGCTCAGGGAGATGGAGCTGGAACAAGAGGAAGAGTTCTTCTACGAGGACCCGGATCAAGAAAAAGAAGAAGATGTGCAGATGCAGTCTGAGTTGACAAATGGCAATGGAAGCTTGAGGGCACCGGAGAAATGGGGTCCTATGTATGGAACAAGATAGAGTGAAAGGTTTGCACAAGATGGGCTCACTATAATGTAGAAAGCACAGCAAAATCAGCAGAGGAGGAATTTGGAGAAAAACATTCCGGCAACAAACAGGTTTGCAGGTATAAAAAACCAAAACCCCTTTAATGTTATATCTTCTAGTAACTTAGTGAGCATGGCTAACACTGTGGGTGTTGCTATAGATCTAGATGATATTGTTTCTCAAAACTCTGTAGAAAATGTGGAGTCCTCTTGTTTAGAAGTTTCCCCACAGCACTCTCAGAAACATCTCTCGGATGTGGAGAGAGATTTAGATTTCGATGATTCTATGTGGACACAAGTTGGTAAACATAGGCGGGGCAAGCACCCCAGAAAAATGTTTTTCCATGATTTATCTTTCCAGTAACATCAGAGGGATTCACGCTGCATGCAGGAAATCTTTCATAGTCGATACCTTTAATAAACATCGTCCACATGTCATAGGTTTTCTAGAAACCAAACAAGAGAATTTTTTGGATAATTACTTAAAATCATTGGTTGGTAAAAGCATGTTTGAGTGGAATTTCCTCCCAGCAAATGGCTCTACAGGAGGCATCTTGTTGGGAATAGATTTAGATTTCTTTGATATCATTAGCTGGGACATCAGGAAATTCTCTGTTTCTGCGGTCCTGAAAATTAAAAGCCTTGATATGATTATTAGAGTAGTTAATGTTTATGGCTCTTCCTATGAAGAAGAGAAGGAAAATTTTCTTTCAGAACTACATAGTCTTTTCCTTGATTATCAAGGTCACACTATCATTGGAGGTGACTTTAATTTGGTTAGATACCAGTCTGATCAAAGTAATGGAGTTATCAAACACAAGTGGAGTGATAAGTTTAATGCCTGGGTAGAAATTTGGAGCTTGTTAGAGCTTAAACTTGGAAGTAGAAAGTATACCTGGGCGAATAATCAGGCAGATAACCTGATTATGTCAGTTATAGATAGGTTTTTTTGTAATGCTGAACTGGATGAAGTCTTTGCCCTAGCTAGTATTCAAGCTCTGCCTAGGATGGCGAGTGACCACACCCCCATTTTGTGGGATTCGGGAAGGGTGTCATGCCTAAACCAGCTACCTATAAGTTTGAAAAATGGTGGCTTATGCGCGCAGATTTTGGTGATTTAGTTAAGAAAATCTGGAATCAACCCAGTAGTAGCACTAACCTTGTGGATGTTTGGCAAGATAAGGTTAGAAGGTTCCGGAGAGGTACTTCTTGTTGGAGTAAAAATATAGAACCAGAACTTAGGAACATGAAAAAGTCTTTGATGCAAGAATATGATGTTCTAGACATCAAAGCAGAGACAGAAGTACTAGATGATCATGAGAAAGCTAGATTGATAGATATCTATGCTTAAATGAATCAGCTCTGGCTTAGAGAGGAAGTTAAGGCAAAACAAAGAGCCCGAGATAGAGACGTTAAAGAGGGAGATAGGAACACAGCTTACTTTCACGCTGTTGCAAATCAGAGGAGGCGTAAGATGATGGTACACTCGTTAGATGGAGAAGATGGTCCGGTTTCAGATCTTAAAGGGATGTTAGATATAGCGACATATTTTTACAAAGATCTGTTTAGAACGCAAGAGAAAACTAGCTTTTCTGTGCAGGAGGATTTCTATTCCGATCAGGAGAAAATAACTCCTGAACAAAATACCCTCCTTGAAGCTTCGTTCACGGAAGCTGAGATTAAGGAAGCTGTGTTTGGGTCGTACTCTGATGGAGCACCTGGCCCAGACGTGATGCGGGTAGGTCCCGATTTTCACGGATTTGTGAGGAGGGAAGGATGAACATGAAGAACACGTGAAGAACGATGAACACAAAGAGGGGAAATCAAACACACAAAGGTAAATAGCATGTAGCAACCCGGCAAGAATCGACTGGTAACAAATCCCCGAGGGCAGCCCCCAATCCTCCTCTCCCAAGCACACCTTACTCTTAGGATTGTTTGTCCAATTGGTCAATCCAACCAACCCGATAGAATCACCGTAAGATGAAAGATCGGCAAGTAATCGCAACTACAAGCAGAGCCTTGGTATCCACGCAGGGATCTTCTCCTCAAGAGAAGGCCTTGGTTCATCTCCACATGTGGAGGTCTTGATTCATCTCCATAGGAGGAAGGAGACACTTTGAGAAGAAGGAGCAAGGCTCTACTTTAGTTCCCAAATCATAGTCTAACCCTAACCCTAGGCAGAGGAGGAGTATTTATAGTCTAGACCCAAAGGGGTATGTGGGAAAGGGATACAAGGGTCAACAACCCTAATTCTGCACGCAGGCAGCGGTAGTACCGTTGGGGCAGCGGTAGTACCGTTCCTTGTCAGGTGGCGGTAGTACCGCTGTGCCAGCGGTAGTACCGGCAAGCTCTCGAGAATAATATTGAAGTTCTCCAGCGGTAGTACGAGGCAGATACCGGCAGGTACCGCTGGCGATCCAGAGAGCATTTGGCGCGGCACGGTAGTGGTGGCGGTAGCGCTAGCGGTAGTACCGCTCCTGGGACTCAGCGGTAGTACCGCTCGGCGGGCGGTAGTACCGCTGCAGCAGCTACGGCTTCTCTTCCTTCTTCTCTTCCATGCGACCGTCTTGTCCGGCTCGCTTCCTCTCACGCCTTGTCCATCTTCCCGTGGTCTTGTACCCGTGGTGACACACCTAGCCATGCCATGGGAACAATGGTCAAGTAGTATAACGTCCAAAGGTGACATATAGTGAATCACATAGTGGAAGGAGTTCACCTTTGAGGTCCATTGTGACTTGTGGAGAATTGGAGTACTTGACATGGTGATGGTCGTATGTCGGGCTACATCATCTCCCCTCCCTTTAAAAAGAGTCGTCCTCGACTCTTGCTCTTCATCACCATGCAAAGGAGGTAGATGTGTTTTCGAAGAATTGGGATTCACCATGCCTACACCCAATAAAGACCAAGCAAACCATGTGTGTGCAAGAAAGATGAGCATATCAACAATGACATGTCCATTTTTTGTCATAGCACCGTTAGCACAACACAAGAATATGAAAATATAGTGCAAGCAATCCAATGTAACATCTTCAAAAAGTGGCAACACCAAAACTCCATAAGAATATGAGAAGAGCATCTAGGTATCTCATTTTGAACCATATGATCATTATTGCACACAAGGCATTGGACGGGACAATTTGTCATCATCCTTGATGCAATAAGCGACGAGTTTGGCAAAAACACACAATCAAGAATGTCCAAAACATCATTATGGGTGCAAACAAAGCACATGAAAGAGCAAGTTTTCAACATATTTGTTGCAACACCAAATTTGTAGAAACCAATGAACTCATGACAAGACATGCTCAAAATGTCATTATGGTTGCACACAAGCCAAGTAAAAGAACAATTGTTCATCATATTTGTGGCAACGCATAAATCATTCATATGAAAGATGGGAAAATTTGTCTTGCCATAGGAGAAACCAACATCACAAACATGTTTGCAAACAAGCCAAATGCAAGATAAATTGCTCAACTTGTTTGATGCAAAACATGGGAAAGGTATTAGAGCTGGGTTCGATCCACGACTCAAGTGTATGCTTTCAAGAGCTCGCATTGTCAACTCATGCTCAATGGCGGTTGACATTATTATGCGCTTACCGGCACACACAAGACACCATGTGAAGAAATGATGTGCACGGTATATGAATACGTCATCCATCATGACGCGTCTCTCCATTTGCACAACACCAACCATACCAAAATCAAATGGAAAATATGACATATGTGGATGGTTACTATGCAAATTGAAGGATGGAACAAGGTCCATAAAAGATCATGAAAAGTCTCCACAAGGTGAGAAAGCTATGGGGGCAATCTCATAAGGCAATATATCAACATTATTGCAAACCAAGCATTTAAAAGAACAATTGTTCAATATTTTGGATGCAACAATGGGAAAGTAGCGCAAACATCGATTGCAAAACATGGGTATGGCAAAGTCATCACAAATAGGTGATTCCACATGATCAACATTGGAAGTATCACATGGGAATAAAAATGTATCATATGATGGGGCAAAGAAATCATCCATAGCATGCGAGCAATCAAAATTCGTCATGTCCACTAGCGGGATCATGGTCACATCAACACCCATACCTTTGTTGTCCTTCTCATGTGAAGTAGGTGTTGAAGTAGGGGCCTCTATGTGGCCGACTCGTTCATCTTGATGTAGGCATGTGGTGGCATCATCATCATCCATGAAACCTAGCACACGATGAGAGAACACACTAGAGGAAGATGGTAAGTTGTTAGAAAGCAAAGTGTCCTCACTTGCCCTATCAACTACCTCTCTCAACTTATATGGTGTATCACTCATTCCCTCAAAAGAGAAACACTCAAACTCACATATGGTGGGGGCACTCAACTCACTCTCGCTCTCGCTCAAGTGGGCTAAGTGGCTCTCATTCTCACATGGGATTGGTGCTATCTCCTCATTCAAGCACATGAGGGTAGGCTCGGTTTCCTCATCTCCACATGCCTCCAAGGTTGAAGGGAAACTCCCATGCTCAACCTTCTCGAGCTCATCGCCTCCAAAGATGCATGCCATAGTTTGGCCATCCTCATTCAACGCATCCACCAATGTGATAGCATTGCTCATGCTCGCCTCCGTGGTCGAAGGGAGAATCCCATTCTCGACCATCTTCTTGTCGCCCTCATCTCCATTTGGGCACTCCCACATCATGTGACCATTGCCATCGCATATTGGACACGAGAGATTGGGACATTCTCGTGGACCATGGTCTTGGCCTTGGCAATTGTCGCATATGCGTTCTTCCTCATGCCATATGGGAGTCCAAGTGTCTCGGCGATCTCTAGGGTGAGGTGGTGGCGAAGGAGTGCGTTCATGGCGTCCGAAGCTCTTGATGTTCATTCGTTTGGTACGCTCGAGGAGGAGGTCGTTCTTGTCGAGGTTCATGACGTCCACGACGATCGCGTTGTTGGGGTGGTGGTGATGGTAGGCGGTCATGATGTTCCCCATTTGGGCGTTGACGCTCTTGATGCGCGTTGGCATTGTTCACGCTAGGAGAACGTGGATGTTCCACGTGAAGGCGATGTCGTTCATGACCGTCCCGCCTTGGGTTATCTTGAAGATCTTGTTGTGGTTCACCTTGATGAGGGCCATGACGCGTATGTCTTGGGTCATGTTGATGTTCTTGTGGCGGATCTTCTTGGTGAGGGCCTTGACGTCCATGACGCGCTTGTGTCGACCTTGAGGTGTGCCTTGTGCGGCGCGAGCTTGGAGAAGAGCGATTATGCACAAGGTTGTTGATAGCTTCGGTCAACCGCTCCATATTTGCTTCTTGAGCATGCATACGGTCATTGAAGGTGGCTTCTATAGCTTGACGACGTCGTTCATAGTGGCATAAGCCATCACGAAGAAGGTGTCCAATACCAACGAACTCGTCAAGTGTAACATATGCATGATCACCTTGAACTTCACCCTGGATTTCCTCATCCAAGTTTGAGCTTCCGTTTGTACTTCCCCTATACATTTTCTCAAGATCAAGTGAGATATGTGGTAAATAAAAACCAAGACAAACTATATCCCAAGTATAATGTGGCTTGAGAGGAGAGTATCCGGTTCTAACCCCCAACACACACACTTATGAGGATAGGAAGGTATGAAGTGGCAAACGAAACAAGCAAACCCGGCGACAAGTATATTGTCAAAGGTAGAGAAAATCCACAATGACCAAATTACTCAAGAAACTCCAACCACAAAGTATCAAGAAACACACACAAAATCAAATAATGGGGTTGGGCGACCAAAGGGCGAGCACTCGAAGATAGACAACCTAACGAAGACTACGTGCTCAAATGTCACCCAACACAAGAAGGACGCTAGCTCAATTGCTTTTTGTGGGCAATGGATTTGCATAAAAGTTAACACTCACACTCACTTTGGCGGTCTTAGCTTTGTCGCAACCTACAAGAGATGAGACTTGGCACCACTTGATTCTTTTCTTTTCTCTTTTTTTTTAATTTTTGCTTTTTGACGATGATTCCTTCTCTTTTGCTAGTGCCAAGCTCTCTAACGATACACACTCGCCAATACTTGAAGACAAACACTCAACACGTGCAATGCCTCGCAATATCACCGAGCTAGTCCAATAGGTTAAGTTGCGCGAAAGGAAGAAGGGCTCACAACGGAAATGATGGTGGGGCAAATGTCGAGTCCTTGGTGGCGTCGTCGCTTGGCGTTGATGAATTCGCTGTGGAAGCTTGTCGATGTCATAGACGTGTAGTACACACCAGCGAAGGACTCAAACAAACAAGAGGAAATGCCAAAACGAACCAAGGAAACGAAAAAAAAAATTGCTGAAAAATTGGCCCTGGCGGTAGTACCGCTGGTCCGCCCGGTAGTACCGCTGCAGCGGTAGTACCGCTGCAATGGCGGTAGTACCGCTGCGCACAAATCTGCGCGATTTTGACTCGAATTTGGGGCGGAAATTGGGCTCGAAAATCCTCGAATTCGTGGGAAATTGGCAAAATTAAGGCTAAGGAACGCAAACAAAGGTGGAGGGGGTCCTAAAGCAACAGATCCATGGACAAAAACTACCAAAAACGCAACGAATCGACAGATCGGCTCGAATCAAGGCATGGCTATTTTTGGTGGAAATTTTCGAATTTCTCAAAAACGAAGAAAAAATTGATGGATTTCGGTGGAAACACAAAACAAATCCGTGTCAACCTAGAGCTCTGATACCATATGATGCGGGTGGGTCCCGATTTTCACGGATTTGTGAGGAGGGAAGGATGAACACGAAGAACACGTGAAGAACGATGAACACAAAGAGGGGAAATCAAACACACAAAGGTAAATAGCAAGTAGCAACCCGGCAAGAATCGACTGGTAACAAATCCCCGAGGGCAGCCCCCAATCCTCCTCTCCCAAGCACACCTTACTCTTAGGATTGTTTGTCCAATTGGTTAATCCAACCAACCCGATAGAATCACCGTAAGATGAAAGATCGGCAAGTAATCGCAACTACAAGCGGAGCCTTGGTATCCATGCAGGGATCTTCTCCTCAAGAGGAGGCCTTGGTTCATCTCCACATGTGGAGGTCTTGATTCATCTCCATAGGAGGAAGGAGACACTTTGAGAAGAAGGAGCAAGGCTCTACTTTAGTTCCCAAATCATAGTCTAACCCTAACCCTAGGCAGAGGAGGAGTATTTATAGTCTAGACCCAAAGGGGTAGGTGGGAAAGGGATACAAGGGTCAACAACCCTAATTCTGCACGCAGGCAGCGGTAGTACCGTTGGGGCAGCGGTAGTACCGTTCCTTGTCAGGTGGCGGTAGTACCGCTGTGCCAGCGGTAGTACCGGCAAGCTCTCGAGAATAATATTGAAGTTCTCCAGCGGTAGTACGAGGCAGATACCGGCAGGTACCGCTGGCGATCCAGAGAGCATTTGGCGCGGCACGGTAGTGGTGGCGGTAGCGCTAGCGGTAGTACCGCTCCTGGGACTCAGCGGTAGTACCGCTGCAGCAGCTACGGCTTCTCTTCCTTCTTCTCTTCCATGCGACCGTCTTGTCCGGCTCGCTTCCTCTCACGCCTTGTCCATCTTCCCGTGGTCTTGTACCCGTGGTGACACACCTAGCCATGCCATGGGAACAATGGTCAAGTATTATAACGTCCAAAGGTGACATATAGTGAATCACATAGTGGAAGGAGTTCACCTTTGAGGTCCATTGTGACTTGTGGAGAATTGGAGTACTTGACATGGTGATGGTCGTATGTCGGGCTACATCAAGACGGCATACCTTTTATATTTTATCAAAGGTTTTGGGATGTGGTCAAACATGATTTGAACAACATGTTCAACGCTTAGTTTAGACATTTATCGTTTGAACTTTGTGGTTTTGACCTTAGTTCCTAAAGAGCCAGATGCCTCCTCTATGAAAAATTTTAGACCTATCAGTTTGCTTAACTGCTCGTTCAAGATTTTTACAAAAGTGTTGAAGAATAGATTAGGTAAAATCATGAATGAGATCACGGGCATTAACCAATCTGCCTTTATTAAGGGCAGATACATTTTAGAGAGCGTGGTCATGGCACATGAGGTAATTCACTCAGTTAAGAAAGCCGGTAGTAAAGGGATTGTGTTAAAGCTTGACTACGAAAAAGCCTTCGACAAAGTTAGTATTGATTTCCTCTTAGACATGCTTGCTAAAAGAGGTTTTGGTAGGATTTGGCTCAATCTTATCAGAAATTTTTAAAAAGGAGGTTCTGTTGGTGTGAAGTTAAATAATGTAGTAGGTGAAGTTTTCACTACTACGAGAGGTGTGCGGCAGGGGGATCCGCTTTCCCCCATGTTGTTTAACCTGGTAGTGGATGTTCTTTCCAGAATGCTGATAAAGGCAGCCCAGGCTGACCTTATCAGAGGGCTTTGTACCCAAGAATGCCCAGGGGGTGTGATCTGTCTACAGTACGCAGATGATACCATCCTTTTCGTAGAAAGCGATCAACAATTGGCTACTAACTTTAAATGGGTGTTAGCCTGCTTTAAACAAATCTCTGGAATGAGGATTAACTTCAATAAACGCGAGCTTATTCCTCTATATTTAGAACCAGAGGAAACTGCGATGTTTGCTGATTTGGATCCTTCCCCATTAAGTACTTGGGTGTCCCGCTTCATTATGAGAAACTCACTAGGGCTGACTTGCAGCCGCTCATTGACAAAATCCTGAAAAGGATTGCGGGATGGAGAGCTAAATTGCTATCTTATGCGGCCAGAGTCATTCTGATTAGGTCCTGCATAGCTAGCATTCCCATTTACCTGCTCTCCTTTTTCAAGTTCCCTAAATGGACTCTTGATCTTATAAACACTCAGATGGCAAATTGCCTCTGGAATGATTTCGAAGGACACCGCAAAATTCATTTAGCTGACTGGAGATTCATTTGCATGAAGAAAGAATTCAGTGGCTTAGTGATGAAGTTAGGACTTCTAGGGTTGCCCGATCTTCATGGATTGACAGTGGGAGTGGACGAACACACGCAAGAACACAAGGAACACGAAGAACACAAGAACACACACGATACAAGGACCGTTTCCCTTACCGGTCGGTCCAACTGGCCAAATAGAATCAACACGAGGGTGGGAGATCGTCAAGTAGATACAAGAAGGGATTTGGATGGTTGTTTCTCCAACGGTCCACCAAACCGCTCCAATAAAGTCACCCGAGGATAAAAGATTGGCAAGTAGTCAAACTACAAGTTGAGATCTTGAATCCACTAGAGGGATCTTCTCCACAAGAGGAGGAACCATCCCCAATGGAGGAAGGAGACCATCTTGAGGTGAAGGAGCACATCTCTACTCTAATCTCAAAACATAGTCTTACCCCAACCCTAGGCAGCCAAGGGGGTATTTATAGTCTAGGCCCAAAGGGGGTAAGTGGGAAGGGGGGATTACAAGGGAATATTCCCTGCTGGTTCCCGCAGCAGCGGTAGTGCCGCTGGGACGCTGGGACCAGCGATAGTACCGCTGGTGCGGGCCTGAGCCATTGTCGCTTCCGCGCCGGCGGTAGTACCGCTGGTAGGAGCGGTAGTACTGCGTCGGCGGTAGTACCGGTGCCACTGCCGGTGCCGCACATGGCACCCGAAGGGTAGTTCTGGCGGTAGTGGCAGCGGTATTGCCGTGCTGACTACCGCCGTTGGGGCCGGTAGTACCGCCCCTGAATCTGCTTGCTCTCTTCCTTCTCCTCTTCCAAGCCACCGTCTTGGCATCCTCCATTCCTCTTGCACCTTGGTCATACTCTCATGTATCCGTAGTCGTCGTGACACTCCTTGTATCAACAAGACATAGAAGATGATGTAGCATACCATCCAAAAGGGTGGGAAATGAGTTCTCGTAGAGGAATGAGTTCACCTTTGAGTTTGATGACTACATGGGATGTGTTGAGGGTCTTGACATGGTGATTGTCGTGACCAGGGCTACATCATCTCTGCCCCCATTAAAAAGAGTCGTCCTCGACTCTTGCTCTTCATCACCATGCAAAGGAGGTAGATGTGTTGTCGAAGAATTGGAATTCACCATGCCTACAAACACCAAAGACCAAGCAAACCAAGTGTGTGCCAGAAAGAGGAGCATATCAACAATGACATGTCCATTCTTTATCATAGCACCGTTAGCACAACACAAGAATATGAAAAGGTAGTGCAAGTGCAAGGTCAATGTGCAAGCAATCCAAAGGAACATCTTCAAAATGTGGAAACACAAAAACTCCATGAAAATATGAGGATGCCATCTAGGTATCTCATGTTGAACCATATTGTGGGGACCCCGGACTAGCTGCCCGAAATACCCGATTATGCTTAACACAACGATCCCATGATCAGTCTGTCGTTGCGCATAATCCGAACTGAATACCAAAGTTTACATCCATTACAATACCGAATAAAAGTCTTACACACATGGTCATCTAGACCAAGTCTTACATAGGTGCCTTCATGGGCTAATTCACATTATTCAGCGGAAGCTACTACGTGGAAGATAAGCACATCCTATGGTAACCCGACAGGCAGCTGACTTATGGAGATCCCTATTTCGCATAGAAGTCGCCGTACTCCTCTTCGGCGCAGTGCTCCTCGAAATCTGGCTAAGACAATAGCCAGGGACGAAACCAATATGAGTACATTTGATTGTACTCGCAAACTACCCCCGAATGAACATGCACTAGTTTTATGTTTATTTTTCAAACTTTTATATATTAAGACATCTCTATATCTTTATTGAAAAAGAGGTAAGAAGAATTTTATAACTATCCTCTGATAAATCACCGTCTCATTTATTTCTCCAAAACTCATCCTTTTTCCGACCATAGCCCGTCATGGTCCATTTGCCTCCAATAACCTCATACCGATCCGTTGGTATGGTTGTATACAACATTCACCACTTCACTTTCTTTTCAAAGTTTAAAATTCTCTTTTCAAAAACTTGCACATGGTCTTAGGACAGCCTCCCAACTGTCCATATCCGAGGACTCGGCTATTCGAATAGTTTTACACTCTGCAGAGGTAGCACGCTTTTCCCACATCCATCCGATAACTCATCGTGTCAGCCACGTCCCGCCATACAAGGTGTATGCGATGTTGAGTCACCGACCATAGCATGTCCTTTGCTCATGCTAGTATAGGACCCTGCCCATATGACACTTTCCATCCACACTTAACCCAGCCCGTCGGAATCTAAGTGTGAGGACTCATAGTTTTGCCCGGCGACCCAAAGGTGGTGACTTCTATCCTCCTCCTTGTCTTTCTCATAGAGTTTAAGCGAGGATCCAGTTCAGGGGTAGGTCACCAAACCATCCCCTCATGCATAACGGAGTTATCTCCGTCGATGAGTCATCCCATACTAATATGAGCAAATTATATGACTACGCCCTTTCCCATATGTGGGTAAATGTGGTCGCACAGGGTAAGATTGGTCGTCATAGTACTAGGACACAATGTGCATTTTTCATAAACATCTCCATACTCCATTTCTTCACTTCCACACCGACATTTCGGCATTCCACCTCCATACAAGTATTTTCAAAGGAGTTTTGAATAAACCATCTTTTTCTTCCCATCTTATAGTTTGATATACCCTACCTTATATTTCTACAACGGTGGCAAAATAGTTTTTCATATGCTTTTTTTTTTAAGGTTTTAAAAATCATTGCCTTAAGTGTAAATCATGTTATCAAAGTAGATGTATATGTATATAGGTGCAAGCTCAGAGAGTAGCTTGCCTTGCTCAACTAAGTTCTCGGAGTCTGGCTCTGGTTGATCAAAGTAATCCCCCTCTTCGCAAGCTCCGGCAACGATCTCGTCTAAACGTTAAACAAGCAAGACAAACAATCACTGAGGCGGTCTCCTCTTGACCAGTCGCGAGCGGAGAGGCAGGAGGGGTGGAAGGCACGGCGCAGGGCTAGCGACGCGTCCTCCTTCGTCTAGCTCCCGTAGGTGCGGTACGGCGGTGAGCTGCTCCAATGGCTACGGGCCAAAACGGCCAAAGTGCACGTTTCCAACGCTCTCCGACGAGGCAGTGATGTGAGAGGGATGAGTGGAGGTGAGGTGAGCGATTGGTTCATCGAATTTCGCTCGAATTCGAGCGGATTGAGCTCGGATTTGCGCAAAGTTCATCACTGCTCACCAGGTTTTCGACAGAACGCCTGAACCAAATTCAAATTCGATTTTTTTTGAAATAATATCATATTTGGTTCACTGAATAATTATCAAGCATTGGTGGTGCTGTGGTGATATTTATTTTGTATTTGTACATAGCACATTTTGTGATTTAATGAAGACTAGTTGCTTTGCACGTGCAATGCACGTATCTACCTATGTAGCCATACATATTATATATACTAAAATTTAAATAGTTGGATGACCTAAAACAACATAACCCTCGTGTCTAGTTAAAAAAAATGTAACATGTTTCCTTGTTGAAGCCAATTGTAGTATAGTAAATAGTCCACTTTGCCAATCAAGTGGTGTCCATGTCCGTTTAGTTCCAGCGTATATCCCATAATTATCTTATGATTTTATTCTCTAGCAAGTTCTTCAGCTCGTCACATTTCATTGAAGCCATAGAGGCCATAAAGATAATCCTTGGTCAGAAGGAACAACATGTACAATAAGTTCTTCAACAAGTAACATGTGGGAAAGATATACTGCAAAGACAAAGACAACGATACTTATGTAAACATCATGCATGGAGGAGCATCTGTCAATGTCGACCTCCACGTTTCCATGAAGGTGGCCAATGCGGTGAAGAAATATTCACATGTCATAACCACAATCAGTAACAACACTGCATCTCTTTCGGGCGGCGCGTCCGAGAGGGAATCATGGACGTGAAGGCGCCAGCTCCTCCGGTTGTCCATGACGATTGCGATCTCACCCATTTGATGTCAGATACACAAATCTGGCTCATCGGAACCCCATTGGCCCTCAAGAAGGTGACCCCAGCCCCGCTCCCACCGATTCCCGGGCTCGGCATGGAATAGATGCAAAAATATCCAAATAATTCAATTTCATATTTAGCACATCACCACACAGCAAAAAGTACCAATCATGTGAGACTAAATATATTCATTTAGCTACATAGTACATAGCCTCACACGTCCACGATATATGTCAAAATAGGTGTACATAAAGGATTTAAGGGTGTGTGCATGCGACATGTGAGAGGAACGATACGAGCAGGCCAAAAAGGGGAACGGATTATAGCCACGACGTCCACGCGACGCAGTACTGAAGTTGCAACGACGCTCAATGATGTTAGAATGACAACGCACGTACATTGTCAGAGCGCCTGTTCGGGAAGAAGAGCTTACAATAGAGCAGCTCGTTCCAGTCGTCGGGCACGCCGGGGAGGCACCAGTGCGTGCAGTCGGCCTAGCTCCTGGACCTAGAGTCGGCGAGCTGCTCTAGCATCGGAGGTGCCCAGAGCTCCCTGTACACCTGCTTTTGCGCGTCCCTTCGGTACTTGGACATCTGCGTGACGTTCACAATGCCCATCGGCACCCCTGGCCGACGCCGCGCGAGCACCTCTGTGGCCACCCGCAGCATCGCCTTGCTCGTGCTTTTCCGGTACGACACCTCATCCGTGATGGGCGTCTTCTGGCCGTAGCAGTTGCCGCCCTCCATCTCCTCGCCCATAGTTGGCTGTTGGTGTGCGACGGCGACGCCGTGACGAAGAAGACCATGGATTTCTTTGGGTCCATGTTGGTGTCCTGCCACCTGACGACCTGGTGCAGCACAAGCTTGTAGGCCTCTTCCGGTTCCATCCCCACGATATTTATCCTCGCTCATGACTTTGTCAGCGCCTCTCCTGCAATCAGCCATAGGAGGTTCAGTGGAAGGGAGTTGACGTTACGCGGCTCGTGGGTCGTGGCGACCGATCCCCGGTCGCCGCCATCCCGGATCGGTCCGATTCCAAGCTTTTTCTTTTTTAGCGGTGGCAATTTTTTGTAATTAACCGCAAAACGAAAAGGTGTGTTGAGTTGTCAAACATTGGAGCCATCTGGACCGTTGGTTAAGTATTGTAGGGCTCAGATTTAATGTATCAACACAAGTTTGCTCTTTTAATAGTAGTATAGATAAAGAAAGATTTTGAGTTTGAATTCAGATTTTTGGAATTATTTATTTGAGAGGGAAAAGCTGTAGCAATAAATTGAGAGTGATCATATTATCACTCCACTGAAGTTTGGGTGAAAGAAAATTAATTTCTCCCTTGGAGAAATTGGGTGCCACTTGTCACATCGTTTTTGTTGTTTTTAAATTTTAAATTTTGTTTTTCCAAGTTTTTATTTAGAGCAACAATCAACACAAGCAACAATGAACAATCAACACACCTAATACAATAAAAGTTTTTGTTGGCCCACATTTTTGGAATAATAATACTTATTATAATTTTGGGATGTTACAAATCCTTCCCCCTTAAAATAAATCTCGTCCCGAGATTTGCTTGGCTTGGGTGCTATAGAGGTTTGGGAATTCGCTTCTAAGATAGTCTTCACGTTCCCATGTTGCTTCTTCTTCGGAGTGGTTAGTCCACTGGACTTTGTAGAACTTGATCGCGCCTCCGGGTAAGACGAACATCTTCGTCAAGAATCTTGACAGGTTCTCACGATAAGTCAGGTCATGGTTCAGATCGATGGAGAGGTGGTCGATGTTCTTGAAAACATCGGGCTTGTCGGGAACTTCAAGACACTTCCGGAGCAAGGAAATGTGGAAGACATCGTGAAATTCCGATAACTCTTGGGGCAATTCCAGTTGAAAGATACTTCTCCTCGACGAGAAATGACCTTGAAGGGTCCAATATATCTTGGCGCCAATTTTCCCTTGACATGAAAACGCTGCATACCCTTGAGTGGTGTCACTCGGAGATAGACATAATCTCCGACGTTGAAGGTGACATCGCGACGCTTGGATCAGCGTAGCTCTTCTGACGGGATTGGGCAGTCTTGAGACGCTCGCGGATAAGTTGGACTTGTTCTTCCGCTTCACGGAGGGTATCTGGTCCAAACAATTTGCCTTCTCCGGTGTCGGACCAATTCAGGGGCGTACGACACTTCTTGCCGTAAAGTGCTTCAAACGGGGCCATTTGCAGACTGGACTGGTAGCTATTGTTGTAGGAGAATTCTGCAAATGGAAGACAATCTTCCCATTTGGAACCATAAGATAGAACACATGCACGAAGCATGTCCTCTAATATCTGATTCACTCGCTCGGTTTGGCCTCCGGTCTGGGGGTGATAAGCTGTGCTAAAATCCAACTTGGTTCCGAGGGCTTCATGAAGAGATTTCCAGAATCTTGAGGTGAATTGCGTGCCTCTATCAGATACAATCTTTTAGGCACACCGTGCAGGCTTACTATTCTGGAAATATACAAGTCTGCTAATGAGCTCCGGTGTGAGTGGTCTTGACAGGAACGAAATGGGCAACCTTGGTCAGTCGATCAACGATGACCCAGATTGAATCATGGCCTCGGTTGGATCTTGGAAGTCCGGTAATAAAGTCCATTCCAATTTCATCCCACTTCCATTCAGGAATTTTCAAAGGTTGAAGCAATCCAGCGGGTCGCTGATGTTCAGCCTTGACTCGCTGACAGATATCACACTTGGCTACGAAAGAACCAATCTCTCGCTTCATTCCATGCCACCAAAATCTCTCACGAAGGTCTTGGTACATCTTTGTTCCGCCGGGATGAATTGAATAAGGGGTCTCATGGGCTTCTGTCAGGATTAAATCTTTAAGCTCCTTGACATTAGGCACACAGATACGACCATTGAATCTAACACTCCTTCAGCATCTTCGGTAAAACCGGGTGCTTTTTGAGAGAAATCTTCCTCTTAATTCCTTCAATGCTTTCATGATCCTTTTGGGCTTCCTTGATTTGATCCATCATTGGGGCTAACTCTAGATTGGCGAGATAACCATGGCTAACAAGCTCTAGTCCGAAATCTTCGAACTCTTTGAACAAGGCTGGTTGTTCGGCTTGGATAAGGCATTTAGGGTGCAAGGCTTGCGACTCAGGGCATCGGCAACTACATTAGCCTTTCCGGGGTGATAATGGATTCCAATATCATAATCCTTGATTAATTCCATCCATCTCCTCTGTCGCAGGTTCAACTCCTTCTGGGTGAAGATATACTTCAAGCTCTTGTGATCCGTATAGATCTCGCAGCGATGTCCCACAAGATAGGGACGCCACGTCTTAAGAGCAAGAACAACAACAGCTAACTCCAGATCATGGGTTGGATAATTTTCTTCATGCGGTCGCAACTGTCGAGACAGATGACACAACTTTGCCTTCTTGCATCAGAACGCAACCAAGTCCGAGGCGTGATGCATCGCAATACACGTCGAAACTCTTGGTGACGTCTGGCATAATCAAGACTGGGGTTGAAGTCAGTCTCTTCTTTAGTTCTTGGAAACTATCTTCACACTTCTGGGTCCATTCAAATTTCTTGTCCTTCTTCAACAGTTGAGTCATGGGCTTGGCTATGCTGGAGAATCCTTCCACGAACTTGCGGTAGTAACCGCTAGTCCGAGAAAGCTTCGGATTTCAGTCACATTAGTGGGGGCTTTCCAGTCAACGATAGCTTGGATCTTCTCTGGGTCAACAGAAATTCCTCCAGCAGATACAACATGTCCGAGAAATGCCACTTCGCTAAGCCAAAACTCACACTTGCTAAGCTTGGCATATAGCTTGTGCTCTCGGAGTGTCTCCAGAACTAGACGCAGATGTTCAGCATGCTCTTCTTCGGTCTTGGAGTAGATAAGAATATCGTCGATAAAGACTACCACGAACTTGTCGAGGTACTCCATGAAAATCTTGTTCATGAGATTCATGAAATAGGCTGGGGCATTGGTCAGACCAAAGGACATCACGGTGTATTCAAACAAACCGTAACGGGTGGTGAAGGCGGTCTTGGGAATGTCTGACTCTCGGATTTTCAACTGATGATATCCTGTCCGAAGATCGATCTTGGAAAAGACTCGGGCTCCGTTCATCTGATCGAACAGATCCTCGATCTTGGGAAGAGGATACTTGTTTTTAATGGTCACATCATTGAGCTTGCGATAATCCACACACAGGCGTGTGGTACCGTCTCTTTTGTCCACAAAGATAATGGGTGATCCCCAAGGTGAAGCGCTTGGGCGAACAAGACCTTTGCTGAGCATATCAGCCAACTGCTTCTTCAATTCAACCAGTTCTTCTGGATTCATCCGGTATGGTCTCTGGGATATAGGGGTGTCCCGGAATAAGTTCAATTACGAACTCAATATCCCGTCTGGCGGCATACCAGGCAATTCTTCGGGAAAACATCTCGGAATAGGTGAACAACACGGATCTCATCTAAAGGGGTTGAGCTATGCCCTCATGGCAGCCTGGTTGGGAATGACTGGTTTCAGACACATACTCCACTTCTACTCCATTATCAGAAGTGAGAGAAACAGCTCTTCTGGCGCAGTCAATACGACCTTGAAACTTGGCTAACCAGTTCATACCAAGTATAACATCTATACCCTGGTTCCTAGGATGATTAGGTCGGCTGCAAATTTCTCGCCTCCGATCTCTATGGAGGTATTGGGGCAAAACCTCTTGGTTTCTATGGTAGAGCCAGGGATTTGTATACTCATAGTTTAAGTAGGAAGCTCTCTACTAAACCTCCCTTAGCGACGAACTCCTCGGTAACAAAGGAATGGGTTGCACCAGAATCAAACAGAACAGTTGCAGGTACTGAGTTGACAAGAAACGTACCCAGCACAACATCTGGCGCATCCTGGGCTTCCTCAGCATTGATGTGGTGCAGACGGCCCTTGGCAACAGCAACATTTCCGCGGGGTGCGGCATTCTTGCCATTTCCAGCTCGGCCTTGACCATTGTTCGGTGCCGGTGCATTGGGGCGCTGAACATTCCTCTTAGGATTGGGGCATTCTCTGGAGTAGTGACCCTTAGTGCCGCATTCAAAGCAGACAACATTGGCATTGCGGTTGAAGTTGTTGAAGTTTCCTCCGGGACGGTTATTGTCATTGGGGCGGTTGAAGTTGTTTGGGCGGTTAGGAAAGGTGGAGCGGGTGCTTGCGGTGGTCGATAAGCAGGCTTGGATGCTGGCTGAAAGATACGAGGCTTCTGGTTGCTTGAACCTTCAGAGCAATCATCCTCCTCTTACGACCTTCAAACATGGACTTGCGCTTGGTCTCCAGCTGGATGGCTTTGTCCACAAGTGACTCCAAATCATAGAAGTCATGGATAACCAACGCGCATTGCAGCTCATCATGAAGTCCATTCAGAAAACGCTCCATCTTCTTCTTCTCAGTGTCGGTGTCATCAGGAGCATACCGAGATAAGTCGGTAAACTCATCAAGATAACCAACCACATCTTTATTTCCCTGCCTCAGCTTGCGGAATTCATCCTTCTTCCTCTCAATGAGTCCGCCGGGATATGCTTCTTGCGGAACTTCTCCTGGAACTCAGCCCAGTTGATCACATAGCCAACTTGCTGGAGAGCCTTGGTAGCTTCCCACCAAGCTCGTGCAGGTCCAGCAAGATAGTGGGTTGCATACAGAACCTTCTCATTGACTCCCACAGCAGCAACTTCCAGGTTGTTCTCGATGGTACGAAGCCAATCATCGGCCTCCAGTGGGTGAAGTCCCCTGGAATAGGTAGGTGGGTTGGTCTTCTGAAAGTCGCTTAAGGTGGATTGCTGATTTCCATTGCCATTGCCATTGCCACCATGGTTGTTATTGTTGTTGTTAACCTGAGCGGCAGCGATCTGCTGCAGGGCAGCAAGATGAGCTTGGCGCTCCTCCCGGGCATTTTGGCGTTCCTCCATAATGAGCGCAAGAAGTTGGGCGGGGGTCGGTTCTGGTGGTGGTGGTCCTCCATCCGGGTTGTTGGTGCGACGAGTGTCCACCATCCTGAAGCATACCGGGTATAAGAGGCAAGGCAAAAAGGTTTCGACTAAGGGGAAGAAGATGAATTCGCAGAGTGGTTGATTAATTAGGATGATATTGAAATATTTTGCACAACCCAAACAAGACTAACACATTTATATAACACAAGCATCACAGCAACGAGTTCACAGCATCAAGCTTACAACATCACCCTACATCTAATGTACATAATACATTTTCCAAAGGAACCACTACTTGACTCGACTAGCGATAGGGGGTCAACCTAATCCTACGATAGTACTCAAGTCACTCGCCTACTGAGGTGGAACCTCCGGCTCTGCTGCGTCAGCGTCGGACTGGTAGGGTGGCTCCTCCGGGTCCTCCTCCTCGCCCTCGAGAACTGCCTCGAGTGGCTCCTCCTCCTCGTCAACTAGCTCCTCCTCGTCGTCCGACTCCTCGTAGTCCATCTCCTCCTGGTAATCCTCATCGTCACTGATGAAGGCACTGTTCTCCCTGCGGAGATCCTCGCCCTCCTCCTCCATCTCGTTGGCATGGTGCTCCATATCCTCGATCATCTCGTCCTGCTCCGCCACCCTCTTGCGGAGCTTGGCGACGATCTTCTTCAGCTGGGTCCTCCTCTTGAGAAGAGCAATCTTCTCCTGCTTCAGCTGCGCCTCACGCTCGCGACTCTCATTGAGCGAGATGCGCTCAAAGCGAGCTCGAAGTCTAGCGCTGATCAGATCCTCCTGGGTGCGGTAGAGTAGGACCTCCATGTCCAGGATGTACTCTCCAAACGTCGGGTGTAGAGGTGACTGGATGGGGTGTCCATCTCGGTGCGCCTCCCGTAGAACCGAAAGCGGGAGTTCACCAGCTCCGCCTTGTGCTCCTCACAAAGTCGGGCTAGCAACCTCTGCATGGCACGACACAGTCCGTCTACCCAGTGGGCGTCCATAGTGGCGAAGATCAGCGTCCTGGATCCGGGAGACTTGAGGTTCCCCCGAACAGACGACTCGATACGCCAACACAGGTTTCCGTTGCCGAGAACGTCAACCTGGGCTCCCTTGAACTCTGGAGCGGGGCGACCTAACAGCTTGCTCAACTCAAACAAGTCCTTCTCGAACATCATCGCCATCCTTCTCAAGCTGGTAGAACTCAGTCCAATGGAGTGCCATCTACAATTTTAGGCAAGATTTTAAGTTAGTGCGATGACCAGTGTACAAAATTTTAAATTTAGTGAAATAACAAGTGCGCAAAATTTTAAGCTTAATGGGATGACAAGTGTGCAATTTTTACAAGAAAAATGTAATAATTAATGAGAGTAAATTTTGCATAAGTAGAGGATTGGGATAAGCAATTTTCAAAAATACTTCACTTCTTTGTTTTAGAAATTAACTTTTGTAACTCTTATCTAACGACCATAACTAAGGTCTCTTAAAGTCAGGATGGCTCTGATACCAGCTCTGTGGGGACCCCGGACTAGCTGTCCGAAATACCCGATTATGCTTAACACAACGATCCCATGATCAGTCTGTCGTTGCACATAATCCGAACTGAATACCAAAGTTTACATCCATTACAATACCGAATAAAAGTCTTACACATGGTCATCTAGACCAAGTCTTACATAGGTGCCTTCATGGGCTAATTCACATTATTCAGCGGAAGCTACTACGTGGTAGATAAGCACATCCTACGATAACCCGGCAGGCAGCTGACTTATGGAGATCCCTAGTTCGCATAGAAGTCGCCGTACTCCTCTTCGGCGTAGTGCTCCTCGAAATCTGGCTAAGACAATAGCCAGGGACGAAACCAATATGAGTACATTTGATTGTACTCGCAAACTACCCCGAATGAACATGCACTAGTTTTATGTTTATTTTCAAACTTTTATATATTAAGACATCTCTATATCTTTATTGAAAAAGAGGTAAGAATTTTATAACTATCCTCCAATAAATCACCATCTTATTTATTTCTCCAAAACTCCTCCTTTTTCGACCATAGCCCGTCATGGTCCATTTGCCTCCAACAACCTCATACCGATCCGTTGGTATGGTTGTATACAACATTCACCACTTCTTTCTTTTCAAAGTTAAAATTCTCTTTTCAAAAACTTGCACATGGTCTTAGGACAGCCTCCCAACTGTCCATATCCGAGGACTCGGCTATTCGAATAGTTTTACACTCTGCAGAGGTAGCACGCTTTTCCCACATCCATCCGATAACTCATCGTGTCAGCCACGTCCCGCCATACAAGGTGTATGCGAAGTTGAGTCACCGACCATAGCCTGTCCTTTGCTCATGCTAGTATAGGACCCTGCCCATATGACACTTTCCATCCACACTTAACCCAGCCCGTCGGAATCTAAGTGTGAGGACTCATAGTTTTGCCCGGCGACCCAAAGGTGGCATCTTCTATCCTCCTCCTTATCTTTCTCATAGAGTTTGAGCGAGGACCCAGGTCAGGGGTAGGTCACCAAACCATCCCCTCATGCATAACGGAGTCATCTCCGTCGATGAGGCATCCATACTAATATGAGCAAATTATATGACTACGCCCTTTCCCATATGTGGGTAAATGTGGTCGCACAGGGTAAGATTGGTCGTCATAGTACTAGGACACAATGTGCATTTTTTAAACATCTCCATACTCCATTTCTTCACTTCCACACCGACATTTCGGCATTCCACTCCATACAAGTATTTTCAAAGGAGTTTTGAATAAACATCTTTTTCTTCCCATCCTATAGTTTGATATACCTACCTTATATTTCTACACGGTGGCAAAATAGTTTTTCATATGCTTTTTAGGTTTTAAAAATCATTGCCTTAAGTGTAAATCATTTTATCAAAGTAGATGTATATGTATATAGGTGCAAGCTCAGAGAGTAGCTTGCCTTGCTCAACAAAGTTCTCGGAGTCTGGCTCTGTTGATCAAAGTAATCCCTCTCTCGCAAGCTCCGGCAACGATCTCGTCTATGTTAAACAAGCAAGACAAACAATCACTATACTACTCAATCAAACATCACAACATTACAATCTTGAATGCTATAAATAGCCACTGCACACACCAAGCAACACAATTTGGTTTCAATTTAATTGAATTAACCACCATT
This sequence comes from Poa pratensis, assembly GCA_947311845.1. Lineage (NCBI taxonomy): Eukaryota > Viridiplantae > Streptophyta > Magnoliopsida > Poales > Poaceae > Poa > Poa pratensis. Next base: position 244,383 of record CAMZMU010000095.1, on the reverse strand, counting down.
TATTTATGTCTTTAATAAGGCAGAAACTAGTTGAACATGTTTAATTGCCTAACTCAAGTTCTGTTGGTCACAAAAATACAAACTAAATTTCTACAGAAGCTACTGATGTGTAGAAGACAACCCAATTTGATTTGGATTAATTGGAGTTACCAAACTCCCTACACAATTGTTTTAATCCAGAAAATCCATAATTAAGTTTTAGTTACTGCCTAAGTTTTATTGCTCATAAAATTAAATCCTTTAGGGTAACTAACACTGATTAAATGTGATCTAAAAATATTGGTCCTAACTCATTTGGGTTAAGCATTAAACATCTATAATTGTTTTAGCACAGAAGGGTTTGCTAATTTAATCTAATGCCAAACAATTAACATTGCATAATTAATTCTACCAAAATTAGGGAAGCTAAGAGATCACAGTACCAAGCTAACAAAATTGGATTGGAATTATTTGGGTTAATATATCATCAGAAACAAACAAGTTTAGGTTTAAACCTTCTGTGGCATTTTTAATAATACACATTTATTGAGATGAAACCACTTGGGTTGGTTAAATAATTTCATAGCAATCCAGAGAATTTTGGTTTGAATTATTTGGACTTATATTTATCGAGTTATCGAATTTCAAAGTTCAGTCCAGTACTGAAATTCCAGGAAAAATTAAATTAGAAAACTACTCTGGTTTGGATAATGTTGAAGATCCTGACGGGTGGGTCCACTCGTCAGTGACTCAACGGAGACATCTCGCGCTGGATAAAGATTAAAATGCTGACAGTGGGTCCCACTTGACAGCGACTCAACTAAGCGAAGCGGTATGCTACCGTTGATCTCAGATCCAACGGCCTACAGAGGCCACGAACGGCGACGACAAATATGGACGACGCCGCCGTGCCAGCGATGACGAGGATGGTCGGAGAGGCACCTGGGGTGGTTAGCGACGGTGGGGAAGACGGCGTTCGACGGCGGAGAACTTGGGGAGGCTCGGGAGATGAGTTGAGCTTGATGGGGATGAGCCGAGCGTCGGTGGCGAGCTCCACTGCTTCCACGGACAGATCCTGACTCCGGCGAGCTCTCTGCGTCATTGCTGTGCACGAAACAGAGGGCAAACGGAGGCGTATGAGTGTGGTGGTGAAGGCAGAGAGTGTGCAAGCCAGATAGGAGAGAAAGGGGGTGAAGCACGGCACGGCCGTGGTCGATGTCCACCTTCTCCTCCGGCAGCACCTAGCCATGCTTGACCAAAGCAACCAAGGCTGCAGCGGCGTGTACGCCCTCCTGGCGGTGCACGAGAGGGTGTGGGGTGAGTGCTAGAGGAGTGGATTGGGTTGAAGAGCGGAGGGATGCGGTGGGGGTTTATATTGGCGAACTCCGGCGTGTCGTGGATAGGGTGCAGGAGGGTCTGGGGGTGGGAGAGCACGCCATTGGTGGCGGTGTGGTGTAGCAACGGCGTGGGGAGGTGGCAGTTAGGGTTAGAGGGAGAGAGGTGCAGCGGGGTGAGCTGTGGCCAGCTCGGGCCGACGGCGTCCATGGCGAGCGCCCGTGAGAGTTGACGGAGTGCTGGCGTCGCCGTGGGCCACCAGGGGTGACGTAGGCGTGTCTGCGGGGGCACAGGGAGACAGGTGAGTGGCTGGGCGGTGGTGTGCTGGCGAGGGGAGCAGTGGTGGCCGCGTTAGCCGTCGATGGCCACGCGCGGCCATGGACGCGGCGCGCTCGTGTTCGACCGCACGGGTACGGGCGGGCAGCGCCTCTGAGGCGGTCTCCTTTTGACCAGTCGCGAGCAGAGAGGCAGGAGGGGTGGAAGGCACGGCGCAGGGCCAGCGACGCGTCCTCCTTCGTCTAGCTCCCGTAGGTGCGGTGCGGCGGTGAGCTGCTCCAATGGCTACGGGCCAAAACGGCCAAAGCGCACGTTTCCAACGCTCTCCGGCGAGGCAGTGAGGTGAGAGGGATGAGTGGAGGTGAGGTGACCGATTGGTTCATCGAATTTCGCTCGAATTCGAGCGGATTGAGCTTGGATTTGGGCAAAGTTCATCACTGCTCACTAGGTGTTCGACAGAACGCCTGAACCAAATTCAAATTCGATTTTTTTTGAAATAATTTCATATTTGGTTCACTGAATAATTATCAAGCATTGGTGGTGATGTGGTGATATTTATTTTGTATTTGTACATAGCACATTTTGTGATTTAATGAAGATAAAGAAAGATTTTGAGTTTAAATTCAGATTTTTGGAATTATTTATTTGAGAGGTAAAAGTTGTAGGAATAAATTGAGAGTGATCATATTATCACTCCACTGAAGTTTGGGTGAAAGAAAATTAATTTCTCCCTTGGAGAAATTGGGTGACACTTGTCACATCGTTTTTGTTGTTTTTAAATTTTAAATTTTGTTTTTCCAAGTTTTTATTTAGAGCAACAATCAACAGAAGCAACAATGAACAATCAACACACATAATACAATAAAAGTTTTTGTTGGCCCACATTTTTGGAATAATAATACTTATTATAATTTTGGGATGTTACAAATCCTTCCCCCCTTAAAATAAATCTCGTCCCGAGATTTGCTTAGCTTGGGTGCTAAATAGGTTTGGGAATTCGCTTCTAAGATAGTTTTCACGTTCCCATGTTGCTTCTTCTTCGGAGTGGTTAGTCCACTGGACTTTGTAGAACTTGATCGCGCGCCTCCGGGTAAGACGATCATCTTCGTCAAGAATCATATTTGTTGCCACACCAAATTTTAAGATCAATATCAAGTTTTTAGAAACCAATAAACTCATGACAAGACATGCACAAAATGTCATTATGGTTGCAAACAAGCCATTGGAAAGAACAATTGTTCATCATATTTGTGGCAACACATAAATCATCCATGTGAAAGATCAAGTAAACATGCTTGTCATATAGGAGATCAAAAATACCATCATGATTGCAAACAAACCATAAGCAAGAGAAATTGTTCAACTTGTTTGATGCAAAACATGAGAAAGATTCGAGAGTTGGATTCGATCCACTACTCACATGTATGCTCTCAAGAGGTCGTATTGTCAACTCATGCTGAATTGAGGTTGACATTATCATGTGGTTACCGGCACACACAAGACACCATATGAAGAAGTTATGTGCACAATATATGAACACATCATCCATCATGAAGTGTCTCTTCATTTGCACAACACCAACCACACAAAAATCAATTGGAAAATATGACATATGTGGATGGTCACTATGCAAAATGAAGGATGGAACAAGGTCCATGAGAGAAAACGAAACATCTACAAAATGTGAGAAAGCTATGGGGGCAATCTCATTATCAAACATTTCAACATTATTGCAAGCAACACATGTGAAAGAGAAATTGTTCAACATGTTGTATGCCACAATGGAAGAAAAATGAAAACATTCATAACAAGGCATGCTCATGGCAAAATCATCACAAATGGGTAACTCCACATGATCACATTGGTTTCAAACAAAGTATCACAAGGGAATAAGAATTTATCATATGATGGGGCAAGAGAATCATCCATAGCATCATAGTTCATCATGTCCACTAGTGGGATCATGGTCACATCAACACCCATACCTTTGTAGTCCCGCTCATGTGAAGTAGGTGTTGAAGTAGTAGGTGCATCCATGTAGCCGACTATTTCATCTTGAAGTAGACATGGGGTGGCATCATCATCATCCTCCATGTAAATCTTCTCCATTTGAGGCATCGTCAAGTCGAGGATTGGCGTCTCATAATATATGGAACCTAGCACACAATGAGAAACACACACTAGAGGTAGAGGTTAAGTTGTTAGAAATCAAAATGGCCTCACAAGACCTATCAACTACCTCTCTCAACTCAAGTGGTGTAGCACTCATTCCCTCAAAGTGAAAGCACTCAAACTCACATCTGGTGGAGGCACTCAACTCACTCTCACTCTCACCCAAGTGGGCTAAGTGTCTCTCATGCTCACATGGGATTGGTACCATCTCATAACTCAAGCTCATAGGGATATGCTCGGTTTTCTCATCTCCATATGCCTCCAAGGTTAAAGGGAAACTCCCATGCTCAACCTCCTCAACAACCTCGCCTCCAAAGTTCAATGCCATAGTGTAGGCATCATCACTCGACTCCTTTGCCGAAGGGAAAATCCCATGCTCGGCATCCTCATCACTTGACCCATGGTCAAAGGTGATAGCATTCTCCATGCTCGCCTCCTTCGTCGAAGGGAAAATCCCATGCTCGACCGTCTTCTCGCCATCTTGGTCACCAACTTGGCAATCCCACATCATGTGACCTTGGCCATTGCATATTGGGCACAAGAGATTGGGACATGCTCGTGGGTCATGGTCTTGGCCTTGGCAATTGTCGCATAGGAGGTCTTCCTCGTGCCATATGGGGGCCAATGTTGTGGTGGCACTTGGTGTAGAAACCATATCATGAGAAGTGCTTGAGAAGGGCGCCGTCTTGGTTGTGTCCTCACAAGTGTTGCCATGCTTCTTGGGGCGTCGACGTGAGCGTGATCGTTGCGTGAAGAACTTGTCGATGTCGGCCATGAACTCATCAACAATGGAATCAACACTAGAAGGAGACACCATAGGGTGCGTGCTCGTCGCCATCTTGGATGTAGAGGTTCTTGACTTCTCCTCATGTCGACGTTGACGCTCTTGAGTGGAGGGGTGTCGTCGAAAGTCATTTGGATGCTTCTCCTCATGTCGACGTCGGCGTGCTTGTTGCTTTGGTGACCTTGTCTTGGAGCTTCGACTTGAGCGTGGTGAAGAATGTAGGCTCTTGGCAAGCTTGTCAATGGCGTCCTTGAGATTTTGGAACTTGGCATCTTTCTTGTGGCGCCTTGATGAGCTAGATGGGCCTTGACTTGGCTTGGCCTTGTCTATGCACTTCTTGGGGTGCCACCTTGTTGTCGATGTAGATTGTCGAAGCTTGGCGCTCTTGGCGAAGTCCTTGTCATGGCGCCTTCGAGAAGGTGGTGACGCTTCATAGGATGGACTCATGGTGGTCTTCTTGTTGTTCCATCTTGAGCTTGAACCATAGTAGGTTGTGCCATGACGCTTGGTGGTGCCGCTCTTGAACATGGTGGTGATGGGAGTCCTCTCCTCTTGCATGTTGTCGAAGGTGTAGTCGATGTCGTCGCACATGCATGAAGAGTCGGAGTTGTCGAAGTAGTGGCGCTCCACCATGTTGTTGTAGTCGAAGTCGGTACCTGATGCATGTAAAATGCATACATGAACTTTGCATTATATTACTGATATTTCAATCATATTTGCATCATATAAGGGTTATATCATTGTTATATATTGATTTTGGGAATATTTCATAGTTTCCCTATTTTTCTGGAATTAACCCTGCATAGGCAGAAAACCCTATTTTCTATATTTTGCTGTTTCAGGGACCAAAACGACGTCCGAATGACCTGGAAATTTACAAGCATCCGTTTTTGGAAGGAACAAAGCGTGGGAGCGAAGGAGGCGAACAAACGGAGGCCCGAGGGCCAAGATGAGTGGGCCCACACGGCCAGATTCCTTGGTCGCGTGGGACCCATCATCTGGGGCCTCGTGGCTCCGTTGCCGTCGATCTTTTTTCCCGAGCCTCCGTCTTGACCTAAAAACGACTATAAAAATAGTCCCCGACGCACTTCGGAAAGGAGCGCCGCAGAAACACAGAAACCACGAAACAGAGACCCGGAGCTGCAGATTGGAGGGGGAAAACTCCGGCGGGGCGCTGCCGGTGTGGTCTCCATCTCCTCCAACAACTTCTCCACCGTCTCCATGATGAAGAGGGAGTAGTCCACCCTGGACTATGGGTTTGTGGAAGTAACTTATGTATCTCTCCTCTCTTGACACTACTAGGAAAAGGGTTATAGGTAGGTTGGCATTCTGTGGCGCACCCTTAATTGGTGCGCCACAGAATTATTTGGAATCACTTTCTGTGGCGCACCGCTGTTTGGTGCGCCACAGAAATTTGGAATTCTGTGGCGCACCAAATACAGATGCGCCACAGAAATCAACAATTCTGTGTCGCACCGAGTCCCGTGCGCCACAGAAATTCTGATTTCTGTGACGCACCCGGTTCCGTGCACCACGGATGTTTTTTCAGATCCAGATCTAAACTCTCTCTCCTCTGGTCAAACCCTGCAGGGCCACACATCACATTATCCTCTTTTTTTTCTACTCTCCTCTCTTTCCTCTCCACGCACTGCACGCACCTAATCCCTTTCTCTCTCTCTTTCTACACATCGCATTGTCCCGTCTCCCATGGCGCTAGCGCTGCGCTGCCCCGGCGCCTCCCCACCAACGAGGCCGCGCATGGGCAGGTCGGGCTGGAGGACACCATCCACGCCGCCCGTCAAGCTCCACACCTTCTGCCGGAAGTCTCCGCCTCCGCCGGCGCCATGGCCGCCGCCCATCTCCGCCGCCGCCGGTGCGAGTGCTCGCCGGGATCGGGTTCGACCAGGTAGATCGGGGTCGCCGGTGCGGTCTGTTCGAGCCTGGCCTCGCTGCTGTCTACAGAGACGAGTGGGCGGACGGCGTCTTTTGCATCACGCGGCTGCTGTCTACAGGGATCCCGCCGCCCGCCTCCGTCACGCGGCTGCTGGCCACCACCAACAGGCACCATCTGCGGGAGACGCTGGCGACGTTCGAGAGCATGGGCGCCGAGGCCTGCAAGGACTTCAACGTGCAGGCCAGCTTGGTGCGCGGCGTGCGCGCGTCCGCCGCGAAGTCCGCCCGCGCTGGCGCAAGCTCAGCCGCGTCGTCAAGAACCCCAAGCGCCGCTTCCGATTCACTGCCGCCACGGGGTCCTCGCCCTGCCTCCGCCGCTGCCCCACCGAGCCCAGCCTCTGCCGCCGCCCCAAGGAGCTCGAGCTGTGATGCGGCCGCCGGCGCCGGCGCCTCTCTGCCATGGCTGCGGGCCGTGGGGAACTGCGGTGGCCGGTGGGCAGCCATATTTTATTTTTTTAAACCGACAAAGACATTCTGTGGCGCATGCTCACTAGTGCGCCACAAAAATCTGCTTATTTCTGTGGCGCACGAAAAGGGTGCGCCACAGAATTTTAATTTTAGTGGCGAGAATTCTGTGGCGCACCCAGCAAATCTTGGGGGTGCGCCACAAAATTCCAAATTGGTGCGCCACTGATAGACCTTTTCCCACTAGTGTGAGCTTCACTAATTAGTACCGTATGAGTTGCTGAACATGATTACGGTCATCTATGTAATACCTTTGTGGTGGATCTTTTTATGAGTTAATATATGTTTGAGATTGCAATAGTTTTGTTTCAGTTATGAAAGTAGATGCATATTATGTACCCCGTTCTTGTTTACTTGTTTTGATCAAGCATGTGTATGAGAGCGTGTGAGGGGGAACGTGTGCATTAGTTGGAGTAACGGGGGGTGGTTAGTGCGGTGAACGTGAGAGAAAGTTCCGTGATCCACTTGGGTATTTACCTTACTTTGTTGCCTCACTAGGGATAAAGAAAAATACCTTGCTACCGGAGATGTGGGTGTGACCATTGCCACTACTCCATGACTAGATCTAGCATGTTCTTATTTTAACTTCATGTCATGGTACTTAATGCTATGCTCTGATTTATCTTAATTACTAAGGTGTTATGATTTAGTTCGCATCTTGGTGGAGTATAAGAGAGATTAATAAACAAAAGATCTCTATGTTAGGACGTGATGCCCATATAATTAGTAACTTGTCATGAAACCTTTTTGTTGCAATCTCATATGTCAATTCTAGTGTTCCATTGTCTACCACTTTATTAAAGAGATAGTGCCTTAGTGAAACCATGAACCCCGGTCCATTTTTAATCATAAGAAACACCTTTCCAATTAACTTTTATCCATTTTACATTTTCTGCTATTATTAAATCCGAAAATACAAAAATACTTTTACGTCTTGCATTCATAATATAAAACCCAAAAATATCATTTATCATTGTTTCCACCATCCTTGCATATTTATTTACCATCATTGCATATTTATCTACTGTTTTGCATTTTTCTTTATCATATCATTCTCACACCTTGTGTGCTTGACAACCACTTGGTGAGGTTGAGGGCACAGAACAATTTACTTTGTTTGCAGGTTCTCAAGAGAAGGATAAGAAGATAAAACCTACACTACTGGTTCCCCGAGAGTTCGATATTAAACACTCGAGTCACCCCTCGTGGGGAAAACTGGCTTTTCTATACTATACATTCTGCACTTGGAGTCTCAACCTAACCCATTTTTTTGACACAGGTAACTACGTCAAGGGCCATCAAGACTGTTTTCTGGCGCCGTTGCCGGGGAACCATAGCTGAAAGGTTTATCCAAGGGTATCTCACAACAAAGTCAACTTCATCACCAACTTGTGCGAACACCTAAGCTTTGGGAGGTTGCACCTACGTGAGCATCATCTTATCCATCTTTACCTTCAAAGCATTTTATTTTGTTTTGTTATTGTCTTGCATATCATATTTATATTTCGGTTTGCATATTTTATTTTCAGTTTTGCATTTTGTTTTGCATTTGTTATTTCGGTTTGCATTGTTTAGTATCATTTTATTTTCAGTTTTCATCTAAAAACATAAAATCCATAAAAACTAGTGTTGTTTTTAATATGTATGCTACGCTATGGAGGAAGGTTATGTCAAAACTATGGGAGCTTACTATGAATATCGATCAACCAAAGAAGGAAATAGAATGCTTGAATTGCTTGAACATCTTAATGATATGGCCACTGAGTTTTGTGAATTACATAATATAACTTGCTGCTTTAGAAAAGACTACAAATACTCTCTCTATCAATGTAAGTATAATAGTGATCCTATTATTGCTTCTTATCAAGAGTGTAAATTTGCATGCCATGATATAGAACAAGTTGAGAAATATATTGCTTATGTTGCAGCCCATGAGATAGACGTTCTTATTGATAATTTTTTTGCAACTAGTCATGAAGCTCGTGTAATGAAAGGACACATTTCTATTCTTCTCCAACTTTGCAAAAATGAATTTAGTGATAATGTTTATGTTAAAGAAAGAATTCTTGCATCCATGGAAAGTACTAATATTTTGCAGGAAGAGGATGATGAAAACATAAGCTTGGAAGAGGAAGTATGTGAAGAGGAGATTGAAATGGATGTGCTCCAACCTAAGCTTGGGGAAGAGTTGGATCTCCCAACTTCACCATCAACATTTGATAATAGCACTCAAACTCAAAAATCTTTTGTTATTTATGAGAATCCATGTTATGATGAGTGTCAAACTGAAAATTCTATGGTCCTATATGATAACCCATGCTATTATGATGAAACTAATAATGCTCCTTTACTTTTCAATGCTTAGTGAACTTATTGATGATAATGAGGAGTGTTGCTTAAATATGCTATATGATAATGCTTTAGATGATGGTCCTATGCTTATTGATAATCCTCCATGTTTAGAAGTTGTTACTTATTTATGTCAGGATGAAAATGATATACTTGCTGTTTGTGATGGTACTCTTACTCATGAGAGTCCTACTTTGTTCTTGAACTCTCCTACTTACACCATAGAGGAGAAATTTGCTTATGTTGAGAAATACTTATGTGATTTGCAACTATCTTTAGTTTCAAATCTTTGTTGCAATCATGATAGTAAACTTGATATTGATCTTATTAACTATTTTGAAAGAGGGAAGCATGCTAATGAATTCCATAATAAATTTAATAATCCTCTTTATGTGCCTAAACTATCTAAGTTGAATGATTCTTGTGGTTATATGGTTGAATTTATTTCTACTACTTGCAACTATTATGAAAGAGGAGGTGATAAGAACCCTCTTTATGTTACTAATAATTATATGCTGCAAGTAAATATGGTTAATATGCATTGGGAAACTTCTATTTATGGTGATTCATTCATATACAAAATGCCAATGCATAGAAAGAAAGTTAGACTTCGTTGTTATTACTTTTGTGTTTTGTTTTTCTCTCAACTAGGGTTCAACTTGACTATTATTTTGATTGGTTTGAGAACACCATGGGATCCTGGTATTATGCATGAACACTTTCCAAGGAAGAGGGACACACCAAAGTATAAGTTCTCTCATGAGCTTCGTCCACAATAAATATCAAGTAAGAAGCCTAGCTACATGGCTATAAAGAAAGCGCTTTACGGGAGGCAACCCGGTTGTTTTTATTTTTGATTTTGTTTGTGTCCTATTGCTGTAACAAGAGACTTAGTTTTTAGTTTTGTTTCTGGAATTTTTAATAAAGTGCCAAGTTTTACCTATTTTGGTTTGAAAAAGTTGCTATTTGCATTCGGAGATTTTATTCCAGCACGAATCAGTGCACGGTATGATTTTTAATTCCTATTCTGTAACTCCGAATGAGCTGATATTTGAACTGTAGTTGCAACTTTTCATCCTCTGTAAGTAATAATTTTTTCAGAATTTTTGACATATTAAGTAGGGTAGAAAAATACGTTTTTCTGCTGCTGTTTTTCTGGACAGATTCTGTCCCATTTTGTTTGATGCATTCTTTGAACTTTTAACTTGAATCTTTTTTATCCAATTGAGTTTATAAGTAGGCATACAACATTATACACTTTCTGGACATTCATATGAATTTTTGTTTAAGGATTTTATGCAGCAAGTAATTCGTTTGTCTATCACTACTAATGTCGCCCCACAGAAAAGAAATGGGAGAAACGGTGTTTTGAAGTTTTTCACAGGGATTAGAGGAGATGCACCAAGAGCTATCCAAGGATGGTGAAGACCATAAGCTTGGGGATGTGAATAAAACCCCACTGGACCAACACACTCTCGGTTTGCACACGTCTAACTTCTGTTTTTCGATCAATGCACTTTATCGTATAAACTTGGAGCGTCTTTTATTTGCTTTTTGTTATTTCGGTTTGATTTTTATTTTATTGAGACCACCACTATCATTTATATATGAGAGAGCTACTGGAAGTTTGGGTTGAATTAAGTTGGATGCGATTAAAAATATTGGGATAGGGATGTTTGAGTTGATTCAAAAAGATACATATAGTTGCATTATTCATGAGCTTTTAATGAGTATTAATTTGCAAGTGTTTTATCATGTTTAGATATTCAATGTTACTTTACTTTGTTTAACATGGATTGATTAGTTCTATGGACACTTATGCATGCATTTAGATGGTCAACTTTCTCCCTATTGCTAGCCCAAAAATTCTAACAAGTAAAAAGCTTGTTTTCCAACATCTTCAACCAAAGTTTTTCTAGTGAGTCCACCATATCTACCTATTAACTTTATGCTATTCCAAGTATGTTTACCATGTTATATTGTGTTATCTATACTTCTGAATTAAAATGCTTATGTTATTGATTGTCATGGGAAAAGTTGGTTAAAAGCACTCACGAACTTGATGCACACTTTACTTTTATTGTACTTAATAAACATGAACCATTGTGATTAAAATTATGAAGTTGTGAGCTTGACAATAGTCTTGGTTGGGAGTTAGCCCATATGTGCTGTCACATGGCAAGATTTTAACATTGCACTTATTTATATTCAGTTGATATCATGTACTTTTGTTTATGGATGCTTATCATGGTGCCAAATAAGTGTGGAAACTTAGTAAGTTTAAAGAGTTTGTATAAATGGCTAGAGAGATGCCTGGGCCACCAATCTAAGCCATGCATCATTCATGGTGGAAATTTACAGCGTTCCATAATGAATCTTCCATGATGCACCTCATAATAAAAAGCTATTGATATGGGCACAATGGAGGAGGTGCAGCCCAATTTCAGGACTCCACCAAGTTAGGCGTTCCATTAGTCGTGTCGTTGTTATTTGTAATAATTAGTTTTAAATAATTATTAGAGTTGAGTATGGGCCTGTCCAACTCAACTAGGGCGTGGCCCACTAGTGGGGCGGTACTGTAGCGCGTACTGTAGCTACAGTGCGGCCGCACCCCCGTCCCTCCATATAAGGGGCTGGGCGCATTAGGTTAGGGTTAGCTTTGAGTTTAGATTAAAACAGTCCATAGACTTTGAGCTCGTTGGTGAAGCATCCCTCCGGGGACGGCGATGCCGTGTTATCAATAAAGATTGCTGCGAGGGTGCTTGTGTTCATCAAGTGTTATCGTGCTGTGGTTAGAGGCGTGGTGATCTTCATCACGTTGCTTGCTGGATTCGTTCCTCTTCTCCAGGTTTGCGTTCATCGTGTAATTGGGAGAATTATTACCTTGGTTGTCTCGCTGTGAAAGATCGGGCAAAACTATAGGATCGACGGGGTTGATCCTTATCATGTGGTATCAGATTTCTGGGTTGCTCACAGTGAGGTTGTGTTGATCGATCTCATCTAGATCGGTTGACTGGAGGAGTTTGATTGGAGGCTCTTGCGCAGATTGATTTGCTTGGAGGAGATCGTGCATTGAGGCTGCAGATTGCTGTTGCGTTTGTGTAGATTGGTTTCCGGTTAGATCGATTTGTGTGGAGGCTGCTAGAGGATTCAAGGAAGGAAGGAGAACGTGTTGCAGATTCGCGATCTGCTGTAGCTACAGTACCGCGATCTGATTCGTTTTCCTTTGCAAAAAGTCCAGGTCCCTCACGATTGGTGGAGATCGGATCTGGTTGGTACAAGATCCGTTCCTACCTTGTGTGTACGTGCAAGGAAGGGAAAACGGGATTTTGCTGCGGCAAAGTTATCGTACTGATTTCTGCTGCTACCGATCGCTGCTGTCCAGAATTAGACAGGAGTCCAGCGCTGCTGCTGGTGTGCTACAGTACCGACAGATGCTACAGTACCGGTCGCTGCTACAGTACCTGCAGTATCCGTCCTGTGCACTACTGCTGCTACTTTCCGTCCTTCTACGGCGAGGAATTTCTTGATACATCACCTGCCGCTGCCGATCGCTGCACTACTGCTGCTGCAAGGTACACAATATTCAGAGATGAATTATTTTCCAGGTGATTACTATGGCAAGAGGTGTCAAAGTGGCAAGAAATCTGGTGATGTGTTTAATGACTATCTAGACATCTTAAACGGTGTGGCATGTGATGATTCTTCAATTAATTGGCGACTGAAGAATTATGCAAAAGTTGTTGATTATGAGGCATGGGAACGTATTATGTTACAGGGTTTTAACCGATGTAATACATATGAATACATGGACGAGGGTACACAGTTAGACCTTGCAGTCCGACGTGTGGATGCGGTGATACACGGTTTGTGGCTTGTGGAGCTCAACGAGAGGTGGAGTAAGGGCATTTACAAGGCAACTTGGCATGACTTCAATAAATTTGTGCGTGACTATATTGTGTCCCGTTGTCGTCGGGCATCTTGTGCTACACCCGGGAGGTGACCACGGTTGTGCAGCGGATGTCTGATGTTATTCCGCGGGCGCAGACATGTGACACGAAGGTTGCAGCTGTGTCTATTCCATCTCCTGCAGCGGAGGTGAAGATAGTTGTTCCAGTGCAGACGGTCAGCAAGGCCGTGTCACAAATTTCTGAACCGCAGCAGTCTGATGTTGACAAGGTTGTTGTGTGCGCTGAAACTGCAGTGGCCGAGGTTGAACCTTTGAGTGGGCTGAATATGCAACTCAAGAGGGTGCATGCTGATGCTTGCAAAACAGTTGACAAGGGTCAGCGATGGAGTTTATTTCAGACTCAATGCATTATAAAAGGTAAAGCGTGCAAGCTAATGGTTGATGGGGGAAGCTGTACAAATGGCATTAGCAAGGCAATGGTGGCGGCATTGGGGTTGTCCACATGGCGTATTCCTGAACCTAAGCATCTTGAGTGGTTGAATAGCTGCGGTATGCTGAAGGTAATTCATAAGGTGCGTGTGCCATTTACAGTTGGTGACTATGTTGATGAGGTTGAGTGCGATGTGTTGCCATTGGAGGTGTGTGGTTTGCTACTTGGTCGTCCATGGCAGTATGATCGCAATGTTACACATGCTGGGAGAGCAAATACATTTTCTTTTATGCATGATGGTAAACAGCAGATTTTGAAGCCTATGAAGGATGATCAAATTAAATCTGATGTGGAGCTGGTGATACACAAGGAGAGATTGCATAAAGCTGAACCAAAAAAGCGGTTAGCTAAGTTGCAGCAAGTGGAGCATGATGCAAGGAGCGTTGGTACAGAAATTGATTCAACTATGCATGTAGATGACAAGCCTGTGTTTGTTGGTGACAAGCTAGTTGAAGACAAACCTCTTATTGGGGAGACGAAGGGTATTGCAGCGAGTGTTCCAGTTCGTGTTGACATGGGTGTTCAGACCGATGACAGTGGTGCTGATCTTGTTCCGGTGCATATGGTGCCGCGGGTAGTCAGCCACAGTTTTGTGAGAACACCTCGGAGACGTTTTGTTGGAGCAGCAGTGTGTGTGCATAGAGGCAAGGAGGGACGTGTTCGTCAGTTGTGTGGCCCGGGCATTACTACTTTGCAGGGTCGTGCTAAGCAGGTTCATGTTCAGCAGCCAAGAGCTCCATCAAGTGTTGAGAAGAAGAAGATGGTGGCGCCTAGATCCAAGCTCATGTGGAGAAGAAAAGAGGTGCAGCCGCCCAAGATTGTATCAGGTCTAGCAGGCCAAGCGGGAGGATGTGGTGAGGAAGGCACGCAAGACTTGAAGATGGAGAAGACGCGTGCTGATTTTGTTGACATCACGCCACCCTTTCGAGCAGACCCTCACGTGTTGGGGACAACGCTTTTTGAAGGGGGGGAGGATGATATGGGCACAATGGAGGAGGTGCAGCCCAATTTCAGGACTCCACCAAGTTAGGCGTTCCATTAGTCGTGTCGTTGTTATTTGTAATAATTAGTTTTAAATAATTATTAGAGTTGAGTATGGGCCTGTCCAACTCAACTAGGGCGTGGCCCACTAGTGGGGCGGTACTGTAGCGCGTACTGTAGCTACAGTGCGGCCGCACCCCCGTCCCTCCATATAAGGGGCTGGGCGCATTAGGTTAGGGTTAGCTTTGAGTTTAGATTAAAACAGTCCATAGACTTTGAGCTCGTTGGTGAAGCATCCCTCCGGGGACGGCGATGCCGTGTTATCAATAAAGATTGCTGCGAGGGTGCTTGTGTTCATCAAGTGTTATCGTGCTGTGGTTAGAGGCGTGGTGATCTTCATCACGTTGCTTGCTGGATTCGTTCCTCTTCTCCAGGTTTGCGTTCATCGTGTAATTGGGAGAATTATTACCTTGGTTGTCTCGCTGTGAAAGATCGGGCAAAACTATAGGATCGACGGGGTTGATCCTTATCATGTGGTATCAGATTTCTGGGTTGCTCACAGTGAGGTTGTGTTGATCGATCTCATCTAGATCGGTTGACTGGAGGAGTTTGATTGGAGGCTCTTGCGCAGATTGATTTGCTTGGAGGAGATCGTGCATTGAGGCTGCAGATTGCTGTTGCGTTTGTGTAGATTGGTTTCCGGTTAGATCGATTTGTGTGGAGGCTGCTAGAGGATTCAAGGAAGGAAGGAGAACGTGTTGCAGATTCGCGATCTGCTGTAGCTACAGTACCGCGATCTGATTCGTTTTCCTTTGCAAAAAGTCCAGGTCCCTCACGATTGGTGGAGATCGGATCTGGTTGGTACAAGATCCGTTCCTACCTTGTGTGTACGTGCAAGGAAGGGAAAACGGGATTTTGCTGCGGCAAAGTTATCGTACTGATTTCTGCTGCTACCGATCGCTGCTGTCCAGAATTAGACAGGAGTCCAGCGCTGCTGCTGGTGTGCTACAGTACCGACAGATGCTACAGTACCGGTCGCTGCTACAGTACCTGCAGTATCCGTCCTGTGCACTACTGCTGCTACTTTCCGTCCTTCTACGGCGAGGAATTTCTTGATACATCACCTGCCGCTGCCGATCGCTGCACTACTGCTGCTGCAAGGTACACAATATTCAGAGATGAATTATTTTCCAGGTGATTACTATGGCAAGAGGTGTCAAAGTGGCAAGAAATCTGGTGATGTGTTTAATGACTATCTAGACATCTTAAACGGTGTGGCATGTGATGATTCTTCAATTAATTGGCGACTGAAGAATTATGCAAAAGTTGTTGATTATGAGGCATGGGAACGTATTATGTTACAGGGTTTTAACCGATGTAATACATATGAATACATGGACGAGGGTACACAGTTAGACCTTGCAGTCCGACGTGTGGATGCGGTGATACACGGTTTGTGGCTTGTGGAGCTCAACGAGAGGTGGAGTAAGGGCATTTACAAGGCAACTTGGCATGACTTCAATAAATTTGTGCGTGACTATATTGTGTCCCGTTGTCGTCGGGCATCTTGTGCTACACCCGGGGAGGTGACCACGGTTGTGCAGCGGATGTCTGATGTTATTCCGCGGGCGCAGACATGTGACACGAAGGTTGCAGCTGTGTCTATTCCATCTCCTGCAGCGGAGGTGAAGATAGTTGTTCCAGTGCAGACGGTCAGCAAGGCCGTGTCACAAATTTCTGAACCGCAGCAGTCTGATGTTGACAAGGTTGTTGTGTGCGCTGAAACTGCAGTGGCCGAGGTTGAACCTTTGAGTGGGCTGAATATGCAACTCAAGAGGGTGCATGCTGATGCTTGCAAAACAGTTGACAAGGGTCAGCGATGGAGTTTATTTCAGACTCAATGCATTATAAAAGGTAAAGCGTGCAAGCTAATGGTTGATGGGGGAAGCTGTACAAATGGCATTAGCAAGGCAATGGTGGCGGCATTGGGGTTGTCCACATGGCGTATTCCTGAACCTAAGCATCTTGAGTGGTTGAATAGCTGCGGTATGCTGAAGGTAATTCATAAGGTGCGTGTGCCATTTACAGTTGGTGACTATGTTGATGAGGTTGAGTGCGATGTGTTGCCATTGGAGGTGTGTGGTTTGCTACTTGGTCGTCCATGGCAGTATGATCGCAATGTTACACATGCTGGGAGAGCAAATACATTTTCTTTTATGCATGATGGTAAACAGCAGATTTTGAAGCCTATGAAGGATGATCAAATTAAATCTGATGTGGAGCTGGTGATACACAAGGAGAGATTGCATAAAGCTGAACCAAAAAAGCGGTTAGCTAAGTTGCAGCAAGTGGAGCATGATGCAAGGAGCGTTGGTACAGAAATTGATTCAACTATGCATGTAGATGACAAGCCTGTGTTTGTTGGTGACAAGCTAGTTGAAGACAAACCTCTTATTGGGGAGACGAAGGGTATTGCAGCGAGTGTTCCAGTTCGTGTTGACATGGGTGTTCAGACCGATGACAGTGGTGCTGATCTTGTTCCGGTGCATATGGTGCCGCGGGTAGTCAGCCACAGTTTTGTGAGAACACCTCGGAGACGTTTTGTTGGAGCAGCAGTGTGTGTGCATAGAGGCAAGGAGGGACGTGTTCGTCAGTTGTGTGGCCCGGGCATTACTACTTTGCAGGGTCGTGCTAAGCAGGTTCATGTTCAGCAGCCAAGAGCTCCATCAAGTGTTGAGAAGAAGAAGATGGTGGCGCCTAGATCCAAGCTCATGTGGAGAAGAAAAGAGGTGCAGCCGCCCAAGATTGTATCAGGTCTAGCAGGCCAAGCGGGAGGATGTGGTGAGGAAGGCACGCAAGACTTGAAGATGGAGAAGACGCGTGCTGATTTTGTTGACATCACGCCACCCTTTCGAGCAGACCCTCACGTGTTGGGGACAACGCTTTTTGAAGGGGGGGAGGATGATATGGGCACAATGGAGGAGGTGCAGCCCAATTTCAGGACTCCACCAAGTTAGGCGTTCCATTAGTCGTGTCGTTGTTATTTGTAATAATTAGTTTTAAATAATTATTAGAGTTGAGTATGGGCCTGTCCAACTCAACTAGGGCGTGGCCCACTAGTGGGGCGGTACTGTAGCGCGTACTGTAGCTACAGTGCGGCCGCACCCCCGTCCCTCCATATAAGGGGCTGGGCGCATTAGGTTAGGGTTAGCTTTGAGTTTAGATTAAAACAGTCCATAGACTTTGAGCTCGTTGGTGAAGCATCCCTCCGGGGACGGCGATGCCGTGTTATCAATAAAGATTGCTGCGAGGGTGCTTGTGTTCATCAAGTGTTATCGTGCTGTGGTTAGAGGCGTGGTGATCTTCATCACGTTGCTTGCTGGATTCGTTCCTCTTCTCCAGGTTTGCGTTCATCGTGTAATTGGGAGAATTATTACCTTGGTTGTCTCGCTGTGAAAGATCGGGCAAAACTATAGGATCGACGGGGTTGATCCTTATCATGTGGTATCAGATTTCTGGGTTGCTCACAGTGAGGTTGTGTTGATCGATCTCATCTAGATCGGTTGACTGGAGGAGTTTGATTGGAGGCTCTTGCGCAGATTGATTTGCTTGGAGGAGATCGTGCATTGAGGCTGCAGATTGCTGTTGCGTTTGTGTAGATTGGTTTCCGGTTAGATCGATTTGTGTGGAGGCTGCTAGAGGATTCAAGGAAGGAAGGAGAACGTGTTGCAGATTCGCGATCTGCTGTAGCTACAGTACCGCGATCTGATTCGTTTTCCTTTGCAAAAAGTCCAGGTCCCTCACGATTGGTGGAGATCGGATCTGGTTGGTACAAGATCCGTTCCTACCTTGTGTGTACGTGCAAGGAAGGGAAAACGGGATTTTGCTGCGGCAAAGTTATCGTACTGATTTCTGCTGCTACCGATCGCTGCTGTCCAGAATTAGACAGGAGTCCAGCGCTGCTGCTGGTGTGCTACAGTACCGACAGATGCTACAGTACCGGTCGCTGCTACAGTACCTGCAGTATCCGTCCTGTGCACTACTGCTGCTACTTTCCGTCCTTCTACGGCGAGGAATTTCTTGATACATCACCTGCCGCTGCCGATCGCTGCACTACTGCTGCTGCAAGGTACACAATATTCAGAGATGAATTATTTTCCAGGTGATTACTATGGCAAGAGGTGTCAAAGTGGCAAGAAATCTGGTGATGTGTTTAATGACTATCTAGACATCTTAAACGGTGTGGCATGTGATGATTCTTCAATTAATTGGCGACTGAAGAATTATGCAAAAGTTGTTGATTATGAGGCATGGGAACGTATTATGTTACAGGGTTTTAACCGATGTAATACATATGAATACATGGACGAGGGTACACAGTTAGACCTTGCAGCCCGACGTGTGGATGCGGTGATACACGGTTTGTGGCTTGTGGAGCTCAACGAGAGGTGGAGTAAGGGCATTTACAAGGCAACTTGGCATGACTTCAATAAATTTGTGCGTGACTATATTGTGTCCCGTTGTCGTCGGGCATCTTGTGCTACACCCGGGGAGGTGACCACGGTTGTGCAGCGGATGTCTGATGTTATTCCGCGGGCGCAGACATGTGACACGAAGGTTGCAGCTGTGTCTATTCCATCTCCTGCAGCGGAGGTGAAGATAGTTGTTCCAGTGCAGACGGTCAGCAAGGCCGTGTCACAAATTTCTGAACCGCAGCAGTCTGATGTTGACAAGGTTGTTGTGTGCGCTGAAACTGCAGTGGTCGAGGTTGAACCTTTGAGTGGGCTGAATATGCAACTCAAGAGGGTGCATGCTGATGCTTGCAAAACAGTTGACAAGGGTCAGCGATGGAGTTTATTTCAGACTCAATGCATTATAAAAGGTAAAGCGTGCAAGCTAATGGTTGATGGGGGAAGCTGTACAAATGGCATTAGCAAGGCAATGGTGGCGGCATTGGGGTTGTCCACATGGCGTATTCCTGAACCTAAGCATCTTGAGTGGTTGAATAGCTGCGGTATGCTGAAGGTAATTCATAAGGTGCGTGTGCCATTTACAGTTGGTGACTATGTTGATGAGGTTGAGTGCGATGTGTTGCCATTGGAGGTGTGTGGTTTGCTACTTGGTCGTCCATGGCAGTATGATCGCAATGTTACACATGCTGGGAGAGCAAATACATTTTCTTTTATGCATGATGGTAAACAGCAGATTTTGAAGCCTATGAAGGATGATCAAATTAAATCTGATGTGGAGCTGGTGATACACAAGGAGAGATTGCATAAAGCTGAACCAAAAAAGCGGTTAGCTAAGTTGCAGCAAGTGGAGCATGATGCAAGGAGCGTTGGTACAGAAATTGATTCAACTATGCATGTAGATGACAAGCCTGTGTTTGTTGGTGACAAGCTAGTTGAAGACAAACCTCTTATTGGGGAGACGAAGGGTATTGCAGCGAGTGTTCCAGTTCGTGTTGACATGGGTGTTCAGACCGATGACAGTGGTGCTGATCTTGTTCCGGTGCATATGGTGCCGCGGGTAGTCAGCCACAGTTTTGTGAGAACACCTCGGAGACGTTTTGTTGGAGCAGCAGTGTGTGTGCATAGAGGCAAGGAGGGACGTGTTCGTCAGTTGTGTGGCCCGGGCATTACTACTTTGCAGGGTCGTGCTAAGCAGGTTCATGTTCAGCAGCCAAGAGCTCCATCAAGTGTTGAGAAGAAGAAGATGGTGGCGCCTAGATCCAAGCTCATGTGGAGAAGAAAAGAGGTGCAGCCGCCCAAGATTGTATCAGGTCTAGCAGGCCAAGCGGGAGGATGTGGTGAGGAAGGCACGCAAGACTTGAAGATGGAGAAGACGCGTGCTGATTTTGTTGACATCACGCCACCCTTTCGAGCAGACCCTCACGTGTTGGGGACAACGCTTTTTGAAGGGGGGGAGGATGATATGGGCACAATGGAGGAGGTGCAGCCCAATTTCAGGACTCCACCAAGTTAGGCATTCCATTAGTCGTGTCGTTGTTATTTGTAATAATTAGTTTTAAATAATTATTAGAGTTGAGTATGGGCCTGTCCAACTCAACTAGGGCGTGGCCCACTAGTGGGGCGGTACTGTAGCGCGTACTGTAGCTACAGTGCGGCCGCACCCCCGTCCCTCCATATAAGGGGCTGGGCGCATTAGGTTAGGGTTAGCTTTGAGTTTAGATTAAAACAGTCCATAGACTTTGAGCTCGTTGGTGAAGCATCCCTCCGGGGACGGCGATGCCGTGTTATCAATAAAGATTGCTGCGAGGGTGCTTGTGTTCATCAAGTGTTATCGTGCTGTGGTTAGAGGCGTGGTGATCTTCATCACGTTGCTTGCTGGATTCGTTCCTCTTCTCCAGGTTTGCGTTCATCGTGTAATTGGGAGAATTATTACCTTGGTTGTCTCGCTGTGAAAGATCGGGCAAAACTATAGGATCGACGGGGTTGATCCTTATCAGCTATACCAATAGTAAATAAAAGAGTGTTGAGATTGTTCATTGTCTGTTTGTCTTGTCATTTTGACATGGGCTTGTTCCATGTCCTGAGGCAAGAGGTACCCCAGTTGACACTCTTAATGATGCTATTATATTACTTACAATGACCTTAACTTGAACTTACTTTTGTGGACCGAGTTGAGTAACACCATGGTGTAGGCACTTGTATTCACGGGGCATGAGACATTCAACCATACTTTGTCAAGCACATTACTCATATTTGCTTTCACTCTAAACTTTAATCATTCAAGATGCTATGATAGGGGTAATGAGAGCTCCACACCAATGAATACCACATTGCAAACATTAGCTTAAGTAGAAGCATTTGGAAGCTAGATGAAACTTATTCATGTTTTACCTCTACTTATTTATCTATCCAAAGTGTCCACCTTTTATATTCAGATTTCATAAGAATACTCTATGGCCACTATAGGATGTTTTACTTTTTATTACGCATAGATTTGGTCCATAGTACTTTCTTCTATGTTACACTTTGTGAACTTATCATTGAACATCCTTACATTGAATATTTGATATCACTTCATAATCTATCTTGCATATTGCTATTCCTTTGAAGAATGAATCATTTGACTCTATGTAGCAATAGTAATCATCTTTGATATCCTTTGATAGTATTAAATTGCAAAGTCCATGTTAGTTATATCACCTTCATACTCGAGGACGAGTATAGGTTAAGCTTGGAGATGTTGATGCATGTAAAATGCATACATGAACGTTGCAGTATATTACTGATATTTCAATCATATTTGCATCATATAAGAGTTATATCATTGTTTTATATTGATTTTCGGAATATTTCATAGTTTCCCTATTTTTCTGGAATTAACCCTGCATAGGCAGAAAACCCTATTTTCTATATTTTGATGTTTCAGTGACCCAAACGACGTCCAAATGACCTGGAAATTTACGAGCATCAGTTTTTGGAAGGAACAAAGCGTGGGAGCGAAGGAAGCGAACAAACGGAGGCCCGAGGGCCAAGATGAGTGGGCCCATGCCGCCAGATTCCTTGGCCGCGTGGGACCCATCATCTGGGGCCTCGTGGCTCCGTTGCCGTCGATCTTTTTTCCCGAGCCTCCGTCTTGACCTAAAAACGACTATAAAAATAGTCCCCGACGCACTTCGGAAAGGAGCACCGCAGAAACACAGAAACCACGAAACAGAGACCTGGAGCTGCAGATTGGAGGGGAACACTCCGGCGGGGCGCTGCCGGTGTGGTCTCCATCTCCTCCAACAACTTCTCCACCGTCTCCATGATGAAGAGGGAGTAGTCCACCCCTGGACTATGGGTTTGTGGAAGTAACTTATGTATCTCTCCTCTCTTGAGCTTCACTAATTAGTACCGTATGAGTTGCTGAACATGATTACGGTCATCTATGTAATACCTTTGTGGTGGATCTTTTTATGAGTTAATATATGTTTGAGATTGCAATAGTTTTGTTTCAGTTATGAAATTAGATGCATATTATGTACCACGTTCTTGTTTACTTGTTTTGATCAAGCATGTGTATGAGAGCGTGTGAGGGGGAACGGGTGCATTAGTTGGAATAACGGGGGGTGGCTAGTGCGGTGAACGTGAGAGAAAATTCTGCGATCCACTTGGGTGTTTACCTTACTTTGTTGCCTCACTAGCGATAAAGAAAAATACCTTGCTACCGGAGATGTGGGTGTGACCATTGCCACTACTCCATGACTAGATCTAGCTTGTTCTTATTTTAACTTCATGTCATGATACTTAATGCTATGCTCTGATTTATCTTAATTACTAAGGTGTTATGATTTAGTTCGCATCTTGGTGGAGTATAAGAGAGATTAATAAACAAAATATCTCTATGTTAGGACGTGATGCCCATATAATTAGTAACTTGTCATGAAACCTTTTTGTTGCAATCTCATATGTCAATTCTAGTGTTCCATTGTCTACCACTTTATTAAAGAGAGAGTGCATTCGTGAAACTATGAACCCCGGTCCATTTTTAATCATAAGAAACACCTTTCCAACAACTTTTATCCATTTTACATTTTCTGCTATTATTAAATCCGAAAATACAAAAATACTTTTACATCTTGCATTCACAATATAAAGCCCAAAAATATCATTTATCATTGTTTCCACCATCCTTGCATATTTATTTACCATCATTGCATATTTATCTACTGTTTTGCATTTGTCTTTATCATATCATTCTCACACCTTGTGCTTGTGATGAGGAAAAGTCCTCTAGGGTGGCCCGATCTTCACGGATTGACGGGGGATGTGGACGAACGCACGCAAGAACACGAGGAACACGAAGAACACCAAGAAGAACACCAAGAACACAAGAACACGCACGATACAAGAACCGTTTCCCTTACCGATCGGTCCAACCGGCCCAATAGAATCCACACGAAGGTGGAGAGATCGGCAAGTAGATACAAGAAGGGATCTTGGACGGTTGTTTCTCCAACGGCCAACCGAACCGATCCAATAAAGTCACCCGAGGATGAAAGATTGGCAAGTAGTCAAACTACAAGTAGAGGTCTTGAATCCACGAAGGGATCTTCTCCACTAGGGGAGGAACCATCCCCACAAGGGGAGGAAGGAGACCTTTGAGAAGAAGGAGTCTAGCTCTACTCTAATCTCAAAACATAGTCCATCTTAGAAAGGAGGTGGGGACGAACTATTTATAGTCGTAGTACAAAACGGAGTGGACGCAGGGTAGCCGGCCTGGGAGCCGGCTGAGCCGGGCTGGGAGCCGGGCTGGGGGCCGGGCTGGAGACCGGGCTGGGGGCCGGCCGCCTCAGCTGGGTAGCCGGCTGAGCCGGGCTGGGGGCCGGCCAGGCAGATTTTGCCCACTTCTTCTTCTTCGTCATCTTGACGCTTTCTCCTCCTCTTCCATGCGTACGCCTTGGATGATCTTGAGTCTTGGGCTTCCTTGGCATCTCCCCGAATGTCCGTACTTGTCAAGTGATACCTAGCATAGCCAAGGGGTAGATGCTCAAGTAGCATACCGTTCGAAGGCGACATATTGTGGGTAATATAAGGGAAGGAGTTCACCTTTGAGTTCGATGACGACTTGGGATATGTTGGGTTGCTTAGGGTAGGTTGCACTACATCAGCTTGACAACCACTTTGTGAGGTTGAGGGCACAGAACAATTTACTTTGTTTGCAGGTTCTCAAGAGAAGGATAAGAAGATAAAACCTACACTACTAGTTCCCCGAGAGTTCGATATTAAACCCTCGAGTCACCCCTCGTGGGGAAAACTGTCTTTCCTGTACTATACACTCTGCACTTGGAGCCTCAACCTAACCCATTTTCTTTTGACGCAGGTAACTACGTCAAGGGCCATCAGTACCATATGATGAGGCATATGAAGGCACTTGCACCTCATTGCCGTTGGAGCTTGTGTAGTCGGAGTCGTGGTAGATTCGTGTGTACTTGGAGTCAATACCATATGATGAAGGTTGCTCGAAGTCGTGGTACCGCTCCATGTCGTGGACCCTCGTGTACTCGGAGTCGGAGTAGTGGTAGCGGAAGTCTTCGTGATGATCCATCATGTCATGGGGGCCATTGTCGGTGTAGTCGTAGTAGTCCCCCATGTCCTCAAAGTTTGAGGCATCATAGTCCATGTGACTCATCATGTACTCATTATCATCTTCGCCTCAATAGTTGGATTCGCTCTCCATAGACATGTTAACTCACAAGACAAGTGTATATGTGGAGTGGAAGGAAACTAGAGCATAACCTCTCACCTTTGTAGATAGTATTGGACGTCGTGGATAACCAAAGGGAACGATCACAAAGTAAAGTGCTTGTGTTCAAGTATCCAAAGCAAACTCCCAAAACACACACGGCTTAAAAGTTGGTAGGTAGGTATGGTAGGTGGAAGGCAAATTGAACCAACCGGAAACCAAGATATTGTCAAAGCAAGTAGAGAACCACAATGATCACAAAGCAAAAACAAGTCAATCTCAAAGATAGGAATGTAGTTCCAGGATACACACGCGCGGAGAGATAAATGGGACTTATGCAACCAAGAAGTGAGCTAAAGAACCATATGATCCTAGCGAAGACTATAAGCTCATGTTGCACAAGTACAAGGAGAGCCACTAGCTCGATTGCAATTTATTGGTGGGCTAGAAGATTTGCACAAAATGTACCACCTACAAGATGTTCATCGAGCTTGCGCGCTTCCTATAAGAGATATGGCAAGTGGTGGTCTCTTCTTTCTTTCTTTCTTTTGATTTGACAATTTTTGCTTCTTTTCTCTTTTGAGTCTTTTCTCTTTTGACTCTTTTCACTTTTGCACACCCACTTCTTTTTGATGCCACTAACAAGATATATCAACTAGCGCATACAACTTTTGCTCGGAAACTACACGGTGCTAATGTGCAAAGCCCAAGCAATCATCAAGAGCTAGCCTCAATAGGACATGGTAATCGCAAAGATATAGTGTGGCTCACAAAGGAATGGCAAGGGGTAAAGATTGGCGATGTTATACCTTTCGTCGATGTTCTTCACCCTTTGATGTAGAAGCTTTGTGCTTGCCCACGGATTTTGGTGGTGGTGGATGATGGATCTTCCGCAATGGTGATGAAGGTATTGTTCCTAGCTTCGAAATGAGCCGAAAAACACCAAAAACGGAGTCCGGAATCAAAAGGTATGGCCAAAACAATTTTTCAGAAAATGCAGTTTTCTGCCAGTACCGCTGGAAGGGGCGGTAGTACCGCTCCTAGTACCGCACATGCGCGTCAGAAGGCCATTTTTGAGGTACCGCTGGGGGCGGTAGTACCGCTGTACGGGGCGGTAGTACCGCTCCTGGACGCAGATTCGTGCCCGAAACGCGATTTTGACCGATTTGGGCGGAAAATCTTGCACGAAAACTTCAAATTGGAGGGGAAATTGATGGAATTAGGCCATGGGAATGCAAAGGAAGCAAGATCAACTAGTTGAGCAATAGATCTATGGATCAAAACTTGCAAAAACGCACAAGATTCACAGATCGATCCAAAAGCAATTTGGGGCTATTTTTGGTGGAAATTTTCGAATTTCTCAAAATCAAAGAAAAATTTGCTGGATTTGTGGGGAAAGAAAGTCAAATCTGTGGAAACCTTTGCTCTGATACCATATGATGAAGTTAGGACTTCTAGGGTTGCCCGATCTTCAGGGATTGACGGCGGGGATGGACGAACGCACGCAAGAACACGAGGAACACGAAGAACACAAGAACACACACGATACAAGGACCGTTTTCCTTACCGGTCGGTCCAACCGGCCCAATAGAATCTACACGAGGGTGGGAGATCGGCAAGTAGATACAAGAAGGGATCTTGGATGGTTGTTTCTCCAACGGTCCACCAAACAGCTCCAATAAAGTCACCCGAGGATGAAAGATTGGTAAGTAGTCAAACTACAAGTAGAGGTCTTGAATCCAGTAGAGGGATCTTCTCCACAAGGGGAGGAACCATCCCCAATGGAGGAAGGAGACCATCTTGAGGTGAAGGAGCACAACTCTACTCTAATCTCAAAACATAGTCTTACCCTAACCCTAGGCAGCCAAGGTGGTATTTATAGTCTAGGCCCAAAGGGGGTAGGTGGGAAGGGGGATTACAAGGGAATATTCCCTGCTGGTTCCCGCAGACCAGCGGTAGTACCGCTGGTGCGGGCCTGAGCCGATGTCGCTTCCGCGCCGGCGGTAGTACCACTGGTAGGAGCGGTAGTACCGCGTCGACGGTAGTACCGGTGCCACTGCCGGTGCCGGTGCCGCACATGGCACCCGAAGGGTGGTTCTGGCGGTAGTGCCGTGCTGGCGGTAGTACCGCCCCTGACTCTACTTGCTCTCTTCCTTCTCTTCCAAGCCACCGTCTTGGCGTCCTCCATTCCTCTTGCACCTTGGTCATCCTCTCGTGTATCCGTAGTCGTCGTGACACTCCTGGTATCCACAAGACATAGAAGATGATGTAGCATACCATCCAAAAGGGTGGGAAATGAGTTCTCGTAGAGGAATGAGTTCACCTTTGAGTTCGATGACGACATGGGATGTGTTGAGGGTCTTGACATGGTGATGGTCGTGACCAGGGCTACATCACTTAGGTATTCCTGATTTTGGAAATGTTAATCTCTGTCTGCTTAGCTCCAGGATAAAATGATATACTCAGGACGAAGGGAAACTGTGGAGAACTATAATTGATAATAAGTATAGTACTCACAACCCTAACATCTTTTGTGGCAAAACTAACCCCTCTTCTCAGTTCTGGAAAGGGGTAATGTGGGCGGTAAACGCTTTGAAGTTTGGGTATAGATGGAAAATAGGTGATGGTAAACAATTCCGTTTTTGGGAAGACACGTGGTTTGGTACTTCCCCGTTGTCTGCGCAGTTTTTTCATCTTTACTTAATCTGCAACGAGCAAGAGAAAACAGTAGCTCAGGTTGTAAGTGAAGGTTTACTTAAGCTCACTTTTAGAAGGAATTTCTCAAGACAAATGATACAACAGTGGCATGAGCTACAGGCTATTACCACTAGCATAGTGTTTTCTAGCGATAGGGATGCCATGATCTAGCAGTATGAAAATAAAGGGGTCTATTCTTGCTAATCACATTACGCTGTAGTTAACTTTAGAGGCATCCAACCAGAACATATTCCTGCAGTTTGGAAACTCATTGTTCCACCCAGGATTCACATTTTCCTTTGGCTCTTGGCAAGCAATAAGCTCATGACTAGAGAGAACCTAAAGAAAAGAAACATGCGTAAGCCAGAAGACTGTGTTTTCTGTGCTGAATCTGAAACTGTGCATCATTTTCTTTGATTGCATAGTTGCAAAACATATTCCGAGAGTAATTTCAGATCACTTTGGCTTTGATGTTGGTGATGCTTTTCTCTCTGTTGCTAAATTTTGGGTGGCTAACAAACGTTGTGATGCTTTGAATACTGTGTGTGCTTGCGCATTATGGAGTATTTGGAAAATTCGAAACGGTTTGATCTTTAACGGTCAAACTTGGTTGGATGTGAAACAGGTGTGGAGACTTCTCTTGAACTCTCTGAGAAACTGGGAGTTGCTCTTCAAAGACGAAATGAAGGTGAAGACTGGTTTATTCTGCCGAAGGTTGGACAACATCATTCGAGAGCTGCCACAGCTAGAGAACGGCTGAGGGATCCGTGGGCTAACTCAGAAGACCCAAAAACTCCTGAGCAGAAGAAAATGGCGGGACCTGGCACTTGGTCTACGCCTACCTCGACACTGGTTTCGCCTTTCGCTCCTTCGCCGGTGGTCAGAGTGCTGGAGGTGTGATTGCCTAGCTCCACCGTGGGTGGTTTAGCGATGTTTGCTCGCTGAAGCTGTTAGTCAGCGCTATCTTTCTATTTTGCTGGTAGTTTCCTGTCCTCTGCGGAGGCGTTTGGCAAAAACAAACTTGGTATACCTCATGGGATGAGACTTTTGTAATAGGTTAGTTTACTTGCTTTTGCTGCTTTGGTCATAACTGCTGTAACCAGTCTCAAAAATGGTGATGGTTTGATTCAATGAAATGGGCCCCTGTTTATCTAAAAAGAAAGAAGGTTATGATTCCAGTAAATCACTACTTACTATAAAGAGCGAGATGGTCCGTCCGCCATTTTATTTTGCTGATTTTACCCCGCTATTTTGTAAATATTACCCACCACTACAACCCATAAGTCATACTGGTTAGCTCTTTTCCCCTCCTCCAAAAGCGGCGCACGGAACCGAGCGCACCGCCCAAATCGGTGGCTCTCTCCGTCGCAAGAGTAGCCCACGTCTGGGGAACCGCCGCAGAGCTGACCGGCGATGGTTGGGAATAGAGGAGGCGAGGGGAGCCAAGTGAGGTGACCAAAGGCAGGGGCTCGCCGGTGTCGGGCGTTGCTGGTGTGGAGGCGGCGACGTAGAGGTGGAGCAACACGGAGGGAAGCCATGCGCGTGGAGAGAGTAGAGGCCGGCAGCGGCTGTCGGGAGACTCACCGGGACAGTGGCAAGGTGGCGGCGCTGGTGTGTGAGGCAGTGGGCGGCGCGCACGCCAGGGAGGGCGGGAGGTGTTGCTATGTAGAGAGCTGAGATGAGAGGATGTCGGCGGGAGGAGAGAGAGTGGCGCGAAGGGAGGAGGACGGCGAGCTGAGGTAGAGGAGAGCGAGGGGACCGCGTGTAGGAGGCTCAGTGGCGGAGCAGGGCTCCGGCTCGCGAGGCGCGCATGAGCAGAAGACTGGCGGCGGCGTAGTCCGGGAGGAGAGAGCGATGGAAGGAGAGGCTGGGCCTAGCGCTGACTGGGTCTGTTTAGGCTTAGAGGCGCTAGGTGGGCTGGCTTAGGCTTAGTGGGCATAGGAAAAGATGGGTCGGGGCTGGCTGTTGGGTGCGTTTCACCTTTTTTTTTTATGTTTTTCACTTTATTTTCAACAAACAGCAAAAAGGATATGGGAATTTAACGGAGATTCAAATATTTTTGGAGTCTAAAATAAGAATATCAATTTGTATCTTGACTTTATCTCTGTCTTTGTCAAAATGTTTGGTTAACTATGTTACGTACTTACAAAAAAGAATGTGTGGAACCTCGGCCTTTTCAAGAAGAATCATCCTCGGGGTTATAAATAGAGTCGTCCTTTCCATCAATCAAGGTTAACAAAGAAATTTTCGGCCCCACTAAAATATCCTATATTTAGGAAATTTCAAAATTTATTTTAGAATTATTTCTTCCTATTTTAATCAAGTTTAAACAAATTTGTGATAATTACGTGGGAAATATTTTTTTAAACCGCCAAAATAACTGATATTGTTGAATATATACAACTGTAAAATCAAAATGTTTCTTTGTTGTAACATATGGGTACATTAAATTTCCCCCCGTTGCAACACATTTGTGCTATTTGCATTATTTGTTGTAGGACCTGAAGCGTAGCAAGGGCATTTTGCTCTGAGTCATAGTTGCTTGGTTTGGAATATATTCCTCTACTTGGAAAAGGAGGCAACATTATCTCTATTATTTTGTTTTGTATTTGGCAAGAATTATTCTACATTAGGGTGCATAAAATATCAATTTTATCTGGGTTAACGCCCAAAAAGAAAATTGTGAGAATTGTATTAGTACTTCTACCATCATGGGGTTATATTTTTATGCTTTTTTAACTAGAAAGTTGTAATGCTCTTTTATATATTCAGGTTTGTCCTTATATATAATGTGTAGTCAATTTTGTCCTTGTAGAAACTTTGCTACAGTTCGATCGTTTTTGTGTCCGTATTGACTTTTGTCGATGTCGATTCCCACGGCTCGGTGCCCGCGAGAATCTCTTTGCTTCCGAAGCGACAACCATCTGAAATCGAGCGTGACTCCAAGTCGGAGCACGACTCCCGACCGAGGCCTCGTGCGACTTTGGGAGGGCGGCTCCAGAGTGAAAAGTGTGAGTCGGAGCACGACTCCCAATGGAGACCTGGTACGACTCTGGGAGGACAACTCCTACTCAAAGGCTCGATGGATAAGAGACTCCGAGTCAGAGCACGCCTCCCGACTAACCGACTAAGACCTGGTGCGACCCTTGGAGAGTTACTGCTCATCGACGGCTTCACGAACAAGTACAAAAATCTGGGCTGTGAGAATCTCTTCGCTTCCGAAGCGAAAACCATCTGAAATCAAGCGTGACTCCAAGCCGGAGCACGACTCCGGCGGAGCATGATTCCCGACGAGGCCTGGTGCGACTTTGGGAGGACGGCTCGACGGACAAAAGACCGAGTCAGAGCACGACTCCTGATGGAGATCTGGTGTGATTCTGGGAGGATGACTCCTACTTAACGACTCAATGGACAAGAGACACGAGTCGGAGCACGCCTCCCGACTAACCGACTAAGATCTGGTGCGACTCCCTGAGAATAACTGCTCATTGACGACTTCACAAACAAGTACAAACATCTTTACGTGGTGGAAGCCGAAAAAGCGAACATATTTGTTACAAAACTGAATAGTATTTCTTATCCTACTTAGCTTGGCCTATTTGGTGCAAATATACATGCACACGTGCTAGCTAGGTTTTGGTTAATGTCGCCTTCCCATCACATATTAGCTAGGTTCACTACATATTTGTTACAAAACTGAATAGTATTTCTTATCCTACTTAGCTTGGCCTATTTGGTGCAAATATACATGCACACGTGCTAGCTAGGTTTTGGTTAATGTCGCCTTCCCATCACATATTAGCTAGGTTCACTACATATTTGTTACAAAATGAATAGTATTTCTTATCCTACTTAGCTTGGCCTATTTGGTGCAAATATACATGCACACGTGCTAGCTAGGTTTTGGTTCATGTCGCCTTCCCATCACATATTAGCTAGGTTCACTGGGTCTACCTCTTTGCGTCGAGATTATACTTTGAAAAAATTATATAGGTAAATATTTTTTGATTAAACTGTTTAGCAAGCCAGCTTTACACGTTTCCTCGCCGTATTGGTGGTGACAAAAAGGAGTCATCGAGTATGTTATATATTAAAAGTTATACACATTAGTCAAGTAGTTATATGAGTATACGGATATATAAGCTTACATTTTTTCCTTTCCGGTTGCAACGCACAGGCATGTTGCCTAGTATCAATAGTAGATGATATGGATTGTTCTGTTAGTTGCATTGTAATATTCTGTAGTGACTGTGTCTTGTTGAATCCTGTTAGATTCTAAATTGTCCCTTAAAGTTTAGTGTTCTTTACAATTAGATATCCTTTTGTTTGCTCCTTTGGTGAATTATATAGTATCCTTTGTAAGTTCTTGCATTGCGACATTGGGAGGATGTAATTTGTGAACGTCAATCTTGAAGATCAGTGTAAGTTCATCAATAGAGTTCCATTTTGTGAAACAGGTAAAGTGAATCGACTTCACATAACCATTAGAATTTTTATTCATAGCAATCGCACAGGCATATTACCTAGTATAAATTTTTTTAGAAAAAGATTCGCCGGTCAAACCTGGGCGCAGCTAAAGGTGACCATCGGGCCAGCCCAGGTGATGTAGCCCAACCCTATGGCTCCTACAACAAGTGGCCCAATGACAAGAGCTAGAGTCAAAGCTCTCCATGATAAGGTGAATTCGCTCCTATCTATGTGTGATCTCGACACTCCTTTGAATGGGTTGCTACTTCATACGGAAACTTTGTGCATACTCAGGAACCACCTTGACGACGGCCCACAATGGAGTGGAGGAAATGACCAAGAGAAGGCCCAAGAAGGTGGCCAAGAGAGCAGCCAAGGAGAAGAAGAAGAAGCCCAAACTTCTTCGGGCGGTACTACCGGCTCCGACCCGGTACTACCACCCCCGCCTGATGTGTCGCCTGCTGAAGATACTACCGGGGCCGGTACTACCGCGTCTCGCCGCCCCGGTACTACCGCAAGACGCCGGCGCGGTACTACCGCGCCAACTACCGGGTCTACTACCGGATCTCACGGGAGCCTCGGGTTCCATCCCGGTAGTGGCCCCGGTACTGGCCCGGTACTACCGCACACCCGGTACTACCGGGTTCAGTCCGGTACTACCGCTGCGGGCGGGTCTGCGCGCTGGAAAGGCTCCGTGCCTTGTAATCTTATCCCTTTGGATCTAGAGTATAAATAGTTCGTCCCCTTCCTAGGGTTAGGGTTAGACTATGATTTGGGAACTAAAGTAGAGCCTTGCTCCTTCTTCTCAAAGTGTCTCTTTCCTCCTATGGAGATGAATCAAGGCCCCCTTGTGGAGATGAACCAAGGCCTCCTCTTGAGGAGAAGATCCCTGCGTGGATACCAAGGCTCCGCTTGTAGTTGCGATTACTTGCTAATCTTCCTCTTTGAGTGGCTAGATTGGGTTGGTTGGATTGACCAATTGGACAAACAATCCTAAGAGTAAGGTGTGCTTGGGAGAGGAGGATTGGGGGCTGCCCTCGGGGATTTGTTACCAATGAGTCTTGCCGGGTTGCTACTTGCTATTTACCCTTGTTGTGATTTCCCCTCTTTTGTGTTCTTCGTTCTTCGCGTGTTCTTCGTGTTCATCTTCCCTCCGCACAAATCCGTGAAAATCGGGACCAACCTACATCATATGGTATCAGAGCTCTAGGTTGACACGGATTTGATTTGTGTTTCCACCAAAATCCACCAAATTTTTCTTCGTTTTTGAGAAATTCGAAAATTTCCACCAAAAATAGCCTTGCCTTGATTCGAGCCGATCTGTCGATTCGTTGCGTTTTTGGTAGTTTTTGTCCATGGATCTGTTGCTTTAGGACCCCCTCCACCTTGTTTGCGTTCCCTAGCCTTAATTTTGCCAATTTCCCACGAATTTGAGGATTTTCGGGTCCAATTTCCGCCCAAAATCGAAAGTCAACCATCAGAAATCGGGCAGGCCGGTACTACCGGGTCAGGCCGGTACTACCGGGTTTTCAAAATTTGGCCGAATTTTTTTCTTTTTCCTCGGTTCGTTTTGGCATTTCCTCTTTGGTTTGAGTCCTTTCTTGGTGTGCCTACGTCTACGACATCGACAAGCTTCCGCAGCAACGCATCATCAACGCCAAGCGACGACGCCACCAAGGACTCGACATTTCCCCACCACCATAATCCGTTGTGAGCCCTTCTTCCTTTCGTGTACCTTGACCTATGGACTAGCTCGGTGATATTGCGGGCATTGCACTTGTTGAGTGTTTGTCTTCAAGTATTGGCGAGTGTGTATCGTTAGAGAGCTTGGCACTAGCAAAAGAGAAGGAATCATCGTCAAAAAGCAAAAATCAAAAAAAAAAAAGAGAAAAGAAAAGAATCAAGTGGTGCCAAGTTCATCTCTTGTAGGTTGCGACAAAGCTGACCGCCAAAGTGAGTGAGTGTTAACTCTTGTGCAAATCCGTTGCCCACAAAAAGCAATTGAGCTAGCGTCCTTCTTGTGTTGGGTGACATTTGAGCACGTAGTCTTCGTTAGGTTGTCTATCTTCGAGTGCTCGCCCTTTGGTCGCCCAACCCCATCATTCGCTTTTGTGTGTGTTTCTTGATACTTTGTGGTTGGAGTTTCTTTGGTAATTTGATCATTGTGGATTTTCTCTACCTTTGACAATATACTTGTCTCGGGTTTGCTTGTTTCGTTTGCCACTTCATACCTTCCTATCCTCATAAGTGTGTGTGTTGGGTGTTAGAACCGGATACTCTCCTCTCAAGCTACATTATTCTTGGGATATAGTTTGTCTTGGTTTTTCTTTACCACATATCTCACTTGATCTTGAGAAAATGTTTAGGGGAAGTACAAACGGAAGCTCAAGCTCGGATGAGGAAATCCATGGTGGAGTTCGCGGTGATCATGGCTATGTCACACAATCGGAGCTTGTTGGCATGCGACACTTTCTTCGTGATAACCTAGGACGCTACGAGCGCCGTCTTCAAAATCAAGAGAACACCTTCAACGACCGCATGCATGCTCAAGAAGCAAATATGGAGCGGTTGACCGAAGCTATCAACAACCTTGTGCGACAACGAGCTTCTTCACACTCAAGCCGTACAAGAAGCACCTCAAGGTCGACACAAGCACGTCATGGACGTCATGAACCTCGACAAGAACGTCAACATGATCCAAGGCGCGACGCCCATGAACGACCTCCTCTACGTTGAACAACCACATGATCTTCACGCGAACAATGCCAATGCGCATCAAGACAACCTCACCAAAATGTTGAACGTCATGAACGCATACCATCACCACCACCGCAACAACGTGATCGTCATGACCCATTGGCTAATGACAATGGCGTTCCGGGTGCGAATGACTTTTGAACAAGGACGTCACCCCGTCATCCTCCAAGGCCACGTCATCAAAATCATGACAATGCGAACAATAACGAACAACCCGTTCCTCAACAAGAGCTACCTCCTCAACATGCCTCCTCGTCAAGAGCTTCCACATGATCGTCACAACACCACGTTCCGAGTCAAGTGATAACGAGTCAAGCCAACACAATGGTGATGGACTCAATCGAAGGAGACGTGGACGTGCATTCCCACGTGGTGCCATGGTGACAACTATGATGACTTGACCAACGTCCGCTTTGACATACCCAAGTTCTACGGCACAAGTGATCCGGAAGCTTACTTCTCATGGGTACTCAAGGTTGACAAGATCTTCCGCGTGCAACGCTTCTCCGACAACAAGAAGGTTGCCTTAGCCTCGATGGAGTTTGAAGAGTATGCCCTCTTGTGGTGGGAACAACTACAAGATGCTCGCGTCGCTAACCACCAACAACCAATTGACACTTGGGTTGAAATGAAAGAAACAATGTACAAGCGCTTCGTGCCAAGCCATTACACTAGAGACTTATACAAGAAGTTGCAAGAGTTGAAGCAAGGTTTGAAGTCGGTTGACGAGTACTACAAGGAAATGGAAATCTCCATGATGAGAGCCAATGTCAACGAGTACGAAGAGCAATCCATGGCTCGTTTCATGAATGGCCTCAACTATCCAATCAAGAAGATCGTGGAGTTCCAACCATATGCCTCTTTGGTAGAGCTAGTACATCAAGCTTCCAAGGCCGAGCGCCACGTGCTTGAAGAGCTCAAATACCTCAAGACAAAGGCATTCTTCGCCAACAAGCCTTCTTCGTCAACTCCTACACCTTCACAAGCTCTTCCTCAAGCGAACACTCGAGGTCCTCCAAGAGTCTCTACTTCGACACCTCAAGCGCCTCAACCTTTCAAGAAAGTACCTCCCCTCCAAGGCGCCTCAAGGATCTTCGTCCGGCACAAGACTTTGCAATGCTACAAGTGCGGCGGACAAGGGCACAAATCTTTTGAGTGCACCAACAAGAAGGTCATGATCATCAATGACATGGGAGAGTATGAATCTATGAGTGAAGATGAGTACAATGCTTTGAACAAGGTCGCCACAATGCAAAGTGCTCAAGAAGAAGAAAGTGAGATCTATTGTGATGGCGACAACAACCCTTCCTTGGTTGTGGCAAGAGCTCTAACCACCAATGTTCAAGTGGAAGAAGACCAAAGATGCAACTTGTTTCAAACAAGAGCGGGAATCAATGGAAAGTCCATCAAGGTCATCATAGATGGTGGAAGTTGCCACAACCTAGCGAGCAAAGAACTTTGTGATAAGCTCAACTTGAAGTTCAAGAAGCACCCACATCCTACCATGTGCAATGGTTGAGTGATACCGGAGCCGTCAAGATTCAACACATGGTGCAAGTGTCCTTCAAGATTGGAGCCTATGAAGATACGGTTGATTGTGATGTTGTGCCTATGAACGTTTGTCACTTACTCCTTGGGCGTCCATGGCAATTTGACAAGGGTGCTATGCATGATGGACGAACAAACTACTATAGCTTCAAGAACAACGACAAGACCTTCGTCCTTCGTCCCATGACACCAAGTCAAGTCATCGCCGACAACGCCAAGACTATTGCAAGGGCACAACAAGATCGTTCGTCTAGTGAGATGAGTGGTGAGCGAGAGACCCACCATAAAGTGAGTGAGAGCCACAAGCCAAATGAGTGTGACACTTCAAAGAGAGTTCCCACAAAACTTACACTATTTGCCACAAAAGAGAGATGAGGGAGTTGAGAGAGAACCCATCCACCCTCCACTATGTGCTCATATGCAAGGGTGAAGTTTCTATGACTAACACTTCACAAACCTTCCTCCTTCTTTGTTGTCTCTTTTGAAGGACTTTGAAGATGTCTTCCCTCAAGAGTGCCACCGGGACTACCTCCTCTACGCGGAATCGAGCACCGCATCGACCTTGTTCCCGGCGCACCGCTACCAAACCGCGCTCCTTACCGCACCAACCCCGAGAGACAAAGGAGATCGAGCGGCAAATACAAGAACTTCTTGCCATGGGACATATCCGCGAGAGCTTGAGTCCGTGCGCCGTGCCCGTCATCTTGGTACCCAAGCACGACAACACTCTTCGCCTTTGCATGGATTGTCGCCCCATCAACGCCATAACCGTTCGGTATCGCCATCCTATCCCTCGACTTGATGATATGCTGATGAGCTTTGTGGTTCCGCTATATTCTCCAAAATTGATCTTAAAAGTGGATATCACCAAATAGATGTGTGAAGGTGATGAATGGAAGACCGCATTTAAAACAAAGCTTGGTCTTTATGAGTGGCTCGTCATGCCATTTGGTCTTTCCAATGCACCTTCTACTTTTATGCGTCTCATGAATCATGTTTTGCGTCCTTTTATTGGCAAATTTGTTGTGGTATACTTTGACGACATCCTTATCTATAGCAAGTCTTTGGAAGAGCACACTTCTCATGTTGCTCAAGTTTTGTTGGTTCTTCGCAATGAAAAGCTTTATGCAAATCTTTCTAAGTGCACTTTTGCCACCAACAAACTTGTTTTCTTGGGTTTTGTTGTTTCTTCGGATGGAGTTGAAGTTGATGATGCAAGATACAAGCAATTCGGACTTGGCCTTTTCCGATGTCACTTGAGGAGTTGAGACGTTTTCTTGGTTTTGCCGGATTTTACCGCCGTTTCATCAAGGATTTTTCCACAATTGCTTGCCCCCTCCATGAACTTACAAAGAAGAATGTACCTTTCATTTGGGGCAATGCACATGATTTTGCTTTCAATGAGCTCAAACGGTTATTAACCGAAGCACCACTCCTTGCCCTTCCGGATTTCTCTAAGACATTTGAGATTGAATGCGATGCAAGTGGATTGGGCATTGGTGGAGTGCTTATGCAAAATGGTAGACCCATCGCATACCATAGTGAGAAACTAGATGGAGCTCGCTTGAATTACCCCATTTATGACAAAGAGTTATTTGCTTTGGTTCGTGTTTTGGATGTGTGGCAACATTACCTTCGTCCTAAGGAATTTGTCATTCATTCCGACCATGAATCCTTGAAATATTTGAAAAGTCAAACAAATTTGAACAAAAGACATGCTAAGTGGGTTGAGTTCATTGAGTCTTTTACCTTTGTAATCAAATACAAGAAAGGTAAAGACAATGTGGTCGCGGATGCTCTATCCCGCAAGGCCAACCTACTTACACGTCTTGACATTAGTGTCTTGGGTTTGGATGAGATAAAGAGTTGTATGCTACCGATGCTTTCTTTGGAGACATTTTCGCTCAATGTTCGGAGCACAAAGGAATTGGTGATTTCTATTTGCACAAAGGTTTCTTGTTTAAGGCTAACAAACTATGTATACCCGAGTC
Organism: Poa pratensis; assembly: GCA_947311845.1. Classification (NCBI taxonomy): domain Eukaryota; kingdom Viridiplantae; phylum Streptophyta; class Magnoliopsida; order Poales; family Poaceae; genus Poa; species Poa pratensis. Next base: position 206,032 of record CAMZMU010000095.1, on the reverse strand, counting down.
TTCGCTTCGTTTGGTCCTTTTGAAGGAATCTCATGGAGGAACACTCATGGGTCACTTTGGCCGCGACAAGACCTACGCCATGCTCGCCACCAACTACTATTGGCCTAGAATGAAGCGTGATGTGGAACGCCTAGTTCGACGATGTTCTACATGTCTCAAAGCTAAGTCTACTCTAAACTCTCATGGCTTATATACACCTTTGCCTATTCCACATCACCATGGTCCGATATAGCTATGGATTTTGTCTTAGGACTCCCACGCACTAAAACAAACAAGGATTCCATCTTTGTTTTTCAGGGAAATCGTTCGTCTTCATGAGTGCCAAAGACCATTGTGTCGGATCGTGACACCAAGTTCGTGAGCTATTTTTGGAAGACTTTGATGGCCAAGATGGAAATCAAGCAACTATTCGCCACCGCATACCACCCGCAAACCGATGGCCAAACCGAAGTGGTGAACCAAAGCTATCTACACTCCTTCGTGTGTTGATCAAGCCTAACTTGAAGAATTGGGAAGAGTGCATCCCACACGCCGAGTTCGCCTACAATCGAGCTCTACACCGCGCAACAAAGCGAACACCCTTTGAGATCGTCTATGGCTCCAACCCCTACACCGCGCTAGACATGCTACCACTTCCACTCCGTGAACAAGTTAACATGGACTTCGACAAGCGAGCCGCTTACATGAAGAAGCTCCATGCGGAAACAAGAATACACTCGAGAAGCACAACAAAGACCATGCTACGAAGATGAACAAACACAAGCGCGCCATGATATTTGAAGAAGGAGACCTTGTTTGCTACACCTTCGCAAAGACCGCTTTCCGGATGCAAGGAAGTCCAAGCTTCACCCTCGTAGAGACGGACCTTTCAAGGTTATCAAGCGCATCAACGACAATGCCTACAAGATCGACATCTCTAACTCCAAACACTTGGTCCATGACACCTTCAACGTCGCCGACTTATCGCCATACCTTGGAACATCAAGCGATGAGGATGACCAAGAGTCGAGGACGACTCTTTTCCAAGGGGGGGGGGAGATGATGTAGCCCAACCTACCGCTCCTACAACAAGTGGCCCAATGACCAGAGCAAGAGTCCAAGCTCTCCATGATAAGGTGAATTCACTCCTATATATGTGTGATCTCGACACTTCTTTGAATGGTTTGCTACTTCATTTCGATACCTTGTGTGTGCTCAGCTATGGTGGACCTGAAGACCCCTATGAAGATGGCCAAGAAGCGACGCAAGATGATGGAGAAGATGACCCGGGAAGACCCAAGAAGATGGTCAACAAGAAGAAGAAGAAGCGGGAGAAACTGCCTGGCCGGCTCCCAGCCCGGTCTGGCCGGCTCCCGAACCGGCTGGCCACCAGAGCCGCCCGATTCCTAGCCCGGTTAAAACCGGCTCCCAGGCCGACCGTCCTGCAGACGCGACCGGCTCCCTGCCCGGTTCAACCGGCCCAGGAACCGGCCACCCTGCCGAGCCGGCCGGCTCCCAGCCCGGTTGAACCGGCTCCCAGACCGGCCAGCCTGCACAGCCTGCGTGCTGCCTTGACTTTACGTCATGTACTCCCACCTTTCCCCACCTCGTGGCTTAGACTATAAATAGACCCTTCCCCTTCAGATCTAGGGTGAGACTAAGATTTGAGAACTAAAGTAGAGGCTTGCTCCTTCTTCTCAAAGTGTCTCTTTCCTCCTATGGAGGTGAACATCAAGCTAAACCCCGCCAAGTGCGTCTTCGGGGTACCTTCAGGCAAACTCCTCGGGTTCCTCGTGTCCCATCGCGGCATAGAAGCAAACCCTGACAAGATCAAGGCCATAGAAGAAATGCAGCCACCTCGCCGCCTCAAGGACATGCAGCGCCTAGCTGGGTGCATGGCCAGCTTGGGCCGCTTCATCTCCAAGTTTGGCGAGAGGGCCCTGCCATTTTTCAAGATCATGAAGAAGTCCGGCACCTTCAAGTGGACTCCAGAGGCAGACAAGGCATTTGAGGACTTGAAGAAGTACTTGGCTAGCGCACCAGTTATGGTAGCCCCCAGGACGGGCGAGCATCTAAAGCTGTACCTTGCAGCCACTCCACAAACCGCAAGCGCCGTCCTGGTGGTCGAAAGAGAAGAGCCAGTCCTCCCCAAGAAAAGTGCTGCCACTCCAAGTCCAGAGCCTCCCGACAAGGAAAAAGTCCCTCCAGGCCCAGAGCCAGACCCACAGCCAGCTGTCGAGCCTACTACAGGCACCCCTGCTGAGACTCCTCCACAAGAAAACCTCGCCAAAGGGCCTGAGGAGTCTCTCGAGGGAGCCAGCGCCGCGTCACCCTCCACAACCCTTGTCGAGCATCCTGTCTACTATGTCAGTACTGTGCTAAGAGATGCTCGCGAGCGGTACCCTATGCAGCAGAAGCTCCTTCTCGCCCTGCTCATCGCCTCCAGGAAGCTGCGCCACTACTTCCAGGGCCACCCTGTCACGGTGGTCACATCATTCCCCCTGGAGCAAATCCTGCGCAACCCCAACGCCACTGATCGCGTAGCAGGGTGGAACATCGAGCTGCAGCCTTTCAACTTGCTTGACACCACAAGGGTCATCAAAGGAAGAGCACTGGCAGATTTTGTCGCCGAATGGACAGACCCAACTCCTGAAGAGCCTCCGAAGCAGAAACTGTACCGCCTGGAGATACAATGCCAAGCCACTGGACCATGCACTTCGATGGAGCTTTCTCCTGCCGCAACGGAGGCGCTGGCGTTGTCCTGACCTCACCTAAAGGCGACAAGCTCTACTATGCCATCCAGTTGTGTTTCACGATGGACAAGATCTCCAACAACATCGCTGAATATGAAGGCCTCCTCGCCGGGCTCAGAGCTGCCATTGCCCTCGGTGTCAAGCACCTACTCATCAAAGGCGACTCCCAGCTCCTGGTCAACTTCTCCAACAAGAGCTACACCCCTAAAGACAGCCATATGGCTGCCTACCTTGAAGAGGTCCGCAAGCTCGAGAAGCACTTCAGGGGCATGGAGCTCATGCACATCCCGCGCAAGGAGAACCAGGAAGCAGATGACATCGCCAAGCGCGCATCGCGAAGGGAGGCCCAGCCCGCAGGTGTCTTTGAAGAGAGGCTCTCCAAGGCGTCCATAAAGCAGCCGCTAGAAGCACCAGCTACAAGCACAACGAAGTACTCCCACCACCTCCCACAGGTGGCGCACCCAACTGTGGCCCGTCCTCAGGGGAGCGTCTGATGCTGACCATGGTGCACCAAGAAACAGGCTGGGTTGACGAGCTCAAGGACTACTTGCTAAAAGGAGTCCTTCCCGAGGAAGACGCAGAGGCAGAACGAGTCGCTCGACAAGCGAAATCCTATTACATCCTTGAGGAGACCTATACCGCAAGCGCCCAAATGGCATTGCCCTCAAGTGTGTGCCTCCTGAGGAAGGACGCATGCTCCTCAGGGACATACACAGTGGAGAGTGCGGCCACCATTCCTGCGCGCGCACCCTCGCTGGCAAGGTCTTCAGGAGCGGCTTCTACTGGCCTCAAGTGCTTCAAGATGCCGTCACCATCGTTCAGTCTTGCGATGCATGCCAGTTCCACGCCAAGCAAGTCCATCAGCCTGCACTGGGACTCCAGACCATCCCGCTCTCCTGGCCGTTCGCGGTCTGGGGGCTGGACATCTTGGGACCCTTCCCGAGATCGCAAGGGGGCTACCGCTTCCTCTTCGTGGCTGTTGACAAGTTCACCAAATGGGCAGAGGTTGAAGCGGTGCGCACCATCCCAGCCAGGGCAGCCGTGAAGTTCATCAGAGGCCTGGTCTGCCGCTTTGGTGTGCCAAACCGCATCATCACCGACAATGGCTCACAGTTCACCAGCGGCATCTTCAGGGCTTACTGCGAGAGCCTCGGCACCAAGCTCTGCTTCGCCTCGGTAGCTCACCCACAGAGCAATGGTCAAGCCGAGCGAGCAAATGCTGAGGTCCTCAAGGGCCTCAAGACGAGAAGTTTCAACCGCCTCAAGGGCTATGGCAAGGGCTGGATCGATGAGCTCCCCTCCGTGCTCTGGTCCATCCGCACGAACCCTACAAAGCCCACTGGTGAGACGCCATTCGCCCTGGTGTATGGAGCCGAAGCAGTCCTCCCCACAGAGATCAAGCACGGGTCCGCAAGGGTCCTTGCCTTCAATGAGGACAATCAAGAAGACCTCCACAACGACGACCTGCTGTTCCTCGACGGGTTGCGCCGCCGAGCCGCCCTCAGAGCGGCAAAGTACCAGCAAGACCTGCGACGCTACCACAGCCGCCACATACGTCCGCGCACTCTCGAGACAGGCGACCTTGTCCTCAGGAGGATCCTCTCCAGGGAAGGTCTCCACAAGCTCTCGCCCATGTGGGAAGGCCCCTACAGGGTCGCGCATGTCGCCAGACCTGGCGCGGTACGCCTCGAGACGGAGGACGGCATCCCGGTCAAGAACCCTTGGAACATCGCGCATCTACGCAAGTTCTACCCGTGATCTCTATCACACCAGGCATTTTTTGTCTCTAGAGGAAAGCGCACAGCTTCACCTCCAAGCTTCACAAAAGCTTCTCTCTCTGAGGGCCAGTCCCTCTGAGCTCTTCCTGTAACGTGCCGCCGCAGGCCGTGAAGAGTCTCAGCCACTGAATGTGGTCCCCATGCCTCGACATGGAAACTTTATCTTGGCAAGCCCAAGTGTAACGAACCAATTCGTTTCCTAGTGAAACATTGCGCTGCGGCGCCGCGTAATATTTTGGGGGTGAGTTTTAGTTTCATTACTCTGTGTTTTCATTCGCGCTCATATCTTTCCCCTTGCGCACCTCGCGAGCGGGGGCTGAGTACGGTGACTGTGCCTCGGGAGCATCCCAGCAGCACCGCAAAATCCAAAAGGATCCGAGCTCTAACACGTGAGCACGCTCTCACGCCTGTTACCTCACCAAAGAGCTCTGGCCCAGGGGCTTGCTCCCAAACCTGCCACCTCACCTAAGGACCTTTGGTACTTACTCTCCTCGCGAGGCACCCATGAGGAAACCTATAAGCGCGCATGAGTTTCTCTACCATGTTTTGCTTTGGTTCCGCCTCTAACCTACACAGGGAACAAGAGTCCCCCCAAGGCTCGTGGAGTCACGCTCCAGACCCAAAGAGGGAAGCACACCTTCAGGGAAATCAACGCCCTCCACGAGGCCAGAACCTCGCTAAGCTAAGTCCTGCGCTTACACCTCAGGCGTTGTGTTTTTCCTCTCACGAGCAACTTCCGTCCCTCGGGCGGGTATTTTCTCCTTCGCATTTCATGGACTGCTTGAGCGTCAAAGGGGAGCCCTCGAGCATCGCGACTCGAGAGCTCTTACCTCTCTAAGCCTTAAACACCCCCCGGCCTTGCTGAGTCATTGCTCTGGCATACCGTAGTGGCGGAGTCATAGCGCTAAGAGACGGGTCCTGACGACGTAAAGCGAAAAAGGCATGGAATAGGGATAAAATGCCCGTCGAGGGGCACACACATTGCAGCACAATAAAGTGTTTTACAGACCATCACAAATGAAACAAAGTCTTTAAACAAAGATAACTTGCGCCTCAGGCGCGACTTGTGGCAGGAGCAGCTTAAGCAGAAGTCTTGGCGGCCTCATCCTCCTCAGCGTCATCTTCCTCCGCGCCTTCCTCCTCGCCAGAGGCCGGCTCTTCAGCGACCCTCTTGAAGCGGTTGACATAGTCGTTGATCTCTCCCGCAGCGAGTTGAGAGGCGCGTCTCGATCTGAGCATCCTCCATGGGCTCGGTCACGGACTCGAAGTCGAAGCATGGATATAGGCGCTTGAGGTTGACGAAGACGCGCTCGACCGCCACCAGCAGGAGCTTGCGGCACTCCTCGTCGACAACATCGTCGAGTTCCGCCACAGGGCCCTCAAGGACGGAGAAGAGCTGGTCGAAGTAGGCCAGATACGTGGCGACGTCGGCGTTCCCGTGGAGGGACGGCAGGAGCATCCACCCCCAGCTTCGCAGCAAGAGCGTTCCCGCGCGTCACCAGAGACCGGAACACACGCTCCCGCTGCTGCGTCAAGACCCGTGCCGCCACCGCGCTCTGCTCAGCCTCCTCGACCCTCTCCACAACAGGGGCCACCTGCGCATTCAACTCCTGCATGTCTGCCATCAAGACAGTGAGATCCTCGAGAAAGGCAAGAACTCTCGATAAGCAAGAACAAGTCAAGAAGAAACAGTACTCACCCAGATGGCTTGGCGCGGGTGTCCACCCACACCTTGTTGGCAGAGCGCAACAGGCCTGATGAGGCTCCAGCGCTGGGCTCCTTAGGGGCTGCCTCAGCCTTCCTCTCAAGAGGAGTGCTCTCCAGGCTTCTGGCGGCCCTGTCGTTGATGGCCTTAGTGCGGGGCTCGCGCCGCTTTGCCGCGGCCTCCGGGCCGCTATCTTCTCCGTCTTCGTCTTCTTCTTCTGTGGCCCGTCGTGACGGGGCCACCACAAAATCCTCGTCCACATCGGATGATACCTCCAGGATCTCCTCCTCAGGGGCCGCCTGCTTTGAAGAGCTCGCCTCCCCTGACGAGGGGTTGACTCCTCTTGTGGCGGCGTCAGCTTCGGCGTCTGAAGCAGCAGAGGATTCGCCAAACAAGTCTTCCTCCACCACAGGCGCCGCAGCCCCCTTCACCTCTTCTCCCTCCAAGCCCTCTGGCGTGAACGTCGGCATCATCTCCAGAACTGCCAGGCGCTTCTTTGGAGTGAGCTGGTGGAGGGGCCTCAGGTGCTCAGTGCCCAGAACAGGGATCTCCGGGGCGATGAAGAGCGTGCCTAAGATGGAGGCGACGTCGTCTGGCGCGTGGGTGCTGAGGTGCAAGCGCATTGGGTCTGCCGGGCCGGAGTACATCCACACCGGCTTCGTGTGCGCCTGAAGGGGAGCGATGCGCCGCCTCACGAAGTCCTCAGACCATCTGCCCCGTGAGGCCAGCCTCGCGGACGAGCTTCATGCGCGAGACCAAGTGGGCAATCTTCTGTTGCTGGAACTTCTCGCTGGACCAATTTGAGTTCTTCAGCGGCGGCGCCTCAGGCTCATCGAAGAAGGCGTTCCGCTCCTTGGCGTCACGAGAACCCACTTCTGGCGGAAGTCCTCCACCTTCTTCGTCACCCTCGTGACGGCCTTGTCGCCATCCCACGACATGGGGATGTAGACGGCGCCCATCCCGTCTGCGATGCGGAAGGACACGCCCAGACCGCTCGCCGGGCGCCGTGTTGCGGAGCGCGTAGAAGCTCCGGAAGAAGGCCACGGAAGGCATCACTCCCAGATACGCCTCGCAGAGGTAGGCGAAGATGGCGAGAATCAGGATGGAGTTCGGGTGGAGGTGCAGGAGCTGGATCTGATAGAAAGACAGCACCTCCGCAAGGAAGGGAGAGAACGGCGGCACCAAGCCGGCGAACAGCGTGTGGACGAAAATGGGATACCACCCCGCCGCCAGCTTGCCGAAGCGCGCCGCCTTGACACCGCTGGCGCCATGCTCATTATTCCTCCCGGCGACGAGGACCTTCAGCCTATCCAGCGCCTCCGCTGTGGAGACGCGAGTGCCGATAAGAGCGGTCGCAAGCTCCTCCTCCTGCTGCGCTTCGGCGGAGGCCTCCACCATCGCCGCCTTGCCCTTCTTGGGGCCCACGGCTCGCGAAGGAAGGGCGGCGGAAAACTCGGAGAAGAACGGAAATCGCCGGAGCAGTGGAGCGCCGGAGGTATATGAAAGAAGGAAAGGGCGTAAATGCTGCGTAACTGCTGCCCGAACAGCCGCAGTAGGCTTTATATCACCACAGGACGGTTTCCGAGGCGTGGTGGGTCCCGCCATGACGCCCACCTCCTCCGGAGAAGCCGAGACGCAGCAACCGCTCGCCACGTGTCTCGGGCCGGCCGGACACTTTGGGCCCATGCCGCTTCGCCTGCACCCCCTGGACCGCGTCGTGCCCGTCATGGGCCCGGGGGCTACTGTCAGCCCAGTAAGAACCAGGGTGTACTGGGCCAGGCCTCTATAACCCTCAACACTCGGCGAGTGAATTTCGCTAAGGACCAGGACTGCAAGCCTGGGGAGCCCGCGGGGCAGAATCGCCTCGCGGAGGCCTGAGGAGGCAGCTAAGGCCTGTGGAGCCTCTACTCCGCTGCCCCTCTCCAAGGAAGCTTTCCCTGAAGGGAAGTCAACGCAGAATCCTCCACAGGGCGTTCCCGCCCACGCGAAGGTTCCTTCACTGTAAAGCAAGCTCTGCGGAGCGCACATGGCTTCCGCAACGGCCGCAGAGTGACCGCGCCTCTGCGCAGGGTGACGACGGAGCTACAGTCCCACTTTGGTGATAAAGGAGTCAACAAAGCGGGGGCGACGGCGCAGACCACCATGCTTTCCTCTTTGGTGATAAGGGAGCAGGCCGACGCTACGCGCCAAACGCGACGTCACCGTGGGGACTCCCCCCGCTCCTCTGCGGCAGCAGCAGCTGGCCGTCCTGGATGGACGGCGGCCTCTCTGCTGCGGCCTCAGCTTTTGTGCCCATGGACCGCGCTCATGGACGCCCAAGCAGCTGTGCACCGTGCTCCCGACCGTTGTCGCCATGTGGTAGCCCCTCCGCTGCAGAAGGACAGGGAGGAGGCCGGGGCGCCTATAAAAGGGCTGGTGCACCACCGTAGCAGGGGATCGAACACATTTTACTCCTAGTCTAGCTACTTGCGCGCAAGGGAGAAGAAGACAGTAGCTTCCCTCCCCTTGTACGCGCCATTGCCATAGCTGTGCCCTCGGCAAGCACGCTGTACTGTAACCTCTACAAGCAGCAATACAGACAGGCAGGACGTAGCGGTTTTACCTCCACAAGAGGGCCGTGAACCTGGGTACGCGCCGTGTCTCTCTCTGCAGTGATGTCCCTCCTCAGGCACGACGAGCAGCGTCGCCGCGCCGGATGAGGGTTGATTGACGTCGTGTTCAGCCCCTTACACGAACTCTCTTCGCGAGTGTGACTGCCCCTGTTTCGTGGGAGTCATTCTCCGACAACTGGCGCGCCAGGTAGGGGGCAGAGGCGCGCATTCAACCTCCATCGACCTCTGCGCCATGGCGGACACTCGTGCTGCTCGCGCCAACCGGCGCGCGTTAGGCAGAGCTGAGACCGAGCCCGTCGTCCACACCACCAGGCCACGCGGCCGTCCGCGCACCAACCGCGCTTCGGGGCGCACTACTGCGGAGCCACGCGTGGAGCACCCCGAGGATGAGGACGACCGCTACGACGAAGACGTCGACCACGAGCACAGCGAGGACGCTGAGTCCTCGCATCCATCTCGGCGCCAAAGCGCCTCCACGCTTGGACGCCCGGCGCCCAGCCCAAACACTGCGCTGCTCATGGCAGCAAAGCTCTTCCGCTACCGCCCCACCGCCGAGGCGCACGACAACTGGCTTGGCCGTCTCCAGCACCTCGTCGACATCGCGGCTGCGCCGCGCGCGGTTCCAGCAGCTTCGCGCTCCCTAGTGCACCACAACTCCGGGCGTGCAGGCACCGCCGCGCATGGAGCACCTCTGCCTCCGCCTCCGCCTCCGCCAGGACCACCTCCGGCTGCGGCAAACAAAGCCGCCTCTCACGCGTCCTCGCCGCATGATTGTCAAATCGTGCAACGGACGCCGCCGGACGCGCGGGTGGAGATGGAGCGCCAGCGGGACCTCCAGAAGCGCATCGTCGAGGAAATTGGGCAGGCCGGGCGCCAAAACCGCAGAGCTCTCTAGGGCGGCGTGGCCACGTACGCCACAGGCTGCACGGCCTTCACCCGCAACCTGCGTCGCGTCGTCTGGCCGCAGAAGTTCAGGCCAGACCTCCCCAAGGGCTACGATGGCACGAACAACCCCATCGAATTCCTGCAGCTCTACACCACCTCCATCCAAGCTGCGGGAGGAGACGACAAGGTCATGGCGAACTGGTTCTCGCACGCCCTCAGGGACTCTGCCTTGTCGTGGCTTCTGAACCTCCCTGAGGACTCCATCGACTCCTGGGAGGACCTCTGCAAGCAGTTCGTCGCGAACTTCAAGGGCACGTACGAGCGCGCCCTCACCTACAACGACCTGCGCGCCGTACGCCAGAAGTCTGGCGAGACTCTCCGCAAGTACATCCAGCGCTTCAGCCAAGTCCGCAACAAAATCCCCAACATCCCTGACTCGCACGTCATTGCTGCCTTCAGAGAGGGCGTCACCAATCGCAGGATGCTCGAGAAGCTCAGCATCCACGATACCCTCTCCTCTGTCGTGAAGCTCTTCGACATCGCAGACAAGTGTGCCAAGGCTGAAGAGGGTCTCCTCTTCACCAAGGTGGCCTCTGCAGACGACCCTCCAGAGGGATCCAAGGCCCACAAGAAGCGTGACGAGACCAAGCGCAAGCCTACTACTGTGCTGGCTGCTGAGCCCGGCGCTAAGCACGCTCGAGAGGACTCTCCAGAGGATGGCGAGAAGAAGATGGACAACCGTCCCTTCTGCATCTACCACAACAGGCGCGGCCACGCGACAGAGAACTGCTATGACCTCAAGCAGCTGAGCAAGAAGCGCGAGCAGGAAGAAGGCAGCGGTGGTTGCAGCAGAGGCCGTAACTACCGCAAGGGCGGATGCAAAGGTGGCTACCAGAAGCCTCAAGGGACTCAGGCCAACGCCGCTGAGAAGAACAACAACCTCCCTGACGAGGAGCCTGGGGGCTACCAGGCCCCTAGAGGTGCCATGGCGTGCATCCTCGGCGGGGCTCAGGCGCCCAAGTCCAACAATCAGTTCAAGCAGTTCGCCCGTGAGCTCAACGCAGCGCTGCCTGGGGTGGAGACATCGCGTCCCTCAAGTGGTCTCAGTACACCATCGCCTTCGATGCCAAGGACCACCCCAAGTCGACCAAGACAGTAGGCACCCTCCCGCTGGTGTGCACCCCCACCATCAACAATATCGCCGTCGACAAAACGCTCATTGATTGGGGTGCAGGCCTGAACGTCATCTCCGTCGAGACCTTTGAGACGCTTCAAGTGCCCTACGAGTGGCTTATGCCTCCAGGCCCTTCACAGGGGTCACCAGCGGCTCAATCTCGCCTCTGGGGCAAGTGAGGCTTGCAGTCACCTTTGGCACGCAGCAAGGTCTACCACAGCCGCCACATACGTCCGCGCACTCTCGAGACAGGCGACCTTGTCCTCAGGAGGTCCTCTCCAGGGAAGGTCTCCACAAGCTCTCGCCCATGTGGGAAGGCCCCTACAGGGTCGCGCATGTCGCCAGACCTGGCGCGGTACGCCTCGAGACGGAGGACGGCATCCCGGTCAAGAACCCTTGGAACATCGCGCATCTACGCAAGTTCTACCCGTGATCTCTATCACACCAGGCATTTTTTGTCTCTAGAGGAAAGCGCACAGCTTCACCTCCAAGCTTCACAAAAGCTTCTCTCTCTGAGGGCCAGTCCCTCTGAGCTCTTCCTGTAACGTGCCGCCGCAGGCCGTGAAGAGTCTCAGCCACTGAATGTGGTCCCCATGCCTCGACATGGAAACTTTATCTTGGCAAGCCCAAGTGTAACGAACCAATTCGTTTCCTAGTGAAACATTGCGCTGCGGCGCCGCTATGTAATATTTTGGGGGTGAGTTTTAGTTCTCATTACTCTGTGTTTTCATTCGCGCTCATATCTTTCCCCTTGCGCACCTCGCGAGCGGGGGCTGAGTACGGTGACTGTGCCTCGGGAGCATCCCAGCAGCACCGCAAAATCCAAAAGGATCCGAGCTCTAACACGTGAGCACGCTCTCACGCCTGTTACCTCACCAAAGAGCTCTGGCCCAGGGGCTTGCTCCCAAACCTGCCACCTCACCTAAGGACCTTTGGTACTTACTCTCCTCGCGAGGCACCCATGAGGAAACCTATAAGCGCGCATGAGTTTCTCTACCATGTTTTGCTTTGGTTCCGCCTCTAACCTACACAGGGAACAAGAGTCCCCCCAAGGCTCGTGGAGTCACGCTCCAGACCCAAAGAGGGAAGCACACCTTCAGGGAAATCAACGCCCTCCACGAGGCCAGAACCTCGCTAAGCTAAGTCCTGCGCTTACACCTCAGGCGTTGTGTTTTTCCTCTCACGAGCAACTTCCGTCCCTCGGGCGGGTATTTTCTCCTTCGCATTTCATGGACTGCTTGAGCGTCAAAGGGGAGCCCTCGAGCATCGCGACTCGAGAGCTCTTACCTCTCTAAGCCTTAAACACCCCCCGGCCTTGCTGAGTCATTGCTCTGGCATACCGTAGTGGCGGAGTCATAGCGCTAAGAGACGGGTCCTGACGACGTAAAGCGAAAAAGGCATGGAATAGGGATAAAATGCCCGTCGAGGGGCACACACATTGCAGCACAATAAAGTGTTTTACAGACCATCACAAATGAAACAAAGTCTTTAAACAAAGATAACTTGCGCCTCAGGCGCGACTTGTGGCAGGAGCAGCTTAAGCAGAAGTCTTGGCGGCCTCATCCTCCTCAGCGTCATCTTCCTCCGCGCCTTCCTCCTCGACGTCTTCCTCCTCGCCAGAGGCCGGCTCTTCAGCGACCCTCTTGAAGCGGTTGACATAGTCGTTGATCTCCTCCCGCAGCGAGTTGAAGAGGCGCGTCTCGATCTGAGCATCCCCATGGGCTCGGTCACGGACTCGAAGTCGAAGCATGGATATAGGCGCTTGAGGTTGACGAAGACGCGCTCGACCGCCACCAGCAGGAGCTTGCGGCACTCCTCGTCGACAACATCGTCGAGTTCCGCCACAGGGCCCTCAAGGACGGAGAAGAGCTGGTCGAAGTAGGTCAGATACGTGGCGACGTCGGCGTTCCCGTGGACGGGGACGGCAGGAGCATCCACCCCCAGCTTCGCAGCAAGAGCGTTCCCGCGCGTCACCAAAGATCGGAACATACGCTCCCGCTGCTGCGTCAAGACCCGTGCCGCCACCGCGCTCTGCTCAGCCTCCTCGACCCTCTCCACAACAGGGGCCACCTGCGCATTCACTCCTGCATGTCTGCCATCAGGGCTGTGAGGTCCTGCTCGAGCGCTCGAGGGCCTGTTCCGTGCGGAGATTAGCGTCCTTGGCGCGCTTCAGCGAGGATTTCAAGTTGGCGTTCCACTCCTCCAGCTGGCGAATGCGCTTGCCGAGCTCTCTGCGCTTTTTCTGGAAGCCGTCCTCCTGCTTCTTGAACTTCCCAGCATACTCCCGGGAGACGGCCTGTGTGACAGCAGTGCGGTACTCTTTTTGCTTGGTGAGGGCCTCCGCCTCCGCCTCCTTTTTCTTCTCGGCAAGCTTTGGTTGGCCTTCTCCACAAGCTCCCGGTGCCGCTCCACCTCCTTGTCGTGCTTGCCCATGGCCTCAGCCAAGCTGCTCTCGCGGGACTCCAAGGCCTCACGTTCTGTGTTCATGTCTGTTTCCGCCTGCTCCAGTTTCTCCTCACGCTTGAGCACCTCAGCTTCGCGTGTCCATGGCCTGCTCGCGAGCCTCCAGCGACAGACGATGCTGCTCCAGAGACTTCCTCACCACCTCAGCTTCAGCAATTATCTTCTCCTCGCGGCTGGCCAGCTCCTTGCGCTGGTCGGCGAGGGAGGTCTCGATAGCCGCTCGGTCGGAGGCTGCAGCCTGGCGCTCCGCCACAGCCGCCTCCCGATCCTCTGCAGCCGCCTTGCGTTCCGCCTGGACCGGCGCCAAGGCCCTTGCGCCTCGCGCTCCGCGTTCTCGCGGATCTCCTGGGCCTGCCGCGTCGCCTCGTCGCGCTGCGCCTGAAGGCTTGGTCGTCAGGGCCACTCCGCCGCCTGACTTCGAAGAAGCGGGCCCAGTCAGCAGCAAGGGCGTCGTACCTCCTGCCAAGCTCCGCCTCCTCAAGGGCAAGTTGGGTTCTAGCCCGTCTAGGGTGCCCCTCACCAACGGAGGGCAGCTTGGCGGCACGCGCTGCTCCGGCTCCGGTCGCTCAAGACCAAGGCCCAAGAGCCCTCACGTGGCGCAGCGTCCTCCACCCCAGCGCCAGCCTCTGGTGCTGAAAGCACAGTGCTTGGACCAGGGTCAACACGGGGCCAGGAGCGGGCCCCCACCGTCTTGTGCGTCGTTGTTCTCCACGACACCTCCTCGTGGGCCTCGGGGGCTGGCGAGGGAGGCCTAGCCACCAGTGGCTCAACCGCAGCCTCGCCTGCTGCGGCCTCAGAAGAAGTGGCCTCCCCCTCAGGCTCGGAATTTGGAGGGGGCGGCGGAGGAGTTCCCTCCTCCATCTCGCGTCGGCGCCTCCCGGCGCCTGTGTGCTGGTCCCCGCCGTCTCCACGGCGGGTGTCTCTGGGGGCTCCAGTGGAGCATCAGGGCGCGGCGGCGACGGAGCCTTCCACCTCCTCAATCTGACTCTCGGCAGGAGGTGGCGAGGCAGTTGCTTCTTCAAGGGGCGTCTCCCCCACAGGCCTCATGGCCTCGTCAACAGCCGGGCCCGTGGTGACTGTCACCACGGGCTCCTCAGTCCTTCTCCAAGGGGCGCGTAGGCCCCTCAACAACGGGCGTAGCGTCGCGCCGCACGTCCGCAGCCTTGCGGAGTCGGCGGCGCTTCGCATGAACCAGACCCCTGATAATCAAGACAGTGAGATCCTCGAGAAAGGCAAGAACTCTCGATAAGCAAGAACAAGTCAAGAAGAAACAGTACTCACCCAGATGGCTTGGCGCGGGTGTCCACCCACACCTTGTTGGCAGAGCGCCACAGGCCTGATGAGGCTCCAGCGCTGGGCTCCTCAGGGGCCGCCTCAGCTTTCCTCTTAAGAGGAGTGCTCTCCAGGCTTCTGGCGGCCCTGTCGTGGATGGCCTTGGTGCGGGGCTCGCACCGCTTTGCCGCGGCCTCCGGGCCGCTATCTCTCCGTCTTCGTCTTCTTCTTCTGTGGCCCGTCGTGACGGGGCCACCACAAAATCCTCGTCCACATCGGACGATACCTCCAGGATCTCCTCCTCAGGGGCCGCCTGCTTTGAAGAGCTCGCCTCCCCTGACGAGGGGTTGACTCCTCCTGTGGCGGCGTCAGCTTCGGCGTCTGAAGCAGCAGAGGACTCGCCAAACAAGTCTTCCTCCACCACAGGCGCCGCAGCCCCCTTCGCCTCTTCTCCCTCCAAGCCCTCTGGCGTGAACGTCGGCATCATCTCCAGAACTGCGAGGCGCTTCTTTGGAGTGAGCTGGTGGAGGGGCCTCAGGTGCTCAGTGCCCGGAACAGGGATCTCCGGGGCGATGAAGAGCGTGCCTAAGATGGAGGCGACGTCGTCTGGCGCGTGGGCGCTGAGGTGCAAGCGCATTGGATCTGCCGGGCCGGAGTACATCCACACCGGCTTCGTGTGCGCCTGGAGGGGAGCGATGCGCCGCCTCACGAAGTCCTCAGCGACCATCTGCCCCGTGAGGCCAGCCTCGCGGACGAGCTTCATGCGCGAGACCAAGTGGGCAATCTTCTGGTGCTGGAACTTCTCGCTGGACCAATTTGAGTTCTTCAGCGGCGGCGCCTCAGGCTCATCGAAGAAGGCATTCCGCTCCTTGGCGTCGACGAGAACCCACTTCTGGCGGAAGTCCTCCACCTTCTTCGTCACCCTCGTAACGGCCTTGTCGCCATCCCACGACATGGGGATGTAGACGGCGCCCATCCCGTCTGCGATGCGGAAGGACACGCACCCAGACCGCTCGCCGGGCGCCGTGTTGCGGAGCGCGTAGAAGCTCCGGAAGAAGGCCACGGAAGGCATCACTCCCAGATACGCCTCGCAGAGATAGGCGAAGATGGCGAGAATCAGGATGGAGTTCGGGTGGAGGTGCAGGAGCTGGATCTGATAGAAAGCCAGCACCTCCGCAAGGAAGGGAGAGAACGGCGGCACCAAGCCGGCGAACAGCGTGTGGACGAAAATGGGTACCACCCCGCCGCCAGCTTGCCGAAGCGCGCCGCCTTGACGCCGCTGGCGCCATGCTCATTATTCCTCCCGGCGACGAGGACCTTCAGCCTATCCAGCGCCTCCGCTGTGGAGACGCGAGTGCCGATGAGAGCCGGCGCAAGCTCCTCCTCCCGCTGCGCTTCAGCGGAGGCCTCCACCATCGCCGCCTTGCCTTCTTGGGGCCCATGGCTCGCGAAGGAAGGGCGGCGGAAAAGCTCGGAGAAGAACGGAAATCGCCGGAGCAGTGGAGCACCGGAGGTGTATGCAAGAAGGAAAGGGCGTAAATGCAGCGAACTGCTGCCGAACAGCCGCGGCAGCCTTTATATCACCTCAGGGCGGTTTCCGAGGCGTCGTGGGTCCCGCCACGACGCCCACCTCCTCCGGAGAAGCCGAGACGCACCAACCGCTCGCCACGTGTCTCGGGCCGGCCGGACACTTTGGGCCCATGACGCTTCGCCTGCGCCCCCTGGACCGCGTCGTGCCCGTCATGGGCCCGGGGGCTACTGTCAGCCCAGTAAGAACCAGGGTGTACTGGGCCAGGCCTCTATAACCCTCAACACTCGGCGAGTGAATCTCGCTAAGGACCAGGTCTGCAAGCCTGGGGAGCCCGCGGGGCAGAATCGCCTCGCGGAGGCCTGAGGAGGCAGCTAGGGCCTGTGGAGCCTCTACTCCGCTGCCCCCTCTCCAAGGAAGCTTTCCCTGAAGGGAAGTCAACGCAGAATCCTCCACAGGGCGTTCCCGCCCACGCGAGGGTTCCTTCACTGTAAAGCAAGCTCTGCGGAGCGCACATGGCTTCCGCAGCGGCCGCAGAGTGACCGCGCCTCTGCGCAGGGTGACGACGGAGCTACAGTCCCACTTTGGTGATAAAGGAGTCAACAAAGCGGGGCAACGGCGCAGACCACCAAGCTTTCCTCTTTGGTGATAAGGGAGCAGGCCGGCGCTACGCGCCAAACGCGACGTCACCGTGGGGACTCCCCCGCTCCTCTGCGGCAGCAGCTGGCCGTCCTGGATGGACGGCGGCCTCTCTGCTGCGGCCTCAGCTTTTGTGCCCATGGACCGCGCTCATGGACGCCCAAGCAGCGGTGCACCGTGCTCCCGACCGTTGTCGCCATGTGGTAGCCCCTCCGCTGCACAAGGACAGGGAGGAGGCCCGGGGCGCTATAAAAGGAGCTGGTGCACCACCCTAGCAGGGGATCGAACACATTTTACTCCTAGTCTAGCTACTTGCGCGCAAGGGAGAAGAAGACAGTAGCTTCCCTCCCCTTGTACGCGCCATTGCCATAGCTGTGCCCTCGGCAAGCACGCTGTACTGTAACCTCTACAAGCAGCAATACAGACAGGCAGGACGTAGCGGTTTTACCTCCACAAGAGGGCCGTGAACCTGGGTACGCGCCGTGTCTCTCTCTGCAGTGATGTCCCTCCTCAGGCACGACGAGCAGCGTCGCCGCGCCGGATGAGGGTTGATTGACGTCGTGTTCAGCCCCTTACACGAACTCTCTTCACGAGTGTGACTGCCCCTGTTTCGTGGGAGTCATTCTCCGACATTTGAGCACGTAGTCTTCGTTAGGTTGTCTATCTTCGAGTGCTCGCCCTTTGGTCGCCTAACGCCATTATTCGTTTGTGTGTGTGTTTCTTCACCATTTGTGGTTGGAGTTTCTTTGTTAATTTGATCATTGTGGATTTTCTCTACCTTTGACAATATACTTGTCGTCGGGTTTGCTTGTTTCGTTTGCCACTTCATACCTTCCTATCCTCATAAGTGTGTGTGTTGGGTGTGAGAACCGGATTCTCTCCTCTCAAGCTACATTATTCTTGGAATATTGTTTGTCTTGGTTTTTCCGTACCACATATCTCACTTGATCTTGAGAAAATGTTTAGGGGAAGTACAAACGGAAGCTCAAGATCGGATGAGGAAATCCATGGTGGAGTTCGCGGTGATCATGGCTATGTCACACAATCGGAGCTTGTTGGCATGCGACACTTTCTTCGTGATAACCTAGGACGCTTCGAGCGACGTCTTCAAAATCAAGATAACACCTTCAACGACCGCATGCATGCTCAAGAAGCAAATATGGAGCGGTTGACCGAAGCTATCAATAACCTTGCGCGACAACGAGTTTCTTCACACTCAAGTCGTACAAGAAGCACCTCAAGGTCGACACAAGCACGTCATGGACGTCACGAACCTCGACAAGAACGTCAAGATGATCCAAGGCGCGACGCCTATGAACGACCTCCTCCTCACGTTGAACAACCACATGATCTTCACGCAAACAATGACAATGCGCATCAAGAGCAACCTCACCAAAATGTTGAACGTCGTGAACGCATACCATCACCACCACCGCAACAACGTGATCGTCATGACCCATTGGCAAATGACAATGGCGTTCCGGGTGCGAATGACTTTGGTGAACAAGGACGTCACCTCGTCATCCTCCAAGGCCACGTCATCAAAATCATGACAATGCGAACAATGTCGAGCAACCCGTTCCTCAACAAGAGCTACCTCCTCAACATGATCCTCGTCCTCGTCAAGAACTTCCACATGATCGTCCACAACACCACCGCTCCGAGTCAAGTGATAGCGAGTCAAGCCAACACAATGATGATGGACTCAATCGAAGGAGACGTGGACGTGCATTCCCACATGGTGGCCATCGTGACGACTATGATGACTTGACCAACGTCCGCTTTGACATACCCAAGTTCTACGGCACAAGTGATCTGGAAGCTTACTTCTCATGGGTACTCAAGGTTGACAAGATCTTCCGTGTGCAACGCTTCTCCGACAACAAGAAGGTTGCCCTAGCCTTGATGGAGTTTGTAGAGTATGCCCTCTTGTGGTGGGAACAACTACAAGATGCTCGTGTCGTTAACCACCAACAACCAATTGACACTTGGGTTGAAATGAAAGAAACAATGCACAAGCGCTTCGTGCCAAGCCATTACACTAGAGACTTATACAAGAAGTTGCAAGAGTTGAAGCAAGGTTTGAAGTCGGTTGACGAGTACTACAAGGAAATGGAAATCTCCATGATGAGAGCCAATGTCAACGAGTACGAAGAGCAATCCATGGCTCGTTTCATGAATGGCCTCAACTATCCAATCAAGAAGATCGTGGAGTTCCAACCATATGCCTCTTTGGTTGAACTAGTACATCAAGCTTCCAAGGCCGAGCGCCACGTGCTTGAAGAGCTAAAATACCTCAAGACAAAGGCATTCTACGCCAACAAGCCTTCTTCGTCAACTCCTACACCTTCACAAGCTCTTCCTCAAGCGAACACTCGAGGTCCTCCAAGAGTCTCTACATCGACACCACAAGCGCCTCAACCTTTCAAGAAAGTACCTCCCACTACCAAGGCGCCTCAAGGATCTTCGTCCGGCACAAGACTTTGCAATGCTACAAGTGCGGCGGACAAGGGCACAAATCTTTTGAGTGCACCAACAAGAAGGTCATGATCATCAATGACATGGGAGAGTATGAATCTATGAGTGAAGATGAGTACAATGCTTTGAACAAGGTCGCCACAATGCAAAGTGCTCAAGAAGAAGAAAGTGAAATATATTGTGATGGCGACAACAACCCTTCCTTGGTTGTGGCAAGAGCTTTAACCACCAATGTTCAAGTGGAAGAAGACCAAAGATGCAACTTGTTTCACACTAGAGCGGGAATCAATGGCAAGTCCGTCAAGGTCATCATAGATGGTGGAAGTTGCCACAACCTAGCGAGCAAAAACTTTGTGACAAGCTCAACTTGAAGTTCAAGAAGCACCCACATCCCTACCATGTGCAATGGTTGAGTGATACCGGAGCCGTCAAGATTCAACACATGGTGCAAGTGTCCTTCAAGATTGGAGCCTATGAAGATACGGTTGATTGTGATGTTGTGCCTATGAACGTTTGTCACTTACTCCTTGGGCGTCCATGGCAATTTGACAAGGGTGCTATGCATGATGGACGAACAAACTACTATAGCTTCAAGAACAACGACAAGACCTTCATCCTTTGTCCCATGACACCAAGTCAAGTCATCGCCGACAACGCCAAGACTATTGCAAGGGCACAACAAAATCGTTCGTCTAGTGAGATGAGTGGTGAGCGAGAGACCCACCATAAAGTGAGTGAGAGCCACAAGCCAAATGAGAGTGATACTTCAAAGAGAGTTCCCACAAAACTTACACTATTTGCCACAAAGAGAGAGATGAGGGAGTTGAGAGAGAAACCATCCACCCTCCACTATGTGCTCATATGCAAGGGTGAAGTTTCTATGACTAACACTTTCACAAACCTTCCTCCTTTGTTGTCTCTTTTGAAGAACTTTGAAGATGTTTTCCCTCAAGATGTGCCACCGGGACTACCTCCTCTACGCGGAATCGAGCACCGCATCGACCTTGTTCCCGGCGCACCGCTTCCAAACCGCGCTCCTTACTGCACCAACCCCGAAGAGACAAAGGAGATCGAGCGGCAAATACAAGAACTTCTTGCCATGGGACATATCCGTGAGAGCTTGAGTCCGTGCGCCGTGCCCGTCATCTTGGTACCCAAGCACGACAACACTCTTCGCCTTTGCATGGATTGTCGCCCCATCAACGCCATAACCGTTCGGTATCGCCATCCTATCCCTCGACTTGATGACATGCTTGATGAGCTTTGTGGTTCCGCTATATTCTCCAAAATTGATCTTAAAAGTGGATATCACCAAATAAGAATGTGTGAAGGTGATGAATGGAAGACCGCATTTAAAACTAAGCTTGGTCTTTATGAGTGGCTCGTCATGCCATTTGGTCTTTCCAATGCACCTTCTACTTTTATGCGTCTCATGAATCATGTTTCGCGTCCTTTCATTGGGAAATTTGTTGTGGTATACTTTGACGACATCCTTATCTATAGCAAATCTTTGGAAGAGCACACTTCTCATGTTGCTCAAGTTTTGTTGGTTCTTCGCAATGAAAAGCTTTATGCAAATCTTTCTAAGTGCACTTTTGCCACCAACAAACTTGTTTTCTTGGGTCTTGTTGTTTCTTCGGATGGTGTTGAAGTCGATGAAGCAAAGATACAAGCAATTCGGACTTGGCCTTTTCCGATGTCACTTGAGGAGTTGAGACGTTTTCTTGGTTTTGCCAGATTTTACCGCCGTTTCATCAAGGATTTTTCCACAATTGCTTGCCCCCTCCATGAACTTACAAAGAAGAATGTACCTTTCATTTGGGGCAATAAACATGACTTTGCTTTCAATGAGTTCAAACGGTTATTAACCGAAGCACCACTCCTTGCCCTTCCGGATTTTTCTAAGACATTTGAGATTGAATACGATGCAAGTGGATTGGGCATTGGTGGAGTGCTTATGCAAAATGGTAGACCCATCGCATACCATAGTGAGAAACTAGATGGAGCTCGCTTGAATTACCCCATTTATGACAAAGAGTTATTTGCTTTGGTTCGTGTTTTGGATGTGTGGCAACATTACCTTCGTCCTAAGGAATTTGTCATTCATTCCGACCATGAATCCTTGAAATATTTGAAAAGTCAAACAAATTTGAACAAAAGACATGCTAAGTGGGTTGAGTTCATAAAGTCTTTCACCTTTGTAATCAAATACAAGAAAGGTAAAGACAATGTGGTCGCGGATGCTTTATCCCGCAAGGCCAACCTACTTACACGTCTTGACATTAGTGTCTTGGGTTTGGATGAGATAAAGGAGTTGTATGCTACCGATGCTTTCTTTGGAGACATTTTCGCTCAATGTTCGGAGCACAAAGGAATTAGTGATTTCTATTTGCACAAAGGTTTCTTGTTTAAGGCTAACAAACTATGTATACCCGAGTCTTCGCTTCGTTTGGTCCTTTTGAAGGAATCTCATGGAGGAACACTCATGGGTCACTTTGGCCGCGACAAGACCTACGCCATGCTAGCCACCAACTACTATTGGCCTAGAATGAAGCGTCACGTGGAACGCCTAGTTCGACGATGTTCTACATGTCTCAAAGCTAAGTCTACTCTAAACTCTCATGGCTTATATACACCTTTGCCTATTCCACATCGACCATGTTCCGATATAGCAATGGATTTTGTCTTAGGACTCCCACGCACTAAAACAAACAAGGATTCCATCTTTGTTTTTCAGGGAAATCGTTCGTCTTCATGAGTGCCAAAGACCATTGTGTCGGATCGTGACACCAAGTTCGTGAGCTATTTTTGGAAGACTTTGATGGCCAAGATGGGAATCAAGCAACTATTCGCCACCGCATACCACCCGCAAACCGATGGCCAAACCGAGTGGTGAACCGAAGCCTATCTACACTCCTTCGTGTGTTGATCAAGCCTAACTTGAAGAATTGGGAAGAGTGCATCCCACACGCCGAGTTCGCCTACAATCGAGCTCTACACCGCGCAACAAAGCGAACACCCTTTGAGATCGTCTATGGCTCCAACCCCTACACCGCGCTAGACATGCTACCACTTCCACTCCGTGAACAAGTTAACATGGACTTCGACAAGCGAGCCGCTTACATGAAGAAGCTCCATGAGGAAACAAGAAATACACTCGAGAAGCACAACAAAGACCATGCTACGAAGATGAACAAACACAAGCGCGCCATGATATTTGAAGAAGGAGACCTTGTTTGCTACACCTTCGCAAAGACCGCTTTCCGGATGCAAGGAAGTCCAAGCTTCACCCTCGTAGAGACGGACCTTTCAAGGTTATCAAGCGCATCAACGACAATGCCTACAAGATCGACATCTCTAACTCCAAACACTTGGTCCATGACACCTTCAATGTCGCCGACTTATCGCCATACCTTGGAACATCAAGCGATGAGGATGACCAAGAGTCGAGGATGACTCTTTTCCAAGGGGGGGGGGGGAGATGATGTAGCCCAACCTACCGCTCCTACAACAAGTGGCCCAATGACCAGAGCAAGAGTCCAAGCTCTCCATGATAAGGTGAATTCACTCCTATATATGTGTGATCTCGACACTTCTTTGAATGGTTTGCTACTTCATTTCGATACCTTGTGTGTGCTCAGCTATGGTGGACCTGAAGACCCTATGAAGATGGCCAAGAAGCGACGCAAGATGATGGAGAAGATGACCCGGGGAAGACCCAAGAAGATGGTCAACAAGAAGAAGAAGAAGCGGGGGAAACTGCCTGGCCGGCTCCCGAATCGGCTGGCCACCAGAGCCGCCCGATTCCTAGCCCGGTTAAAACCGGCTCCTAGGCCGGCCGTCCTGCAGACGCGACCGGCTCCCTGTCCGGTTCAACCGGCCAGGAACCGGCCACCCTGCCGAGCCGGCCGGCTCCCAGACCGGCCAGCCTGCACAGCCTGCGTGCTGCCTTGACTTTACGTCATGTACTCCCACCTTTCCCAACCTCGTGGCTTAGACTATAAATAGACCCTTCCCCTTCAGATCTATGGTGAGACTAAGATTTGAGAACTAAAGTAGAGGCTTGCTCCTTCTTCTCAAAGTGTCTCTTTCCTCCTATGGAGATGAATCAAGGCCTCCACATGTGGAGATGAACCAAGGCCTCCTCTTGAGGAGAAGATCCCTGCGTGGATATCAAGGCTCCGCTTGTAGTTGCGATTACTTGCTAATCTTCCCTCTTAGAGTCTGGTACTACCGCTGCGGGCGGGTCTGCACGCTGGAAAGGCTCCCGTGCCTTGTAATCTTATCCCCTTTGGATCTAGAGTATAAATAGTTCGTCCCCTTCCTAGGGTTAGGGTTAGACTATGATTTGGGAACTAAAGTAGAGCCTTGCTCCTTCTTCTCAAAGTGTCTCTTTCCTCCTATGGAGATGACTCAAGGCCTCCCCTTGTGGAGATGAACCAAGGCCTCCTCTTGAGGAGAAGATCCCTGCGTGGATAGCAAGGCTTTCGCTTGTAGTTGCGATTACTTGCTAATCTTCCCTCTGTGAGTGGCTAGATTGGATTGGTTGGATTGACCAATTGGACAAACAATCCTAAGAGTAAGGTGTGCTTGGGAGAGGAGGATTGAGGGCTGCCCACGGGAATTTGTTACCAATCGAGTCTTGCTGGGTTGCTACTTGCTATTTACCCTTATGTGTTAATTTTCCCCTCTTTTGTGCTCTTCGTTCATCGCGTGTTCTTCGTGTTCATCTTTTCCTCCGCACAAATCCGTGAAAATCGGGACCAACCCACATCACTTGCTCCTTCTTCTCAAAGCGTCTCTTTCCTCCTATGGAGATGAATCAAGGCCTCCCTTTGTGGAGATGAACCAAGGCCTCCTCTCGAGGGGAAGATCCCTGCGTGGATACCAAGACTTCCGCTTGTAGTTGCGATTACTTGCTAATCTTCCCTCTTTGAGTGGCTAGATTGGGTTGGTTGGATTGACCAATTGGACAAACAATTCTAAGAGTAAGGTGTGCTTGGGAGAGGAGAATTTGGGGCTACCCTCGGGGATTGGTTACCAATTGAGTCTTGCCGGGTTGCTACTTGCTATTTACCCTTGATTTGAGTGATTCCCCTCTTTTGTGTTCTTCGTTCTTCGCGCGTTCTTCGTGTTCATCTTTCCCTCCGCACAAATCCGTTAAAATCGGGACCAACTTACATCACCAGGCTTGACATGGCCTGACCTGCTCGTGCCCGGCCTCTTCGTGCCGGGCCTTGTCTGGCCATGAAAGCCCGGCCCAACAGACCAAAAAGAACTAATTTTTTAGCCTTAAATTAAGGAAAAAATTCAAAAAACATACTTTCGGGCCTTATCGTGCCTACGGGCTTCTTTCCGAAAAAAAGCCCGGCCTACCACGGGCCTCGTGCCGTGCTTGGCCCGTGCTTTTTTTCCGTCCCTCGGGCTGGCCCGAAAAACCGGGCCTGATAGCCACCATTAGGCGCAGCCACGAAATCCGATCTAGTGGCCACGAGTAGCACAACACCGTCACCGCTTCCTCTTCCTCGCTTCCTTCTACAGCCACTCCTCGTCTCCTCCCCTGCAAGATGCGCACTGAGGCCACCACCACCTCCTCCTAAACCCCAGTCGCGCCATCTTGGCCGCCCTGTCCCTCCACCTCCGCCCCTGCCCGCCCCCCCATGCCCATCGCAGGCATCCTCGCCACGCCCCATTCCTCCTACACCCTTATCCGTTCACCCCTCTGCCTCCCCATCACTTCCACGTCGCCCACGGTCGGACTGGGCACCCTTCACCGTGGCGCCCCTCCGTGAGGGTGCGAGCAGGCACCATCGAGGCGCCTGGCCTCGCGCGCCCCGGCGGCGCCGTGGAGACAGACCGCCTCCCAGCCGACGTGCGCGACCGCACCATGGACGCCGTCGACCACTTCGGCGGCCGCGTCACCATCGGTGACGTCTCCTTCCGCGCCGGCTTGCAGGTTGACCAGGCGGAGCGCGCGCTCCAGGCTCTCGCGGCGGACACCGGCGGCTTCCTGGAGGTGCTCCTCTCTTAGTGCCCCCCCCTACCTACTTCGTGGCTAGCCGTTGGGTCCGCGACGATCTGAGTGTGAAATTGTTGCGATAGGTTTCGAGGGAGGGAGAGGTGCTGTACGTATTCCCCAAGGACTACAGGGCGAAGCTCGCTGGCAAGTCATTCAGAATGCGGATCGAGCCACTGGTCAACAAAGCTAAGGTGTTCGATAGAGGCAACCGACTTTCTTAATCCATGTGAGCCGGTGCTGATTTTTGGTTATGTTTTGCTTCTTTGCAGGAAGTGGGTGCGTATGTGGTGCGGGTATCTTTTGGGACAGCACTAGTTGCCTCCATTGTGCTTGTATACACTACCATCATTGCCATTCTCTCAAGCTCGAGGTATGTATGCTATTGCAAGATAGGGGGTACTGATTATTATATGCTCTAACTTCCAAAGCGATTCAGGCACAATGTTTTCTTCTTTTCTAGCATTCAAATCCCTGCAAGTGATTTTCTGTAAAACACTTCATATGAAACCGTGAAGTGACTTCAATCAATGTAGCCACTGTAGATTGGTGGGGCTTCATCTCTTTGTCTAGAAACTGATCCCTCATCAGTTCCGTTGAAAAAAAATAGGATACCCAGTAGATAGTACATGCCATTCTACCCAGTTCGAAGATTCTGTCTGTGTTAATAAATTATTATTCTTTTATTTCCGAGTTTATACTTTAGCATTTAGCAACTTAGTCATTTATCCTCCGTTTCCCTTCCAGTGATAGCACTTCCTCTTCTAATAGCAGTGATGAAGATAATCGTGGCAGACGGCGCAGATCCTATGGATCTACCATGTTTCTCCCAACAGATCTATTTTGGTAAGCCTCCTGTAGTTTTTGAGTTGGGGATTTGATGAAACATATAACAGTGTCTGAAAATAAATCATTGTGTAGACATCATTTACGATGCAGGCCCCTGTGTCCTCTGCAGGTACTTGGATGCAGGTTCCTCAGGAGGCGACGGGTAGAAAAAGAAAATGGGATGAACTTTATAGAATCTGTAATTCAATAGGGTTTGGCTTGATTGTTCGTTCTACTATGTAATGCTGGCAGGTGTAGATGCGTTGAAACTGTATATTTTCTAACTCAATGCTGTGCAGGTATTTTCATTTGTATTCGGGGATGGCGATCCTAATGACGGGCTTGAAGAAAGAAGGTGGAAGATGGTAAGACTTTCTCATAAAGCACATAGGTGCTTCCATTGGACCTTATCATGACCAGTAATTTTTTGTAGTTTTCCCATACAAATTTCATGTGTATCCTTTGATAAATTCACAGATTGGGCATTATATTTCATCAAATGGTGGAGTTGTTACGGCAGAAGAACTGGCACCGTATCTTGATATATCAGCACTTTCAGAGCAGTCTAGGCATATAACTTTTGCTCCAAAGTGCTATTAAGTATTGTGTGTTTCTGTTAGACCTGATTAAGTTTTCAACTTGTCCTTTGAATAGTTAGTACTCCTATATCAAATGTATAAATACCCACTCCTCTGATTTTTAATACAAGTCTTTTATTATACAGTATGAAAGTATATTCCTTGACGGGATATATTAATATTGATGTTTTGGATGCTATTAATCTTTATCTATATATCGTATAAGACAACCCCACTAAGATGCGTTTATGATTTTCTATCTCAACATGCAACCTACCAACCTCATCTATCATTTTAACCATCCAATTGTCCACCTCATCCATACTTTCAACCATCCAACTATCCACCTCATCCCAATAACACTAAATATCATCCATAATTTTCGCCTCTCAATTGCCCACATCATACTTTGTTTATCTCTACATGTAAACAATCCACATCATCTATTATTTTAGCAATCCAATTGTTAACATCATTAGCTGTTTGATCGATGAGATCACACCATTGTGGGATATAATTACACAGTTTAGTCACGCGTAACTCGATCACCACAATTGTTTCCGTTCTTAATCCTTGAAACCAACCAAGCGATTTTTTTGCCAATTGTTTCTAATGGTGAAAAAATCTTATTGTAATTGGAGATTACATGCTCTCTATATGTAACCATTTAAACAATTTCCAAAAGGCTTATTCAGCGACATGCATGGCATATCTCCATGCAATGTATTCACATCATCAGTGTTTCAGCCTATTAATTCCATCTTATCTACCGGTTTAACTTTTAACTAATGTTCATGCAACATCAAATTAAATTGGTTTAATAACAACCATTTCATAGTCTATTTCAACATGCAAACTATCCACATCACCCTTTTTCAGCCATCCAATTGTCCGTATCATATGCGGTAAGATTAAAGAAATGCTAGTCCAACTCAACATGCAAGCTATCCACATCACACTTTTTTCAACCATCCAATTGTCCATGTCATCCCCCAATAAAATTTGTTAATGATAGTCTACCTCTACATGTAATCTATCCACATGATCATTGTTTTAGCCATCTAATCATCCATGTCATTTGTTTTTACTGTTCGATTTATGAATCACACCATCCAATCATCCTTGTCATTCCTTTTTAGCCATCCGATTTCTGAGATCATGCCTGCCTGCTATGCAATTGTATAATGAAATACAATTCATGCATCTTATACACTTAATTTCGTTTAAATATGTATATTTTAAGAAGATACTCGCTGCAACGTGCGGGCTATCCTTCTAGTTTTATATATGTTTTTTTTGCGAAATCTAGTTTTATAGATTTTAAAACCTAGAAATCTTTCTCTCGGACAGTTTCTATAAGGACTTACATTTGTAGCAATAGCGATTATCGAGATAATTCGAGTGCAATTTTTTTCATAAGAAGTTAGGGATTGAGTTCAGTTTCATGAATCATCATACCTGTTCTACCTTTGGGTGCAGGATGATGAATCATTTATTCTTCCGGTTCTTACACGCTTCCAGGGGCATCCAGAAGTTGACGACCAGGTCCAAATTTTCCTTCTCATATATTGCAGTTAGAGAACCACCATTAACCATAGGGCCCAATATTGCTCTTCTCAATTCTGACACCTTCAACCTCATTACTTAATAAGCCTGACATGCTCGACATAACTGCAAGTGAACTTAAATATAACTTGCTTGGATTGATCAACATTGAAATCTCTAACATGTTTAAAAATAATCATTTTCGTCTGTAGGGAAACATTCTTTATAGATTCCCATCGCTGCAACGTACTGCTTCGTGAAAAGGAGGTGTCAGCAGGGAATATGTTGGTACAAAATGGTCTGCAATGTTCAGTGGCGTCAGAAAGTTTGTGGAAGAGAAACCATGGGAATTCAGGTTGGTATTCAGTTTTAGTCATGAGTTTATTCTTCAAATTAACCTCTAGTTACTATTTCTCCATAAACTTCTATAATTAGCATGTTTGGGTGGAAAAATGTTTGGATCGATATGTCTCACATTAAAACAATGAAGTGCAGTTGAATCCAGAGATAAATAATTGTATGTGTTTTTATTTGATGCATATTTGTCATCAGCTCTAATTTTGCTACCTTGAAATCTGTACTATGTCCTTTGTCCTTGCTGATCGTCTTCATATGCAACCTGGTTATTTTACAGTAAAGCAAATGCATCAGAGAGGGTGATGGTTGCTGGTTTGGGAGGACTCAATCTTTTTGGTGTCATTATTCTGGGGAACTTATTGAAGTAAGAATTATAATTCTTCCTTTGAGGTATCATTTAGTTGTATTGAAATCTCTCCTACTAAACTAATGTTCATTGTGAAGGCAAATGTCAATGACGCCTGGTGGGCTTATCTCATTTGCTGCACAGCTATTTCCCTTGCTTCAGGTATAGCTATGCTACCCTTCCGTTTATTTTTTTATAAATGGGTTGGTAGCAATCCTTCCATTACCATTTTGCAACACATATGGCTGAAAGAAATCATGAACCCTTCCTCTGTTCTGAAGGAAATTTCATATTTCATTATGTCATTCATGTAGCTCTTGGATATATGAATCATATGTTAAACTTATGATGAAAATTATTAATGACATACTGATACCACGTAATCGTTTGTAGATATATGCTGGCTCTTTTTTTGCAATACCATTATTTAGATGGTTGCTGCTACGCAAGACCAACAATGACATTGCAAGGAAGAACACAGCCAGAGAAGAAAGCCCAGGAACTGGTTTCGCCAGAACCTTCTCTCAGAAGAAAGGTAAGAACAATAAAATGTGTATTGCTTTCTGTTCGACTTAACTGAGAATCTAAGTCCAGCAAACTTGAGCTCAACAAACTTTATATTGTTGCTTTTTACTCACATGACATATTTGGAGGAAGTCCAGGTATAGTTAAGAGCATTTTCGCTTTAAACCTGTTGGTCTAAATTTAAATTAGGTCAGTTGTTTACTCCTAGTTCCCATGCATCATAAGATTCTAAAACTAGCGCCACTTTTGATGGGCAGAACCTACCACAGCAAGTGGAATTATTACACAACTTGATCATCTCATGTCAACAGCTACATGATGCAGTAATGAGTGGCTATTGTGTTGTTGGTATAAAGTGAAAATATGTTACAAGCTTTATAATTATTATGGCGAATATATCCTTGTCACATGCTTCAATATTAGTTATTATCAATCTGAGTTTGTCGTGATCTTTTCATCAACTTGCTTTCTGATTCGTTGTTGCATGCCTTTATTGATTTCTTACAACTTGAACTCTTATCTTTTTTCCTTTCTTGTATTATTGAGTGGCATAAATTTAGCTAGTTCTTTCTGGCGTTTCAGTTGCTCAGTGAACGCGACATGGCTGGCTATTGTATTGTTGGTATACAGTGAAAATATATCACTAGCTTGATAATTAGTATTGCGCATATATCTTTGTTCTATTCTTCAGTATTAGTTATTATAGTAATCTTAGTTAGTTGTCATCTTTTCGTCAACTTGCTTTCTGATTCCTTGGCGCATGCCTTTATTGATTTCTTACAACTTAAACTCTAATCTTTTTCTTTTCTAGTATTATTATTGAGTGGCATAATGTAGCTTAGTTCTTTCTTGCTTTTCAGTTGCTCAGTGCACGAGACATGGCTCAGCGGAAGGTGATTACACCAGAGGAGATTGTCTACACAACTGAAAGAGATCTATTGGATCAGGAATATGAAATGAAGGAGTGGGAAAGGCGATTTAAGGAGCTTGAGTCAGACTGAATGTTAATGATCTATGAATCAGGAATATGAAGTGAAAGAGTGGGAAAGGCGATTTAAGGAGCTTGAGCAAGACTGAATGTTAATGATGCATATACTTGACAGTCATATTATGCATGGATGGTTCTATGGTGTGGCTTGCTGATCATTCTTGGGTGGAGGATAGATCTGACTGAACCATTTAACCAAGTTGGCAGAATGCCTAGATGAGAGACTGCATGGTTCTGATGCTGTCTGATATTTTGTGAATTTTTTGCAGAAGCAGTTGGTTTAATTCCATTGATCAAGTCACCGCTGCTGCTGTACATATCTTTAACATTAGTCTGCAAAATTGTATAGATAGTTGTAGTTCAACGCACAGGATCAAGAAATTAAGAACTTGACACGGTAACCAGGGATGATATTACTCCCGATGGTAAGAAATGTAAGGATAATACTCATTATACTGTGGCATCAGACATTAGCATTCTGGAGTCTAGATTGATGACACTGACTGTCAATGTGTTAGCGTGTTCCATCACTGGAGCAATCAGTTGCATCAGAATCAATGTTTTATATAGCGGGCTATAGCAAATAACAAGCAAATAACGCCAACTCTTAAAAGGAGCTATAGTGGGGCTAAATGGGACCTAAGGGCCTATTTGATTCAAAAAAATTGCATAGGATTTTTGGAGGTTCTTCCTTATTTGATTTGTAGGATTGGATCTTATACGAAGTTTTCCTAAGAAATCTTTTGTATTACTTCCCATAGGAATTCTAACATCCATTCCAATCTTTTTTGACAATTTCTTTGGTGGAATTAAACAAACTTTAGTACAAACCAAATCCTATAGGATTGGAGTGTCCATAACATGACAATCCTATGCTTTTCCTATTACTACATTTTTCATATCCTACGAATCAAACAAGCCTAGGCTATAGCAGAAAATTGTAAACGGATTTATTGGCAATATGCTAGAAAAACTATAGCGGGCTATTTGAAACTAGAGGAAATGACGCAAAACCACCTTCTTTGTGGTTAAGCTGTCAGATAACCATCCCTTTGGGGGCAAATGACAAGAGCACCTGACATGGGGATAAAACCCGGGTACCCAAAGGCCCACGGAAGATCCCGAGTGAAACGCAAATTCAGGTGCCCGGCCGCCTCCAGCTGTCCGGCTAAGCCAAGCCGTCTGCCCCGAGTGCAGCCGGACTCCGCCTAGCCAGTCGAGGCACAGCCGAGCGGCGGGGGCAAAAGGAACTGCAGACTCGTCATCAGCATAGTACCCAGACAAGCAGATAACGACAAGCAACGCCCGCCTTATGCGACCAAGGTCAACGATAGCAGCCGGATTCGGTTGCTCGCCAGCCGGATGACCGGCTGCCATTCTCCCACGACGAGCGGAAGACAAGGGCCCGTGTTAGGCGGGTGCGGGGCCGTGCCCGGTATGCCCTCCACGTCGCCCAGGCGTGGGCTAAATCGAGGCCTAGCCCTACGTCTCCCACAGTGCTCAGCAGCCCCGACAGGCGGGAGGCACGGAGCGCTGCCTCGCGCCCGACAAGATCCCAGGCGCCGCCTGCCCGGTCGGCGGGGTCCGGTACCGCAGCCGGTCAGCCCTCCACGACGACAGGCCTACCCCGACATGTCCTACGCGGCTATGGAGTTTGACTGTGCGAAGCGTAGCGCACTGTGCCGCGGACATTTGGCGTCACGGAGAACACCCCTGTAGCCGACACCGGTCGGCTAGCGCGGACCAGCCGGCCCCGCCTATAAGTCGGACAGCCAGGCCTATATAAGACTGTCCGGTGCCCAAGTAGAAGGGGTCGCCTCATTCTTTCTCCTCCCCACACCCGAACCATGGAACACTCCCGAACAGCTCAAGGACCAACTCTGTACCGTGTCCACCATCGATAGAGAGATCGAGCAGGAGTAGGAGTGTTACCTCCTCGGGAGGGCTCCGAACCTGGGTACTTCCGTGTCCGCGCTCCGGCGCAATCCCTGCGGGTGCCGCTTCTGCCCCCATCCTGATCTTAGCCACCCGTGGCATATGCCGTGTTCCACACCACGTCAGCACCACACTACGGGCCTATGCTGTGACGGGAAGCACTCGTTCTTCGGTTTAAGCGTGTTAACACTTTTTCTGACCAACCTGACCCACTGTCAGGTTTACGTGCCAAAGGGAAACGACTTCGATGTCAAGGGCCGTTAGGTTTAGGCGTGGGACCCACCTCGCATCATCTCCAACCTCTCTTCTAACCATTTCTCTGTTTCTTGCTTTTGCTCCAGGCAGGAATCAACGATCGCGAGTTCATTGAGGAGCTCGTCCAGAGGAGTCGCTCGGCCATGCGGTCACCTAGGAGCCCTCGTGCGGCTGTATTGCTCCGCCGTCGTTCTCTACCTCATCCCTGACGCGTCGGCCCCGGAGCCCCTCGAGCGTCGATATGGTAGCCATGGCGGTGCGCGCAAGCGAGGCACTAGCGGCGAGGGCGAGGTCCTAGTCGACGGTGTGCCGGTGTGAGGAAGGCGGCGGGCGATGTCGCACCCGCTGGGATCGGCCGCGACACGCTCTAGCCCGAACACGCAACGCAACATCGCGCTGAAGTCCACCTTGCCAGCGAACTGGTGCACGCCGAGATGAGCACGTCGTGTAGTCGTGGAACAGGTTGCCAGTGAACCCACCGATGGACATCACGAAAATCGTCGTCACGCCCCACTAGAAGAAATATGACGTTTTACCACGGGTCAATTCGTTGTAGAAAGGCTGTTTTTTTTGGATAAAGGGCTTTCGCGACGACGGGGTACTGTGGTGGATGCAGCATGGCTGATTTATTAACCACGACACCGGGATTTCGTGGTAGGTGTGATGTAGGTTGGTCCCGATCTTCACGGATTTGGGCGGAGGGAACGATGAACACGAAGAACAAGGGATGAACACAAGAACACAAAGAGGGGAAACCTCTCAAATCAAAGATAAGTAGCAAGAAGTAACTCAGCAAGATTCAATTGGTAACAATTCCCTAGGGTAGCCCCCAATTCTCCTCTCCCAAGCACACCTTACTCTTAGGATTGTTTATCCAGTTGGTCAATCAAAACCAACCCAATCTATCCACTTCAAGAGGAAAGATTAGCAAGTAGCAAACTACAAGAGGAAGCCTTGGTATCCACTAGAGGGATCTTCTCCACAAGGGGATGTCTTGGTTCATCTCCACAAGGGGAGGCCTTGATTCATCTCCAATGGAGGAAGGGACCACTTTGAGATGAAGGAGCACAACTCTACTCTAATCCCAAATCATAGTCTACCCAGATCTGAGATCGGGAACTCCTATTTCTAGTCTAGAGGCAAAAGGGAAAGGTAGGTGGGGGTAGGTGGAGATTACAAGGCTCAAGAGCCTGGTTGGTTTCCGCAGCAGCGGTAGTACCGCTTGTCTGGGCGGTAGTACCGCTGGTGCGGGCCAAAGCAGCGTTGACTTCGCACGGGCAATAGTACCGCTCGACCGAGCGGTAGTACCGCTGGCGCGGGCGGTAGTACCGGCGGCACTGCGGCCTCAGTGCTGCACATTGGTGCAGAGGGGGGTTTCCGGCGGCACTAGGGGCGGTAGTACCGCCGGCGCGGTAGTACCGCCTGGAGGGGTAGTACCGCCATGGCACTTCTTCCTTCTCTTCTGCTTCTTCTTCTTGACCATCTTCTTGGGGCTTCTTTTGGTCATCTTCTTCATCATCTTGGGCCTTCTCTTGCTCATCTCCTCCACTCCATTGTGGGTCGTCATCATGGTGGTTCCTGAGTATGCACAATGTACCGGCATGAAGTAGCAAGCCATTCAAAGGAGTGTCAAAATCACACATAGAGAGGAGCGAGGTCACCTTATCATGTAGAGCTTTGACTCGTTCGCTTGTCATTGGACCACTTGGCGTGTCATGTGTAGGGCACACTACATCATCTCCCCCCTTGGAAAAGAATCGTCCTTGACTCTTTGCTCTCATCATCACTTGAATTCCCATGGTAAGGCGAGATGTCGGCGACGTTGAAGGTGTCATGTACGCCGTACTTGGACTTGGGGATGTCGACCTTGTATGCATTGTCGTTGATGCGCTTGATAACCTTGAAAGGGCCATCTCCTCTTGGTGCTAGCGTGGACTTTCTCTCGTCGGGGAAGCGGTCTTTGCGTAGATGTAGCCAAACAAGGTATCCTTATTCGAAGATCATGGCGCGCTTAGAGTTTAGAGTAGACTTAGTTTTGAGACATGTGGAACATCGTCGAACCAAGCGATCCACATCCCGGTACATCCTTGGCCAATAGTAATTTGTAGAGAGCATTGCAAAGGTCTTGTCACGTCCAAAGTGTCCCATTAAGGCGCCTCCATGCGATTCCTTCAAAAGGACCAAACGAAGCGAAGACTCGGGTATGCATAGTTTGTTAGCCTTAAACAAGAAACCTTTGTGTAAATAGAAATCACCAATTCCTTTGTGCTCTGAGCATTGAGCAAAAATGTCACCAAAGAAAGCATCAGAAGCATACAAGTCCTTTATCTCATCCAAACCCAAGACACTAATGTCAAGACGTGTAAGTAGGTTGGGCTTGCGGGATAGAGCATCCGCGACCACATTGTCTTTACCATTCTTGTATTTGATTACAAAGGTAAAAGACTCAATGAACTCAACCCACTTAGCATGTCTTTTCTTCAAATTTGTTTGACTTTTCAAATATTTCAACGATTCATGGTCGGAATGAATGACAAATTCATTAGGACGAAGGTAATGTTGCCACACATCCAAAACACGAACCAAAGCAAATAATTATTTGTCATAAATAGGGTAATACAAATGAGCTCCATCTAGTTTCTCACTATGGTATGCAATGGGTCTACCATTTTGCATAAGCACTCCACCAATGCCCAATCCACTTGCATCGCATTCAATCTCAAATGTCTTAGAGAAATTCGGAAGGGCAAGGAGTGGTGCTTCGGTTAACAACCGTTTGAGCTCATTGAAAGCAAAATCATGTGCGTTGCCCCAAATGAAAGGTACATTTTTCTTTGTAAGTTCATGGAGAGGGCAAGCAATTGTGGAACAATCCTTGATGAATCGGCGGTAAAATCCGGCAAAACCAAGAAAACGTCTCAACTCTTCAAGTGACATCGGAAAAGGCCAAGTCCGAATTGCTTGTATCTTTGCTTCATCCACTTCAACACCATCCGAAGAAACAATAAAACCCAAGAAAACAAGTTTGTTGGTGGCAAATGTGCACTTAGAAAGATGGGCATAAAACTTTTCATTGCGCAGAACCAACAAAACTAGAGCAACATGAGAAGCGTGCTCTTCCAAAGATTTGCTATAAATAAGGATGTCGTCAAAGTAGACCACAACAAATTTGCCAATAAAAGGATGCAAAACATGATTCATGAGACGCATAAAAGTAGAAGGTGCATTGAAAAGACCAAATGGCATGACAAGCCATTCGTAAAGACCAAGCTTTGTTTTAAATGCGGTCTTCCATTCATCACCTTCACACATTCTTATTTGGTGGTATCCACTTTTAAGATCAATTTTGGAGAATATAGCGAAACCACAAAGCTCATCAAGCATATCATCAAGTCGAGGGATAGGATGGTGATACCTAACAGTGATGGCGTTGATGGGATGACAATCCATGCAAAGGCGAAGAGTGTTGTCGTGCTTGGGTACCAAGATGACGGGCACGACGCACGGACTCAAGCTCTCGCGGATATGTCCCATGGCAAGAAGTTCTTGTATTTGCCGCTCAATCTCCTTTGTCTCCTCGGGGTTGGTGCGGTAAGGAGCGCGGTTTGGTAGCGGTGCGTCGAGAACAAGGTCGATGCGATGCTCGATGCCGCATAGAGGAGGTAGTCCTGGTGGCACGTCTTGAGGGAAAACATCTTCAAAGTCCTTCAAAAGAGACAATAAAGAAGGAGGAAGGTTTGTGAAAGAGTTAGTCATAGAAACTTCACCCTTTTATATGAGCACATAGTGTGTAAGTTTTGTGGGAACTCTCTTTGAAGTGTCACTCTCATTTGGCTTGTGGCTCTCACTCACTTTATGGTGGATCTCTCACTCACCACTCATCTCACTTGACGAACAATCTTGTTGTGCCCGTGCAATGGTCTTGGCGTTGTCGGCAATGACTTGACTTGGAGTCACAGGACGAAGGACGAAGGTCTTGTCATTGTTCTTGAAGCTATATGATGTAGGTTGGTCCCGATTTTCACGGATTTGGGCGGAGGGATCGATGAACATGATGAACAAGTGATGAACACAAGAACACAAAGAGGGCAAAACTCTCAAATCAAAGATAAGTAGCAAGTAGCAACTCAGCAAGATTCAACTGGTAACAAGCCCAAGGGTAGCCCCCAATTCTCCTCTCCCAAGCACACCTTACTTTAGGATTGTTTGTCCAATTGGTCAATCCAAACCAACCCAATCTAGCCACTTAAAGAGGAAAGGTTAGCAAGTAGCAAACTACAAGAGGAAGCCTTGGTATCCACGAAGCGATCTTCTCCACAAGGGGAGGCCTTGGTTCATCTCCACAAGGGGAGGCCTTGATTCATCTCCATAGGAGGAAAGAGACACTTTGAGAAGAAGGAGCAAGGCTCTACTCTAATCCCAAATCATAGTCTAACCCTAGATCTAGATGGGGAGGTCCTATTTATAGTCCAAAGTCAAAGGGGAACGAAGTAGGTGGGGTAGGTGAGGATTACAAGGCTCACAGGCCTGAGCTGTACCCGCTGCAGCGGTAGTACCGCTAGTCAGGCGGCGGTAGTACCGCTGGTGCGGGCCTGAAATTGGCTCGCTCCACCACGGCGGTAGTACCGCCAGCTAGCGGTAGTACCGCTACTGCGCGCCCGAAGACGTTTTAGGCGGAAGTGGCGGCGGAAGTTCCGCCGGTATGGATCTCGCTTCCACCTCGCCGGTAGTACCGCTGGCTCGGCGGTAGTACCGCTGATGGCGCCCGAAGACATTCTTAAGCGGAAGTGGCGGCGGTAGTTCCGGCGATGCGGGCGCTTCGGTGACGAGGCGGTAGTACCGCTGGGCATCCGGCGGTAGTACCGCTCCTGGCAGTTTCTTTCTTCTTCCTCTTTCTCTTGTCCATCTTCTCGTCCGTCTTCTTGTCCAACCTCGACACGTCCTGGTGATCTTCTGGAGGGTCATACCTGAGGATACACAAGGTGGTGGAATGAAGTAGCATACCATCCAAAGGTGTGTTGAAATCACACATAGAGAGGAGCGAGGTCACCTTTTCATGAAGCGCTTTGACTCTTGATCTTGTCATGGGACCATTGGGTGTTGATGTTGTAGGTGTACTCGGTTGGGCTACATCATCTCCCCCCCCCTTGGAAAAGAGTCGTCCTCGACTTGGTCATCCTCATCGCTTGATGTTCCAAGGTATTGCGATAGGTCGGCGACATTGAAGGTGTCATGGACCAAGTGTTTGGAGTGGGAGATGTCGATCTTGTAGGCATTGTCGTTGATGCGCTTGATGACCTTGAAAGGTCCATCTCCACGAGGGTGAAGCTTGGACTTCCTTTCATCCGGGAAGCGATCTTTGCGAAGGTGTAGCCAAACAAGGTCTCCTTCTTCAAATATCATGGCGCGCTTGTGTTTGTTCATCTTCGTAGCATGGTCTTTGTTGTGCTTCTCGAGCGTAGTTCTTGTTTCCTCATGGAGCTTTCTCATGTAAGCGGCTCGCTTGTCGAAGTCCATGTTAACTTGCTCACGTAGTGGGAGTGGTAGCATGTCGAGCGCGGTGTAGGGGT
Organism: Poa pratensis; assembly: GCA_947311845.1. Taxonomy (NCBI): domain Eukaryota; kingdom Viridiplantae; phylum Streptophyta; class Magnoliopsida; order Poales; family Poaceae; genus Poa; species Poa pratensis. The sequence continues at coordinate 167,823 of CAMZMU010000095.1, read as the reverse complement.
TGGAGCCATAGACGATCTCGAAGGGTGTTCTCTTTGTTGCGCGATGTAATGCTCGATTGTAGGCGAACTCGGCGTGTGGGATACACTCTTCCGAATTCTTCAAGTTAGGCTTGATCAACACACGAAGGAGTGTTGATAGGCTTCGGTTCACCACTTCGGTTTGGCCATCGGTTTTGAGGGTGGTATGCGGTGGAGAATAGTTGCTTGATTCCCATCTTGGCCATCAAAGTCTTCCAAAAATAGCTCACGAACTTGACGTCACGATCCGACACAATGGTCTTTGGCACGCCATGAAGACGGACGATTTCCCTAAAAAACAACGTAGCAATATGTGAAGCATCGTCGGTCTTGTTGCATGGTATAAAGTGTGCCATTTAGAGAATCTATCAATGACGACAAATATGGAATCCTTGTTTGTTTTAGTGCGTGGTAGTCCTAAGACAAAATCCATAGCTATATCGGACATGGGTGATGTGGAATATGCAAAGGTTGTCGTCGTATCGGCATCTTGGATAGGAGACGGGGTCCTGCTAGCCGAGGGTGAACGTAGGGCAAGAAGGTGGACGTCGTCGAGGTCGGGATTGTACACGGCAGTTTACCTAGCTTCAGGCTCCACGGCGGTGGCGGAGCCCTACGTGCTGCTATAACTCACTATAAGGCAATAGCCGTGATACAGGTTACAATGAGTTGGTTGTGTTCATCGTGCCCTAAAGGCGTCCCGAGGTCCAGCTTATATAGGCGGCTGGACCTAGGGTTACAAGGAGATTACGTATCCGGTAAGCATACAGAGTCCTAAACCTAGCCGGCAAGTGCCGCCTTCCGTCTTGGTCTTGGTGTCTTTGTGGGCTTCAGTCTTGGGCCTCCTCCTTGCCGGCATCCGCCTTCCTTGGTCGTCAGCTATCTGGGCCGCCCGGCAGGCAAAGCCTTCACCACCACTGCGGGCCACCCTGGACTAGTCGGATTGATCCATGCTGGTGATACCCCAGTAGGTATATCCCCAACATTAGCCCCTGGAAGGGTTCGAGTTCTTCAGGCGCCGTCTTCTTCTTGTCGGCAACGTCCGTCTTGTCTTGTAGCGGCTGAAGAGCTTGAAGCATTCCAAAGTTGAAAGTAAGCGGCGATCCGCCTAACGTAGTCGGATGTTTTGCCGCCATCATGGGAAAGACGGCCTGACCGCTGTCAGGAATCTTCCCGGCACCAGTCTTGTCATTTGACTGGTCCTGTCAAATGTTGACGGATGACGTCATGCAGTCCACGACAGTTTGGACTTGGGCATGTGTCATGATTATTTCTCCACTACGCACAAGAATCGGGAGAGGGCCGCAGACACCGTTGCCACGACGTGCAAATCGTGGGCACGTGGCGGAAATCGTGCGTCCCCCCAATCTCGCGCACGAATCTTGGCGCGGGAGTTAAATACCCAAAGGGCACGCCGAGGTTGGTCTTCTTCCCCATTCGCACCCACCGCGGCCTCCTCATCTTCCCGAGCTCTCCTCCTCCCCGTACTCAACTCCGGCGAGCACGAGCAGAGCCTCCACGGCAAATGGCGAGCACTCAGCAAGATTCGGCGGCGCGGCGGCGCTGGCTGCGGCCTCGGCGACCACGGCTGGATCTGGATCTGCACCAGCGGCGGCGGCGGTTCCCGCGAGCGCGCCGGTGACCTCTCCTGTCGCCACCCTGGCGCGGGTGAGGTTTCCTCTTCTTCCCCAACTCCGGCGGCGCCTGCAGCATCTGCTCCGACCTTCCCGCTCCCATCCCTAGCGGCGACCAGCACTGAAGCTACGGCGGAAGCTGCCGCCGATGACGACGACCGAGGATGAAGAGGAGACGGCGGACCTTGGCTCCAGGTATTGGCTGCCGTCAGTTATGACGTCATATCTGAAGGAGCTGGAGGAAGGCGGCTACATACCGCCAAAGACGGAATGCTCCTGGAGGGTTCCAGGCGACGAGGCAGTCCCTGACCCACAAGACGGCGAGCGCGTCATGTTGGCGTCGCACAGCCTCCGCGGTATGTCCTTGCCGCTTTCCGCCTTCTTCTGGCGGTGCTTAGTTTTTATGGGCTGCAGCCGCACAACATAGCGCCCAACAGTATTCTAGTGCTAGCCGGCTTCCAGGCTTTGTGCGAAGGGTACTTAGGCATAGCTGCGTCCATAGAGCTATTCAAGTACTGCTTCCTATGCCGCCGGCAAACCATACCAGGCGGCCATCTGGCAACTTGCGGTAGTGTCACCTTCAACTGCCGCCAACCCGACTGGTACCCAAAGATACCATACATCGAGTCGGTGAAGCACTGGACCAGCACTTTTTCTACTGCAAGGACATCCCGACACCCGGCAGCACACAGGGGATGCCTGTTTTGTCAACGGTCCGCCAACCCACAAGGCCTGTTGGACGGCAAAGGTGCCGCTTAGCAGCTTGTCGGCTGAGCTTCGAATTGCCGTCAGGCGGATCGAGTTCTTGACGAAGACGATGATGGCTCCGCAACTTGACGGAGTTGACACCGTCATCTGCTGGGTGTCGAGGAAGATAATGCCACTCCGCCATCGCCCACTGAAGATGTGCGAGTACAAGGCGGATGACGCCGGCAACAGCACCCTTGACCAAGATGCACTAGAGTACCGGCTCAGAGAGCTTGTCAAGCCTCTGTCGGTGAAGGCGGCTGAAGGCGTCGCCATGTTCACCCATGACAACCCAGCCCCAGCGGTAAGCCAAAGCTACTTTGTCATTTCATTGACATCTTTGTCCACTGGGTACTGAATTAATGTTCTGTCTTTTTCCTTTTCAGCTGCAAACCTTGGGGGAGGAAGACTTGGCTCCTAACTGGTACGACACCGGTGCCAGCAAGTCGAAGAAGCGCAAGATGAGCAGCTCCACCAAGGATTTGGAGAAGAGGAAGAAAGCGGCCACCTCGCTGATGCAGAGGATGAGACCTTGGGGAATGTCCCATTCAAGCGGTAGGCAACTTTTGCTTTCCCTGACTTAGCCATTTTGATATAAGTTTGTACTGACAAACTTGCACTTTTCTGCTTACAGGGGCAAGCCTGCCATGCCCAAGCTCCGCGCCAACTGAAATTTCTGCCGGCAGGGGCAAGCCACCACGCTCTTCTCCAGCCGCTGCGCCGACAACGCCCACAGTTGGCGTTCCCGTGGTTGTATGCCAGGGAACGTACAGCTGCTGGTACCGCAGAGGCGGCTACGGAGAAGATGGCGGGCAAAAAGTCAGTTGCCGGCCCTACTTTTTCCAAGACGGCTGAAGCTTCGGCTAATGATGCCGCTCGATTTATTGCCATGAAGCAAGAGATGGACGACAGGATGGCGGCTGACCAAGGCGGATCGTCCTCCCATCCTGGCTCTCAATCTGGCAAAGGGTTGCAAGACCCCCGGCAAACGCTAAGGACCATGCGTGAAGGTACCCGTAAATGGTACGCGCACATGGATGATCTCCACGAGACCCTGCATAACCAACTTGAGGTAATGTAACCTATAGTCCCAGCCCCCGAGCACTTTGGCGGCTGAAAAATTTTTAGCCGGCAAAGTGGTCTCGTTGACTATAGTGCTAACCGCAACGTTGTTTTCGTGCATGCAGGCCGTTCTTGCTTCCAATCTTGAGCTGTTCCGTGCTCAAGAGAAGAAAAACAAAGAATGCCAGCAACTGCAGCAGGACGTGGAGATGAAGGACGCCCAGATTGCGAGCTTGGAAGAGGCTCGCAAAAAGGATGAAGGTGACAAAGTTTTCTTTGCCTTCTTTTCGTCCGACTTCTTTTTCTTTTCCGACAAGTATTTTAGTCGTCTTTCTTTTTATTTGTAGAATTACTAAACACTGCGCAAGATATTCTCAAGAACTCCACTGACATGCAAGCTTTGATGAACGAAGCTGCAGATCTTGCTGGTTGGTGGCAAAGCTGAAGGCGGATCATGCCAAGGAGCTGGATGAGCGGGAGCTGGCCCATGCCGCCGAGGTTAGCAAGTTGACGGGACAACTTGAAGCCATGAGCAACAACCTCGACCAGGTGAACAAGAATGCCAAAGCGCAGCAGGAACAACTGTCACAGGCAGTCCAGCTGGCTCAGGAAACACTTGAAAACCATCTGGACGAGGTCAACGCCATCCACGAGCATGTCTTGGGTACGTCTCTAACCTTCATCTTCTTTGATACTTTGCACTCTTGAAATTTGAAGCTGCAGTGTGTAACTGTTTGTATTTGTGCAGTGCCGGCTAACTTGGGTGATGACATGGCTACGACGCCGCGCCTTGCCCGTATCTTGAAGGTTGGCGAAATCGTCAACCAGATTGTCGGCGCAGGCAAAGCGTTTGCCGCCAAGTTCTACCCTGGGGAGGACGGCGATCCCGTCAACTTCGATGCCCTGCCGGACCTGCTGGAGAAGGCGGCAACCGAACACGACAGCACGCTACGCTCAGCAGCACGAGGCGGCGCCAAGTTGGCATTGGCGATGACGGCGGCGTGGTACCCGGAGGCTGATATTCATCAAGTCACCGAGTACTTCCCCACCGAAGACGAAAACAACCAAGCCATCGTGATGCAGGACGTGCTGCGGTCTGTTCGGGCTATGCGACCCGGGTTGCCAACATGGTTGACATCCGCAAGTTCTACAAGGAACACCCGGATCCGCATGTTGCCATAGCCGATCCCTCCTTGGCGGATCCTGAAGCTGCCGTAGGCGGAGAAGGCGAAGCCGGAGCTGACGAGCGCAGCCCCAGGATGGCGGAGCCAGCCCCAAGAATGCCGGCGTCAGCCCCCAGGATCTCTCACCACCTCCACCAAGGCGGCAACTCCTTGACTGTCCTCCTAATGGCAGCACAAAACACTGCGTTAATCTGTTAACGCAAAAAACTTTATATTTTGGGTTTGTAAATATTTGGGCCAACTTTTATGCTACACTTGGCGGTAGGCTTATTTAAGTGGCCCGCCTTAATATGTATCTCGTTTGCATGTTTAGCTTTTTCATATGTTGGCGGAACCTCATCTTAGTTACTTTAGCTGAGCCAACCAGGTGCAATACCAACTAATTTAGACTCAGAGACCAAAGCCAGCATGTTGGTGCCAACGACATACTACTAGGCGACCCACACACAAACAGACAGATAAGCATATTAGGCGGTGCAAAGATTGTTTGCTTTTTTAGCCGGCAGACGGCAAATGTCAAAAAGTTTGAACCTTAGCACGGAGCAAAAACTTATTTTGTTTGGTAACTTTTATGACAACAGATATATGATTGCGAGAAAAGACAAAAGATGGCATGATCCCAAAACTGAATGAGCAAACCACAGACTTTTATTTCATAATCATATAGTACTTATTACAATGTGGAAATTGCTAAGTGTAAAAAGGACGTAGCTGCTCAATGTTCCAGGTCGCTTGGTTTCTTCATACTTGTCGTCAACCTTCCTTTTGCGCTTGCGACCTCGCTTCTTCTTGTATCCGTCTCGTGCGTCTACCAAGTAATAAGAACCATTGAGCAACACCTTACTGACCACAAAAGGTCCTTCCCAAGGCGGGGATAACTTATGCAAGCCCTTCCTGTCTTGGATTAGGCGGAGGACCAGGTCACCAACTCTAAAACTTCGTTGCCGCACTCTTCTGCTGTGATAACGCCTCAAACTTTGCTGATAGATGGCGGATCGTGCGAGAGCAACGTCTCGTTCTTCATCAAGTAGGTCAAGGCCATCCTGTCTTGCATCTTCTGCGTCTTCCTGGACGTAGGCTTGAATTCTGGGAGAATCATACATCATGTCGGTCGGCAACACTGCTTCTGCGCCATAGACTAAGAAGAAAGGAGTAAACTTGGTTGATCTGTTTGGAGTTGTGCGTAAACTCCAAAGGACAGATTGCAATTCATCCACCCAAGCCCCAGCCGCTCTGTGCAATGGTACTTCGAGACGTGGTTTGATCCTTGTAGGACTAAACCATTTGTACGCTCTACTTGACCGTTTGCCTGCGGATGTGCTACTGAGGCAAGATCTAGGCGGATGCCATGCTTATAACAGTATTCCTCGACTTCGCCTTGCGACAAGTTAGTGCCGTTATCGGTGATAATGCTATGAGGCACCCCGAACCGAGAGATTATTCCCCACAGAAAATTTGCGGCTGTGGCGCCGTCTAGCTTTTTGATAGGCTTAGCTTCAACCCATTTGGTGAACTTGTCTACAGCCACAAGTAAATGTGTGTAGCCACCAGGCGCCGTTTTAAACGGACCAACCATGTCCAAGCCCCAGACTGCGAAAGGCCATGTGATGGGTATTGTTTTAAGCTCTGAGCCGGCATGTGGATTGTCTGGCATAAAGTTGGCAGCCCCTGCATCTTTTGACAATGTCCTCTGCATCTTGCTTGGCTGTCAACCAGTAGAAACCTTGTCGGAAGGCTTTTGAAACAAGGGCGCGTGAGGAAGCGTGATGTCCACATACGCCAGCATGTATCTCATCCAACAGTTCTCTGCCTTCTTCGGGCGAAATGCAACGTTGGTAAACACCAGTGGTGCTACGCTTGTACAATTCGCCTTTGATTATTGTGAATGCCTTGGCTCTTCTTTATTTGCCTTTTCAAAACCTCATCATCCGGTAACTCCTGATTGATCAGGAAGTCCAAATATGGCGTCGTCCAATCCGGCTTTACCAGTAGACGGCATAGCTAGCATGTCAACTGGTTCTGCCGATTCTGGGTCAAGGAGGTCTGCTCCTTTTATTGACGGCTTGTGTAGGTGTTCCAGGAAAACATCTTTTGGTACCTTTTTGCGTTCAGACCCCATTCTGGCAAGTGTATCTGCCGCCTCATTTTGAGCTCTTGGGATGTGGCGGACCTCGTAGCCTAGAAACACTTGGCGAATTCGTCAACGGTAGCTCGATATGCCGCCATTGTCTCGCTCTTTGTGTCCCAAGTACCACGTATCTGTTGCGCCACCAAGTCTGAATCTCCGTAGCAGAGGACACGCTGGACGCCAAGTTCCTTGGCAATGTGTAAACCATGAAGGAGAGCTTCGTATTCAGCAACATTATTAGTTGCCTTGAAGTGAATTTGTAACACATAACTAAGCTTGTCTCCTTGAGGGTTTCTTAAAACAATGCCAGCCCCCGAGCCCTGAAGCATTTTTGATCCATCAAAGTGCATGATCCAATATGCATCTTCAGGGAGAGGTACTTCGTCCATGGCCTCCGTCCAATCTGCTACAAATCTGCTAAGGCTTGAGACTTAATGGCCGTTCTGGGTTTATACGATGTCGAAGGCGGCAAGTTCGATGCCCCATTTGGCAACGCGGCCTGTTGCATCTGTATTATTGATGATATCCCCCAGAGGTGCCTTGCTCACACCGTTATTGAATGCTCCTGGAAATAGTGCCTTAACTTCCTGGCGGCGTAGAAAACACCGTAGACCAGCTTCTGGTAATGCGGATAACGCTGTTTTGAGGCGGAAAATACTTCACTGATGAAGTAAACCGGACGTTGTTCCGGCAAGTCTGAATTTTCCGTCTTGCGTTCCACAACCAGGACCACGCTAACAACCAAGTTAGTTGCCGCGATGTAAAGCAGCATTGGTTCCTGCGAACGAGGAGCTGCCAAGATTGGAGCAGACGTTAACGCGTCCTTGAGTTGCTGCAAGGCGGCGTCTGCTTCGTCTGTCCACTCAAAGTTGTCGGATTTCTTCAGAAGCCGGTAGAGAGGCAGTGCCTTCTCACCAAGACGGCTAATGAAACGACTGACGGCAGCCGCCGAGCCGGCAAGTCGCTGCACGTCCTTCAGGTCCTTGGGCCTGGATATGTTGAGGATCGCTTTGATTTTTTCTGGATTACTTCTATCCTCGTTCGGAAACGATAAAGCCAAGCAATTTGCCGGCAGGAACCCCGAAGACGCATTTTTTCGGGTTGAGCTTCATCCTATATACCCGGAGGCTATCAAAGGTTTCTCTCAAATCGTCAAGCAAATCTGCCTTCTTTCTTGACATGACGGCAATGTCGTCAACATAGACGTGAACATTGCGGCCAATTTGCTCGTGAAGGCATCTTTGCATACACCGCTGATACGTTGCGCCGGCATTTTTTAGACCGAAGGGCATCGTGATGTAGCAGAAGGTCCCGTAGGGCGTAGTGAACGCTGTTTTGATTTGGTCGGATTCTCGCATTTTGATTTGGTGGTACCCGGAGTACGCATCCAAAAAGCACAGCAGCTCGGAGCCGGCTGTGGAGTCTATGACCTGATCTATACGAGGCAAAGCAAAGTGGTCCTTAGGACAGCACTTGTTCAAACCGGTATAATCAATGCACATTCTCATTTCCTTATTAGGTTTTGGAACCATTACAGGATTTGCCAACCAATCAGTGTGTACTACCTCCCTAATGAACTTGGCTTCTTGCAACTTGATGATCTCCTTCCCTATTGCTGTCCGCTTCTTCTCACCGTAGCGCCTTATTCCTTGCTTCACTGGTTTGGCTCCTTCGTAGACGTTAAGAGAGTGCTCGGCAAGTTCCCTCGGGACACCTGGCATGTCGGCTGATGACCATGCAAAGATGTCCTGATTCTCACGGAGGAACCTGACGAGCGCGCTTTCCTATTTGTCGTCCAGCCAGCCCCTATGGTGACTTGCTTGGAGCTGTCACCTGGGACCAGATCCGCCTTCTTTGTGTCTTCGGACGCCTTGAAAGTGTTCTTTTGCTCAGCGGTCTTTACATGCTCCGGCAACTGCGACGTATCAAGCTCCTTTTTCAACATGGCTAACTCCTCTGCGTGGAGGACTGCCTCAGCGAAGGCGGCGTTGCCACGCTCGCACTCCTTTGCTTTCTTGAAGTTGCCATTGACGGTGATTGTACCGTTGGGTCCCGGCATCTTCACTTGCTGTAGATGTAACACGGCCGAGCCATGAACTTGGCGAAAGCTGGCCGTCCAAAGATGGCGTGGTAGGCACTCTTGAAGGGGACTACTTCGAACCTGAGATACTCCGAGCGGTAGTTTGTCTCAGCCCAAAAGTAACCTCCAATTTGATGCTTCCCATTGACTTGGCTTGCTTTCCCGGAACGATGCCATGAAACTTGACTTTGCTGTAGTCAAGCTGGCTTTCCGACAAGTTCATGCGCTTCAGTGTGTCCGCGTAGATGATGTTGAGGCTGCTGCCGCCATCCATCAACACCTTGGTGAGTCTGAAGTTATCGACAATTGGGTCGACGACAAGGGCGTATTTGCCGGGGTGAGGTACGTGATCTGGGTGATCATCTCTATCCCAAGTTATTGGCTCCTCTGACCAGTCTAGATACTGGGGAACATCTGGTACTGTGGCGTTTAGCTCGCGCATCTCCGCCTTTTCTTCTTTGCCGAAGGAGTGCCAAGAAGCACACCAATTGGCCATGTACCTTGGGTATTTCTTTCTTTGCGCACCAGCTTGGGTTCCTCATCCTCGGACATGGAAACTGCCCCATCATCATCTTCCTTCTTTGTCTTCTCAGCCTTTTTGCTCTTTTTTGACTTCCAGCCAACCTCGGGGTCCTTCTTGAAGTCCTCCATGAACCGGCATTCCCCTAATGTGTGGTTAACTTTGCCTAAGGACGCGTGGATTGGGCAGGGCAAGGCTTTTGCCTGATCGTATGTCAGGCGTTGCTTGCTGGAGCCGCCATCTTTACCCTTTCCTTTCCACTTGCGGTTGCCGCCTTTGCCTTCGAAGGCGGCGGCGACCTCGTTTGACGGTCCGGCTTTGTCATCCTGGGGAGCCTTGCGTTTGTGACTTGCTCGCCTGCTTGGCGCCATGTCATGTGCGCCATCTCCATCGCGTGCATCATCATCCGCCTGTGCGTACATGGCTGCTACTTCGAGCATGACTCCGAGATCCTTGACTTGCATGCGTACGAGCTTATGTCTGAGACTTGAGCCCTTCAGGAGGCCTGTGGTGAAGGCATGGATTGCTTGATTGTCGTCTACGTTCTCGCAGCTTGCCTTTGTTTGAATCCACCTTGCCAAGAAGCTTGTAGCTGTTTCATCTGGCTTTTGCACGCAACGAACCAAATCTGTGTATGTATTGGGTCGCTTGTACGTGCCTTGGAAGTGCTGCGTGAACACCTTTTCCATGTCATGCCAACTATGAATGCTTTTCTCCGGCAAGTTTTCGATCCAGCTTCGGGCTGTCCCCTCTAGCATGAGGGGAAGGAAGCGTGCGGCGACGAGGCCATTGCCTCCGGCAATTTCAACTGCCAGCGCGTAGTCCGACAACCATGAGTTTGGCTTGTCCGCTCCATTGTACCTTTGATGAGTTTTTGACACTGATGTCATATCTCGGGTACTTGGACGTTGCGGATGGCTGGGCCAAAGCACTCAGGTCCTAGATAGGCATCCTGCTTTCCAGCCTTGATGTCATTGAGACGATGTCGTGCGTCTTGCGGACTGAGCTGCTTGCCGGATCTGTCGGCGTTAGGCTCGTCCTGCGCTGCCCGGCTGTGCCTAGGCTCGTTGTTGTGTCCCCGGCTTCCGCCTTCGTGCCTGGGCACTGGTGGTGGGGACTGTGTGCGGTCCCTGCTTCTTCTTGGCGGCGGGGCGTTGTCACGATTGCCGCCACTCCTTGGCGGCTGCTTGCTGCCCCTGCTTCCGCCTTCATCCCGCCTAGGCGGAGGGGGTGAGGCCTTGCGCCTGTTGCCGGTTCTGGACGCCTCGTCACGCTGCCTTTTGGGAGGTGGTGACTTGCGCGGGTCCTTGTCCTTCCCTTTTCCGTGGCTACTGGAGCCGGACGGATCTTCGGGGTTGCCACCGGCCGCAGCTTTGCAAGCGTTGGATTTGGATTCCAACTTTCCTCCCCTTGCGTCCGCCATGTCGGCGCGAGAATCAGCACGGGCCTGCTGCTCTAGAGCTTTGTGAGCAAGGATCGATGCGTAGTAAATCTTCTCGTCCTTGTCATAGTCATCATTGTTGAGGATGTCTAAGGCGGCTGCAGTGTTGAGGACAGGGGTGGCGAGGATGATGTCCCCGTTCTTGTCCTTACGCTGCGGCGCTGTAGCCCACTCGAAACCAAGCTTTTGGGCAGGGGATTTGAAGTTGTCAGGATCCCTGCCTTTCTTGCTTTTCTCTCTGCCACAGGTCCTGCCGGCTTGGGCAATGGGTGGTGGTGAAAAGATTGCGCTTGGGGTCTAACTTGGCGGTTATTTGGCGTTTTCCACCTTGGCTTCGTCGAGGAGGCTCTGGACCTCTGCTTGCTTGCTTTTGAGGTACTCAGTTTGCTCCACCAAGGTGTTTCGAAGTTTCTCCAAATCAGCCGGGTTGGTTTTGTCGGTCACCGGCGTGTGCAGAACTTGCCAGGGCCGCCATGTTCCCTATCTTGCTGGGCTCGCCTTTCTCTAGAATCCTCTTCTTCGGAGCCCCAGGAGGCTCTGGAAACAGTGGATCGGTTGCCGGGGTCCCCAGGTTGGCGGCGTCAGTTGCCGCCGCCTGCTCTGAGGCTGCACCGGTGACATCCGCCACAAAAACCTGCTGCATGTTGACGGAGGAGCCCGTAGCCGCCTCAGAAGGCGGAGGATCAGGTGTAACGAAACACTGCTTGACCCGTTGCTCAAACATGCTGGCAGAATCTTCTTCGGAGTCAGAATCTACGTTGACGTGAACGGTAGATCTGGATCCGGCATCCGACATCGCATCATCCTGGAGCAGGAAGAATAGATTCGGGATCTTGACTGTTGGGCTGGGAGTCTGATCCCAGTCCCGTCATGCCGACAAAGTGTAGATCTGAATCTGCGGACTCCTCAGGGAGGCAAACTCAGATCCGTCTTGATTGTAGGGCGGGTGGGATGGCGAATAAATTCGCGGCAACCCATACGCCTCAGAAGTGTAGCCGATGAACACATCGACGCCGCCAAACGGCACAACTCCGCATCCGACAATGTAGTCGTCTGCGGGGATGTAGGACTCGTCGCAGCTGATGTAGTGGTTGTCGCCATAGCGAACAGCGCGGCCGACGGCGATTGTTTCGCCGATGCCGCCTAGGGTTCCCGCCTGGAACGTGACGCCTGACGCCTTAGGCCCCACGGTGGGCGCCAACTGTCGTCGTATCGGCATCTTGGATAGGAGACGGGGTCCTGCTAGCCGAGGGTGAACGTAGGGCAAGAAGGTGGACGTCGTCGAGGTCGGGATTGTACACGGCAGTTTACCCAGCTTCAGGCTCCACGGCGGTGGCGGAGCCCTACGTGCTGCTATAACTCACTATAAGGCAATAGCCGTGAACAGGTTACAATGAGTTGGTTGTGTTAATCGTGCCCTAAAGGCGTCCCGAGGTCCAGCTTATATAGGCGGCTGGACCTAGGGTTACAAGGAGATTACGTATCCGGCAAGCATACAGAGTCCTAAACCTAGCCGGCAAGTCGCCGCCTTCCGTCTTGGTCTTGGTGGCTTCGTGGGCTTCAGTCTTGGGCCTCCTCCTTGCCGGCATCCGCCTTCCTTGGTCGTCAGCTATCTGGGCCGCCCGGCAGGCAAAGCCTTCACCACCACTGCGGGCCACCCTGGACTAGCCGGATTGATCCATGCTGGTGATACCCCAGTAGTTATATCCCCAACAAAGGTGTATATAAGCCATGAGAGTTTAGAGTAGACTTAGCTTTGAGACATGTAGAACATCATCGAACTAGGCGTTCCACATCATGCTTCATTCGTGGCCAATAGTAGTTGGTGGCGAGCATGGCGTAGGTCTTGTCGTGGCCAAAGTGACCCATGAGTGATCCTCCATGAGATTCCTTCAAAAGGACAAAACGAAGCGAAGACTCGGGTATGCATAGTTTGTTAGCCTTAAACAAGAAAGCTTGGTGCAAATAGAAATCACCAATTCCTTTGTGCTCCGAACATTGAGCGAAAATGTCTCCAAAGAAAGCATCGGTAGCATACAACTCATTTATCTCATCCAAACCCAAGACAATAATGTTAAGACGTGTAAGTAGGTTGGCCTTGCGGGATAGAGCATCTGCGACCACATTGTCTTTACCTTTCTTGTATTTGTTTACAAAAGTAAAGGACTCAATGAACTCAACCCACTTAGCATGTCTTTTGTTCAAATTTGTTTGACTTTTCAATTATTTCAAAGATTCATGGTCAGAATGAATGACAAATTTCTTAGGACGAAGGTAATGTTGCCACACATCCAAAACACGAACCAAATCAAATAACTCTTTGTCATAAATGGGGTAATTCAAGCGAGCTCCATCTAGTTTCTTACTATGGTATGCAATGGGTCTACCATTTTGCATAAGCACTCCACCAATGCCCAATCCACTTGCATCGCATTCAATCTCAAATGTTTTAGAGAAATCCGGAAGGGCAAGGAGTGGTGCTTCGGTTAATAACCGTTTGAGCTCATTGAAAGCAAAATCATGTGCATTGCCCCAAATGAAAGGTACATTTTTATTTTTAAGTTCATGGAGGTGCAAGCAATTGTGGAAAAATCCTTGATGAAACGGTGGTAAAATCCGGCAAAACCAAGAAAACGTCTCAACTCCTCAAGTGACATCGGAAAAGGCCAAGTCTGAATTGCTTCTATCTTTGCTTCATCAACTTCGACTCCATCCGAAGAAACAACGAAACACAAGAAAACAAGCTTGTTGGTGGCAAATGTGCACATAGAAAAATTGGCATAAAGCTTTTCATTGCGAAGAACCAACAAAACTTGAGCAACATGAGAAGTGTGCTCTTCCAAAGATTTGCTATAGATAAGGATGTCGTCAAAGTACCACAACAAAATTCCCAATAAACGGACGCAAAACATGATTCATGAGACGCATAAAAGTAGAAGGTGCATCGGAAAGACCAAATGGCATGCCAAGCCAATCATAAAGACCAAGCTTTGTTTTAAATGCGGTCTTCCATTCATCACCTTCACACATCCTTATTTGATGGTATCCACTTTTAAGATCAATTTTGGAGAATATAGCGGAACCACAAAGCTCATCAAGCATATCATCAAGTCGAGGGATATTATGGCGATACCTAACGGTGATGGCATTGATGGGACGACAATCCATGCAAAGGCGTAGTGTGTTGTCGTGCTTGGGTACCAAGATGATGGGCACGGCGCACGGACTCAAGCTCTCGTGGATATGTCCCATGGCAAGAAGTTCTTGTATTTGCCGTTCAACCTCCTTTGTCTCCTCGGGGTTGGTGCGGTAAGGAGCGCGGTTTGGTAGTGGTGCGCCGGGAACAAGGTCGATGCGGTGCTCGATTCCACGTAGAGGAGGTAGTCCCGGTGGCACATCTTGAGGAAAACATCTTCAAAGTCCTTCAAAAGAGACAACAAAGAAGGAGGAAGGTTTGTGAAAGTGTTAGTCATAGAAACTTCACCCTTGCATATGAGCACATAGTGGAGGGTGGATGGGTTCTCTCTCAACTCCCTCATATCTTTTTTGGTGTTAAATAGTGTAAGTTTTGTGGGAACTCTCTTTGAAGTGTCACTCTCATTTGGCTTGTGGCTCTCACTCACTTTATGGTGGGTCTCTCGCTCACCACTCATCTCACTTGACGAACGATCTTGTTGTGCCTGTGCAATAGTCTTGGCGTTGTCGGCGATGACTTGACTTGGTGTCATGGGACGAAGGACGAAGGTCTTGTCGTTGTTCTTGAAGCTATAGTAATTAGTCCTTCCATTATGCATAGCACTTTTCAAATTGCCATGGATGCCCAAGGAGTAGATGACACACGGTCATAGGCAAAACATCACAATCCACGGTATCTTCATAGGCTCCACTCTTGAAGGACACCGGCACCATCTATTGTATCTTGACGGATCCAGTATCACTCAACCATTGCACATGGTAAGGATGTGGGTGCTTCTTGAACTTCAAGTTGAGTTGTCACAAAGTTCCTTACTTGCCAAGTTGTGGCAACTTCCAGCATCTATGATGACCTTGATGGACTTTCCATTGATTCCCGCTCTTGTTTGAAACAAGTTGCATCTTTGGTCTTCTTCCACTTGAACATTGGTGGTTAAAGCTCTTTCCACAACCAAGGAAGGGTTGTTGTCGCCATCACAATATATATCATTTCTTCTTTTTGAGCACTTTGCATTGTGGCGACGTTGTTAAAAGCATTGTACTCATCTTCACTCATAGATTCATACTCTCCCATATCATTGATGATCATGACCTTCTTATTGGTGCACTGAAAGGATTTGTGCCCTTGTCCTCCGCACTTGTAGCATTGCAAGAGTCTTGTGCCGGACGAAGATTCTTGAGGCGCCTTGGTAGCGGGAGGTACTTTCTTGAAAGGTTGAGGCGCTTGAGGTGTCGATGTAGAGACTCTTGGAGGACCTCGTGTGTTTGCTTGAGGAAGAGATTGTGAAGGTGTAGGTGTTGACGAAGATGGCTTGTTGGCGAAGAATGCCTTTGACTTGAGGTATTTGAGCTCTTCAAGCACGTGACACTCGGCCTTTGTTGCTTGATGGACTAACTCAACCAAGTTGGCATATGGTTGGAACTTCACAATCTTCTTGATTGGATAGTTGAGCCCATTCATGAAGCGAGCCATGGATTGCTCTTCGTACTCGTTGACATTGGCTCTCATCATGGAGATTTCCATCTCCTTATAGTACTCATCAACCGACTTCAACCCTTGCTTCAACTCTTGCAACTTCTTGTATAAGTCTCTAGTGTAATGGCTTGGCACGAAGCGCTTGTACATTGTTTCTTTCATTTCAACCCAAGTGTCGATTGGTTGTTGGTGGTTAGCGATGCGTGCATCTTGTAGTTGTTCCCACCACAAGAGGGCATACTCCTCAAACTCCATCGAGGCTAAGGCAACCTTCTTGTTGTCGGAGAAGTGTTGTACGCGGAAGATCTTGTCAAACTTGAGTACCCATGAGAAGTAGGCTTCCGGTCACTTGTGCGGTAGAACTTGGGTATGTCAAAGCGAACATTGGTCAAGTTGTCGTAGTCGCGCCATGGGCACCACGTGGGAATACACGTCCACATCTCCTTCGATTGAGTCCATCACCATTGTGTCGGCTTGACTCGTTATCACTTGACTCGGAACGATGGTGTTGTTGACAATCATGTGGAAGCTCTTGACGAGGACGAGGATCATGTTCAGGATGGTGCTCTTGTTGATGAACGGGTTGTTCGTTATTGTTCGCATTGTCATGATTTTGATGACGTGGCCTTGGAGGATGATGGGGGTGACGTCCTTGTTCATCAAAGTCATTAGCACCTGGTACGCCATTGTCATTAGCCAATGGGTCATGACGATCACGTTGTTGTGGTGGTGGTGATGGTATGCACTCGCGATGTTCAACATTTTGGTGAGGTTGTTCTTGATGCGCATTGGCATTGTTCGCGTGAAGATCATGTGGTTGTTCAACGTTAGGGGGAGGTCGTTCATGGGCGTCGCCTCTTGGATTATGTTACGTTCTTGTCAAGGTTCATGACGTCCATGACGTGCTTGTGTCGACCTTGAGGTGCTTCTTATACGGCTTGAGCGTGAAGAAGCTCGTTGTCACACAAGGTTGTTGAGAGCTTCGGTCACCCGCTCCATAGATGCTTCTTGCGCATGCATGCGGTCATTGAAGTTGGCCTCTTGAGCTTGAAGACGGCGCTCATAGCGTCCTAGGCCATCACGAAGAAGGTGTCGAAGACCAACAAACTCCGTTTGTGTAACATAGCCCTGATCACCGCGAACTCCACCATGGATTTCATCGTCCGAGCTTGAGGTTCCGTATGTAATTCCCCTAAAATTTTCTCAAAAACAAGTGAGATGTGTGGTAAAGAAAAACCAAGACAAACTATATCCCAAGTATAATGTGGCTTGAGAGGAGAATCCGGTTCTAACACCCAACACACACACTTATGAGGATAGGAAGGTATGAAGTGGCAACCAAACAAGCAAATCCGACGACAAGTATATTGTCAAAGGTAGAGAAAATCCACAATGATCCAATTACCAAAGAAACTCTAACCACAAATGATGAAGAAACACACACAAAAGCGAATGATGGGGTTGGGTGACCAAAGGGCGAGCACTCGAAGATATACAACCTAACGAAGACTACGTGCTCAAATGTCACCCAACACAAGAGGGACGCTAGCTCAATTGCCTTTTGATGGGCAACGGATTTGCACAAGTGTTACACTCACTCACTTTGGCGGTACAAGCTTTGTCGCAACCTATAAGAGATGATACTTGGCACTACTCATGTTCTTTTCTTTTGTCGTCACTCTTTTTTTTTTGCTTTTTGACGATGATTCCTTCTCTTTTGCTAGTGCCAAGATCTCTAACGATACAAACTCGCCAATACTTTAAGATAATCACTCGAACAAGTGCAATGCCCCGCAATATCAAAGAGCTAGTCCGATAGGTCAAGGTACACGGGAAGAAGGGCTCACAACGGATTATGATGGTGGGGAAATGTCGAGTCCTTGGTGGCGTCGTCGCTTGGCGTTGAAGATGCGTTGTTGCGGAAGCTTGTCGAGGTCGTAGACGTAGAGCACACCAAGAAAGGACTCAAACCAAAGAGGAAATGCCAAAACGAACCGAAGAAAAAGAAAAATTTCTGAAAATTTCGGCCCGGGCGGTAGTACCGCTCCCAGCCCCGGTAGTACCGCTTCTCGGCGGTAGTACCGCTCCCTGGAGATCTGCAGTTTCTACTCGCGATTTGGGCGGAAATTGGGCTAGAAAATTCCTCGTATTCGTGGGAATTGGCAAAATTGAGGCTGGGGAACGCAACCAAATGTGGAGGTGGTCCTAAAGCAACAGATCCATGGACAAAAATTACCAAAAACGCAATGAATCGACAGATCGGCTCGAATCAAGGAAAGGTATTTTTGGTGGAAATTTTCAAATTTCCTAAAAACAAAGAAAAATTTGGTGGATTTTGGTGGAAACACAAATCAAATCCGTGTCAACCTAGAGCTCTGATACCATATGATTTAGGTTGGTCCCGATTTTCACGGATTTGGGCGGAGGGATCGATGAACACGAAGAACAAGTGATGACACAAAGTGGGGAAAACTCTCAAATCAAAGATAACTAGCAAGTAGCAACTCAGCAAGATTCAACTGGTAACAAGCCCCAAGGGTAGCCCCCAATTCTCCTCTCCCAAGCACACCTTACTCTTAGTATTGTTTGTCCAATTGGTCAATCCAAACCAACCCAATCTAGCCACTTAAAGAGGAAAGATTAGCAAGTAGCAAACTACAAGAGGAAGCCTTGGTATCCACGAAGGGATCTTCTCCACAAGGGGAGACCTTGGTTCATCTCCAAAAGGAGTGGCCTTGATTCATCTCCATAGGAGGAAAGAGACACTTTGAGAAGAAGGAGCAAGACTCTAATCTAATCCCAAATCATAGTCTAACCCTAGACCTAGATGGGAGGTCCTATTTATAGTCCAAAGTCAAAGGGAAACGAAGTAGGTGGGGTAGGTGAGGATTACAAGGCTCACAGGCCTGAGCTGTGCCCGCAGCAGCGGTAGTACCGCTGGTCAGGCGGCGGTAGTACCGCTGGTGCGGGCTGAAATTGGCTCGCTCCATGGTGGCGGTATTACCGCCAGCCAGCGTAGTACCGCTACTGGCGCCGAAGACGTTTTAGGTGGAAGTGGCGGCGGAAGTTCCGCCGGTGCGGATCTCGCTTCCACCACGGCGGTAGTACCGCTGGCTCGGCGGTAGTACCGCTGACAGCGCCCGAAGACGTTCTTAAGCGGAAGTGGCGGCGGTAGTTCCGGCGATGCGGGCGCTTCGGTGACGGGCGATAGTACCGCTGGGCATCCGGCGGTAGTACCGCTCCTGGCAGTTTCTTCTCTTCTTCCTCTTTCTGTTGTCCATCTTCACGTCTGTCTTCTTGTCCAACTCGACACGTGCTTGGTGATCTTCTGGAGGGTCATACCTGAGGATACTCAAGGTGGTGGAATGAAGTAGCATACCATCCAAAGGTGTGTCGAAATCACAGATAGAGAGGAGCGAGGTCACCTTTTCATGAAGCGCTTTGACTCTTGATCTTGTCATGGGACCATTAGGTGTTGACGTTGTAGGTGTACTCGGTTGGGCTACATCACTATAGTAATTTGTCCTTCCATCATGCATAGCACCCTTATCAAATTGCCAAGGACGTCCAAGAAGTAAATGATAAACGGTCATAGCACAACGTCACAATCCATGGTATCTTCATAGGCTCCAATCTTTAAGGACACTTGCACCATGTGTTGAATCTTGACGGATCCGGTATCACTCAACCATTGCACATGGTAATGATGTGGGTGCTTCTTGAACTTCAAGTTGAGTTTGTCACAAAGTTTCTTACTCGCCAAGTTGTGGCAACTTCCACCATCTATGATGACCTTGATGGACTTTCCATTGATTCCCGCTCTTGTTTAAAACAAGTTGCATCTTTGGTCTTCTTCCGCTTGAACATTGGTGGTTAACGCTCTTGCCACAACCAAGGAAGGGTTGTTGTCGCCATCACAATATATCTCACTTGATTCTTCTTGAGCACTTTGCATTGTGGCGACTTTGTTCAAGGCATTGTACTCATCTTCGCTCATATATTCATACTCTCCCATGTCATTGATGATCATGACCTTCTTGTTGGTGCACTCAAAGGATTTGTGCCCTTGTCCTCCGCACTTGTAGCACTGCAAAAGTCTTGTTCCGGACGAAGATCCTTGAGGCGCCTTGGTTGTTGGTGGTTAGCGATGCGTACATCTTGAAGTTGTTCCCACCACAAGAGAGTATACTCTTCAAACTCCATCGAGGCTAAGGCAACCTTCATTTTGTCGAGAAGCGTTGTACGCGGAAGATCTTGTCAACCTTGAGTACCCATGAGAAGTAGGCTTCCGGATCACTTGTGCCGTAGAACTTGGGTATCTAGGAGTATACGGACCCCTCTTACGTCATCTGACCCACGTGCACCCCTCCCAGCCATCTAGGAGTATCAATAGCACTTTTAGGTCATCCTAAAGCACGTGTGACAATCCTAGCCATCTGGACTCCCCGTGGACCCTCCTAGCCATCTAGGAGTATACGGACCCTCCTTAAGTCATCTGACCCACGTGCACCCCTCCCAGCCATCTAGGAGTATCAGTAGCACTTTTAGGTCATCCTAAAGCACGTGTGACAATCCTAGCCATCTGGACCCCTGTGGACCCTTCCTAGCCATTTTAGGAGTATACGGACCCTCCTTACGTCATCTGGCCCACGTGTACCTGATGTAGGTTGGTCCCGATGAACACGAAGAACACGCGAAGAACGAAGAACACAAAAGAGGGAAATCACTCAAAACAAGGGTAAATAGCAATAGCAACCCAGCAAGACTCAATTGGTAACAAATCCCCGAGGGTAGCCCCCAATTCTCCTCTCCCAAGCACACCTTACTCTTAGGATTGTTTGTCCAATTGGTCAATCCAACCAATCCAATCTAGCCACTCAAAGAGGAAGATTAGCAAGTAATCGCAACTACAAGCGGAAGACTTGGTATCCACGCAGGGATCTTCTCCTCAAGAGGAGGCCTTGGTTCATCTTCACAAGGGAGGCCTTGATTCATCTCCATAGGAGGAAAGAGACACTTTGAGAAGAAGTAGCAAGGCTCTACTTTAGTTCGCAAATCATAGTCTAACCCTAACCCTAGGAAGGGGACGCACTATTTAGAATCTAGATCCAAAAGGGGATAAGGTTACAAGGCACGAGAGCCGTTTCAGCGCGCAGGCTCGCCCGCAGCGGTAGTGCCGGCTGGAGCCCGGTAGTACCGAACGTGCGGTAGTACCGGGCCAGTACCGGGCCACTACCGGGTTAGAACTTGACGATACCTGTAGCTCCTGGGAGATCCGGTAGTAGACCCGGTAGTTGGCGCGGTAGTACCGCGCCGGTGTGTGGCGGTAGTACCGGGCGCAAGGAGCGGTAGTACCAGACCCGTGGTCTCTTCGACAGGTGACACGTCAGGCGAGGGCGGTAGTACCGGCTTGGGCCCGGTAGTTCCGCCCGATGCAGTTTGGGCTCCTTCTTGGCTGCTCTCTTGGCCATCTTCTTGGGTCTTCTCTTGGACATCTTCTCCACTCCATTGTGGGTCGTCGTTAAGCTGGTTCCTGAGTATGCACAACGTATCCGAATGAAGTAGCAACCCATTCAAAGGAGTGTCGAGATCACACATAGATAGGAGTGAATTCACCTTATCATGGAGAGATTTGACTCTTGCTCTTGTCATTGGACCATTTGATGGTGTTGTGTTGTGTGCCTAGGTGCACTACATCATACCCCTCCCAGCCATCTAGGAGTATCAGTAGCACTTTTAGGTCATCCTAAAGCACGTGCGACAATCCTAGCTATATGGACCCCGTGACCCTTCCTAGCCATCTAGGAGTATACGGACCCTCCTTACGTCATCTGACCCACGTGCACCCCTCCCAGCCATCTAGGAGTATCAGTAGCACTTTTAGGTCATCCTAAAGCACGTGTGACAATCGTAGCCATTGGACTCCCGTGGACTCCTCCTAGCCATCAAGGAGTATAGGGACCCTCCTTAAGTCATCTGACCCATGTGCCACCCTCCCAGCCATCTAGGAGTATTAGTAGCACTTTTAGATCATCCTAAATCACGTGCGACAATCCTAGCCATATGGACTCCCGTGGAGTCCTCCTAGCCATCTAGGAGTATACGGACCCTCCTTACGTCATCTGGCCACGTGCACCCCTCCCAGCCATCTAGGAGTATCAGTAGCACTTTTAGGTCATCCTAAAGCACGTGCGACAATCCTAGCCATCTGGACCCCCGTGGACCCTTCCTAGCCATCTAGGAGTATACGGACCCTCCTTACGTCATCTGACCCACGTGCACCCCTCCCAGCCATCTAGGAGTATCAGTAGCACTTTTAGTCATCCTAAAGCACGTGAGACATCCTAGCCATATGGACCCCCGTGGACCCCTCCTAACCATCTAGGAGTATACGACCCCTCTTACGTCATCTGACCCACGTGCAGCCATCTAGGAGTATCAATAGCACTTTTAGGTCATCCTAAAGCACGTGCGACAATCCTAGCCATATGGACTCCCGTGGACCCCTCCTAGCCATCTAGGAGTAATGGACCCTCCTTACGTCATCTGACCCACGGGCACCCCTCCTAGCCATCTAGGAGTATCAGTAGCACTTTTAGGTCATCCTAAACCACGTGGGACAATCCTAGCCATCTGGACTGATAGTGGACCAATGACAAGAGCAAGGGTCAAGGCACTTCATGATAAGGTGAACTCGCTCCTATCCATGTGTGATCTCGATACTCCTTTGAATGGCTTGCTACTTCATTCCGATAACCTTGTGTATACTCAGGCAAGACCCTCATGAAGATCTCCAAGAAAGTGTAGAAGTTGGACAAGAATCGAGTCAAGAAGACGAAGGAGAAGGAGAGAAGAATGGAAAGAAGTCCAGGCGGCGGTACTACCGCCGTGACAGCGGTACTACCGCCCCAGGTCCAGACGCGCCTCCGCCCGGATCAAGCTGAGAAGGAAGAGACTGGGCGGTACTACCGCCCCACCTGGCGGTACTACCGCTGAAGCTACCGCCGAAAACGGCCCTCTGTTCGATCTACCGGTAGCGCCAGCGGCACCGTAGCGGTACTACCGCCGGCCAGCGTACTACCGCTGGGCCTGGCGGTACTACCGTCGAGTTGACTTCAGAAGCAGATCGAGGCCTGCCCAGCGGTACTACCGCTGGCTCCAGCGGTACTACCGCTGCGGCGGGAACCTGACGGGTTGAGGGCCCGTGTCCCCTCACTTATCCACCCCTATCCTACCTAGACTATAAATAGAACCTCCCCATCTAGATCTAGGGTTAGACAATGATTTGAGAACTAAAGTAGAGCCTTGCTCCTTCTTCTCAAAGTGTCTCTTCCTCCTATGGAGATGAATCAAGGCCTCCCCTTGTGAGATGAACCAAGGCCTCCTCTTGAGGAGAAGATCCCTGCGTGGATACCAAGACTTCCGCTTGTAGTTGCGATTACTTGCTAATCTTCCCTCTTTGAGTGGCTAGATTGGATTGGTTGGATTGACCAATTGGACAAACAATCCTAAGAGTAAGGTGTGCTTGGGGGAGGAGAATTGGGGCTACCCACGGGGATTTGTTACCAATTGAGTCTTGCCGAGTTGCTACTTGCTATTTACCCTTGTGTTGTTGATTTCCCCTCTTTTGTGTTCTTCGTTCATCGCGTGTTCTTCGTGTTCATCTTCCCCTCCGCACAAATCCATGAAAATCGGGACCAACCCACATCATATGGTATCAGAGCTCTAGGTTGACACGGATTTGATTTGTGTTTCCACCAAAATCCACCAAATTTTTCTTCGTTTTGAGAAATTCGAAATTTCCACAAAAAATAGCCTTGCCTAGATTCGAGCCGATCTGTCGATTCGTTGCGTTTTTGGTAGTGTTTGTCCATGGATCTGTTGCTTTAGGACCCCTCCACCTTTGTTTGCGTTCCCTAGCCTCAATTTTGCCGATTTCCCACGAATTCGAGGAAGTTTTGGAGCCCAATTCCGCCCGATTTCGAGTCAAATTCGCGCAGATCCACGCGCAGCGGTACCAGCAGCGATACCGGGCGGTACTACCGCCGTGCAGCGTACTACCGCCAGGGGCAGCGGTACTACCGCCAGGGCTGATTTTTCAGAAATTTTTTCTTTTCCTCGGTTCGTTTTGGCATTTCCTCTTGGTTTGAGTCCTTTCTTCGTGTGCCCTACGTCTACAACATCGACAAGCTTCCGCAGCAACGCATCATCAACGCCAAGCGACGACGCCACCAAGGACTCGACATTCCTCCACCATCATAATCCGCTGTGAGCCCTTCTTCCTTTCGTGTACCTTGACCTATCAGACTAGCTCGGTGATATTGCGAGGCATTGCACGTGTTGAGTGTTTGTCTTCAAGTATTGGCGAGTGTGTATCGTTAGAGAGCTTGGCACAGCAAAAGTTGAAGGAATCATCGTCAAAAAGAAAAAATCAAAAAAAAAAGAAGAGAAAAGAAAAGAATCAAGTAGTGCCAAGTATCATCTCTTATAGGTTGCGACAAAGCTTGAACCGCCAAAGTGAGTGAGTGAGTAACACTTGTGCAAATCCGTTGCCCATCAAAAAGCAATTGAGCTAGCGTCCATCTTGTGTTGGGTGACATTTGAGCACGTAGTCTTCGTTAGGTTGTCTATCTTCGAGTGCTCGCCCTTTGGTCGACCAACCCCATTATTCGCTTTTGTGTGTGTTTCTTCATCATTTGTGGTTGGATTTCTTTGGTAATTTGATCATTGTGATTTTCTCTACCTTTGACAATATACTTGTCGTCGGGTTTGCTTGTTTCGTTTGCCACTTCATACCTTCCTATCCTCATAAGTGTGTGTGTTGGGTGTGAGAACCGGATTCTCTTCTCTCAGGCTACATTATTCTTGGGAAATTGTTTGTCTTGGTTTTTCCGTGCCACATATCTCACTTGATCTTGAGAAAATGTTTTAGGGGAAGTACAAACGGAAGCTCAAGCTCGGACGATGAAATCCATGGTGGAGTTCGCGGTGATCATGGCTATGTCACACAATCGGAGCTTGTGGGTATGCGACACTTTCTTCGTGATAACCTAGGACGCTACGAGCGCCGTCTTCAAAATCAAGAGAACACCTTCAACGACCGCATGCAAGCTCAAGAAGCAAATATGGAGCGGTTGACCGAAGCTATCAACAACCTTGTGCGACAACGAGCTTCTTCACACTCAAGCCGTACAAGAAGCTCCTCAAGGTCGACACAACCACGTCATGGACGTCATGAAACCTCGACAAGAACGTCATCATGACCCAACCCAAGGCGCGACGCCCATGAACGACCTCTTCCAAACGTCGAACAACCACATGATCTTCACGCGAACAATGCCAATGCGCATCAAGAACAACCTCACCAAAATGATGATCGTCGTGAACGCATACCATCACCACCACCGCAACAACGTGATCGTCATGACCCATTGGCTAATGACAATGGCGTTCCGGGTGCGAATGACTTTGGTGAACAAGGACGTCACCCCCGTCATCCTCCAAGGCCACGTCATCAAAATCATGACAATGCGAACAATAACGAACAACTCGTTCCTCAACAAGAGCTACCTCTCAACATGATCCTCGTCCTCGTCAAGAACTTCCACATGATCGTCCACAACAATGGTGATGGACTCAATCGAAGGAGACGTGGACGTGCATTCCCACGTGGTGGCCATCGTGACGACTATGATGACTTGACGAACGTCCGCTTTGACATACCCAAGTTCTACGGCACAAGTGATCCGGAAGCTTACTTCTCATGGGTACTCAAGGTGACAAGATCTTCCGCGTGCAACGCTTCTCCGACAACAAGAAGGTTGCCTTAGCCTCGATGGAGTTTGAAAAATATGCCCTCTTGTGGTGGGAACAACTACAAGATGCACGCGTCGCTAACCACCAACAACCAATTGACAATTGGGTTGAAATGAAAGAATCAATGCACAAGCGCTTCGTGCTAAGCCATTACACAAGAGACTTATACAAGAAGTTGCAAGAGTTGAAGCAAGGTTTGAAGTCGGTTGACGAGTACTACATGGAGATGGAAATCTCCATGATGAGAGCCAATGTCAACGAGTACGAAGAGCAATCCATGGCTCGTTTCATGAATGGCCTCAACTATCCAATCAAAAAGATCGTGGAGTTCCAACCATATGCCTCTTTGGTTGAGCTAGTACATCAAACTTCCAAGGCCGAGCGCCACGTGCTTGAAGAGCTCAAATACCTCAAGACAAAGGCATTCTACGCCAACAAGCCTTCTTCATCAACTCCTACGCCTTCACAAGCTCTTCCTCAAGCGAACACTCGAGGTCCTCCGAGAGCCTGTAAATCAACACCGCACGCGTCTCAACCTTTCAAGAAAGTACCTCCCACTACCAAAGCGCCTCAAGGATCTTCGTCCGGCACAAGACTTTTGCAAAGCTACAAGTGCGGCAGACAAGGGCACAAATCTTTTGAGTGCACCAACAAGAAGGTCATGATCATCAATGACATGGGAGAGTACGAATCTATGAGTGAAGATGAGTACAATGCTTTGAACAAGGTCGCCACAATGCAAAGTGCTCAAGAAGAAGAAAGTGAGATCTATTGTGATGGCGACAACAACCCTTCCTTGTTTGTGGCAAGAGCTCTAACCACCAATGTTCAAGTGGAAGAAGACCAAAGATGCAACTTGTTTCAAACTAGAGCGGGAATCAATGGAAAGTCCATCAAGGTCATCATAGATGGTGGAAGTTGCCACAACCTAGCGAGCAAGCAACTTTGTGATAAGCTCAACTTGAAGTTCAAGAAGCACCCACATCCTTACCATGTGCAATGGTTGATGATACCGGAGCCGTCAAAATTCAACACATGGTGCAAGTGTCCTTCAAGATTGGAGCCTATGAAGATACGGTTGATTGTGATGTTGTGCATATGAACGTTTGTCACTTACTCCTTGGGCGTCCATGGCAATTTGACAAGGGTGCTATGCATGATGGAAGGACTAATTACTATAGCTTCAAGAACAACGACAAGACCTTCATCCTTTGTTGGGGATATACCTACTGGGGGTATCACCAGCATGGATCAATCCGGCTAGTCCAGGGTGGCCCGCAGTGGTGGTGAAGGCTTTGCCTGCCGGGTGGCCCAGATAGCTGACGACCAAGGAAGGCGGATGCCGGCAAGGAGGAGGCCCAAGACTGAAGCCCACGAAGCCACCAAGACCAAGACGGAAGCGGCGGACTTGCCGGCTAGTTTAGTACTCTGTATGCTTGCCGGATACGTAATATCCTTGTAACTCTAGGTCCAGCCGCCTATATAAGCTGGACCTCGGGATGCCTTTAGGGCACGATTCAACACAACCAACTCATTGTAACCTGTATCACGGCTATTGCCTTATAGTGAGTTATAGCACACGTAGGGACAGCCCGAAGCCCGCGCTGGCAGTTGAAATTGCCGAGCCGGCAATGGCCTCGTCGCCGTGCGCTTCCTTCCCCTCATGCTAGAGGGGACAGCCCGAAGCTGGATCGAAAACTTGCCGGAGAAAAGCATTCATAGTTGGCATGACATGGAAAAGGTGTTCACTCAACACTTCGAAGGCACGTACAAGCGACCCAATACATACACAGATTTGGTTCGTTGCGTGCAAAAGCCAGATGAAACAGCTACGAGCTTCTTAGGAAGGTGGATTCAGACAAAGGCAAGCTGCGAGAACGTAGATGACAACCAAGCAATCCATGCCTTCACCACAGGCCTCCTGAAGGGCTCAAGTCTCAGACATAAGCTCGTACGCATGCAAGTCAAGGATCTCGGAGTCATGCTCGAAGTAGCAGCCATGTACGCACAAGCGGATGATGATGCACGTGATGGAGATGGCGCACATGACATGGCGCCAGGCAGGCGAGCAAGTCAAAAATGCAAGGCTCCCCAGGACGACAAAGCAGGACCGTCAAACGAGGTCGCCGTCGCCTTCGAAGGCAAAGGCGGCAACCGCAAGTGGAAAGGAAAGGGTAAAGATGGCGGCTCCAGCAAGCAACGCCTGACGTACGATGAAGCAAAAGGCTTGACCTGCCCTATCCACGCGTCCTTAGCAAAGTTAACCACACATTAGGGAATGCCGGTTCATGGAGGACTTCAAGAAGGACCCCGAGGTTGGCTGGAAGTCAAAAAAGAGCAAAAAGGCTGAGAAGACAAAGAAGGAAGATGACGATGGGCAGTTTCCATGTCCGAGGATGAGGAACCTAAGCTGGTGCGCAAAGAAAGAAATACCCCAAGGTACATGGCCAATTGGTGTGCTTCTTAGGCACTCCTTCGGCAAAGGAAGAAAAGGCGGAGATGCGCGAGCTAAACGCCACAGTACCAGATGTTTCCCCAGTATCTAGACTGGTCAGAGGAACCAATAACTTGGGATAGAGATGATCACCTAGATCACGTACCTCACCCCGGCAATACGCCCTTGTCGTCGACCCAATTGTGACAACTTCAGACTCACCAAGGTGTTGATGGATGGCGGCAGCAGCCTCAACATCATCTATGCGGACACACTGAAGTGCATGAACTTATCGGAAAGCCAGCTTGACTCCAGCAAAGTCAAGTTTCATGGCATCGTTCCGGGAAAGCAAGCCAAGTCATGGGAAGCATAAAATTGGAGGTTACTTCGGAGCTGAGACAAACTACCGCTCGGAGTATCTCAGGTTCGAAGTAGTCCCCTTCAAGAGTGCCTACCACGCCATCTTTGGACGGCCAGCTTTCGCCAAGTTCATGGCTCGGCCGTGTTACATTTACAGCAAGCTGAAGATGTCGGGACCCAACGGTACCATCACCGTCAATGGCAACTTCAAGAAAGCAAAGGAGTGCGAGCGTGGCAACGCCGCCTTCGCTGAGGCAGTCCTCCATGCAGAGGAGTTAGCCATGTTGAAAAAGGAGCTTGATACGTCGCAGCTGCCGGAGCATGTAAAGACCGCAGAACAAAAGAACACTTTCAAGGCGTCCAAAGACACAAAGAAGGCGGATCTAGTCCCAGGTGACAGCTCCAAGCAAGTCACCATAGGGGCTGGCCTGGACGACAAATAGGAAAGCGCGCTCATCAGGTTCCTCCGTGAGAATCAGGACATCTTTGCATGGTCATCAGCCAACATGACAAGTGTCCCGAGGGAACTTGCCGAGCACTCTCTTAACGTCTACGAAGGAGCCAAGCCAGTGAAGCAAGGAATAAGGTGCTACGTGAGAAGAAGCGGACATCAATAGGGAAGGAGATCATTGTAATGTACCTGCACTTAGAAAATGGCAAGGTACCTATGTATAGTGCAAACCCCTGGATCGTTTCATTTGCACACACAGTTCAAGATGAATATCACAACATTATATCAATTATTACACGAATGATCCAGACTTGGAAAAATAAATGGTTCGATACATCTTTGCATAGCTTATAGCTAGCTCAAAACAAATAAAGCAGCGGAATAAATCTTCAAAGAGCCTCCATCTTCATGATACGCCACAGGCGAAAACATGTTGGTTGTAGACTCGAAACCCAAACGTGACCTTACTCATCGTCAGAAAAGTCTGCAACAAAATAATATTTGCAACAGAGTGGGTCAGATACCATTAAAATGGATCTGGCAAGTGACACTATGTGGACACTTAATGGAATAACTCTATAGCTATATGCATATTTGGCTGGTGGAGTTCAAGGCTATTTTGCATAAAAGCCAATTTTGCCTAACACTTTGTAAAACATTTTCTTCAATAGTTTGAGACAATATGGCATGAAATCCATAGCCTCGTCTACCCTTGTTCACCCATCAAAATTTTACTTAGAAAAATTGAGATGTTGGGAGCCTCCGTTGCCATCCTTGATCAGCTGCTTCAATTGTCCGAACCGGGGACACGGCTAAGTACTTAGTTTTAACTCTGCAGAGGTTGTGCACTTTCACCATTAGACCCAACAAACCCAAACTATCCTCAAGCACTCAATTGTGCTAAGGAAAAGGAGAGAGTTGAGACGAGACTTTTCAGAAGCATATTCCCCATCCCATACCGCTTGACCCGTTCACTCCTACATCCTCTACATCTGCTTGTCAAGCCGGAGGAGTCGACGCAACTTAATCCATCTAGCCAGAGCCCATTTGACTAATGGCTGCACGATAAACAACTTCACTTAGAGAAACATTGGTCCCTTTAATACCCTGGGTGGCAATCCACAAGTGAATAAACACTCAACTCTGGCAGCCATGCAATCCCAAATCCACCCAGGTGATAAATTAACTTAGTAGAATTTAAGCTTTGAATAAAACAAATTTGCATAGCATCTATAATTCTACCAAGTTATCAATAGGATTCTAGACACAACTAGTGTAAAGGAGATAGTAGTTTTGGCATAGCAATACTATCCTACACATGCATATAAAGAAATACACTAAGTCATGCATAGAAAATTACTTAGAAATTTATGGGGTGTGCCACTTGCCTTGGCAACAAGCAGAATAGCAACAGCAATTGCAACAGTCTTCGTTTCCCTCCGGAGATTCTAACACAACAAACAATACATAATGAACAAACAAGTTTCATAAAACTTGTAAGGAAAAAAATAGTCATGCATGATGTGCAAAAAAATTCTAAGGAATAGAGATGCATGCATGCCATGCCATAAAATAATTCTAAGTTAACACAAGACAATCAAGAAGGTCCAAAAATGACTAAGGACCAAGGTCTTAACACTTGGGTCGAAATTTAACTAAGGACTAAAGCTAACACATCAAGTCCAAAATAATTTCTAAGGAAAGTAAACAAAATAAGAAGTGCTAAAATTTTCTAAGGAAAAAGGTATGATAGCAATAGTTGATTAATTTTTCTAAGGACTAACATTTGTTATGGCAAGTACTTAGAATAATTTCTAAGGAAATAACTAAGTTTCTAGATACTAAAAATTTCTAAGGACAAGTTTAGCACTTTTAATGTGTTGAAAATTTCTAAGGAAAAATTCTAAGTGTTCTCAACATTTTATTACCCAAAATTTTCTAAGGAAGAAATATTTCGGTGAGGTGAAATATTTCTGAGTTATATTGCATATAACATGGTCATAATTACTTAGCTAAAATTTCTATTCGAAAATTAATGTGGAGAACAATTTTAATATAATTTACTTATTAAAATAACACCTAAAAGCAATAAAAACAAAATACATGCAAAAATATAGAAAAACACTTCTACAAAAATTACAGAGCAATGCTACGGCCATTACTTATGCAAACAAAATATAGCAAAATATTTTGCTCAATTATCAATTATAATTAAATTATAAACCAAAAAAATATCAATTAAACCATTTTTAAAATTTATCTAAATTAATTTCGTCCAAACCTCCAATTAAGCATATAGAAAGTTTCTACACATTATTACTTTCCAAAAATATAAATTTCATAATTTTCTGATAAAGGAATAAAAATTAATAATAGATCTAATCGCAGGGACTAATCTGTGATGCGCAGGGGCTAAAACTGTAAAGAAAATAGAGAATCTTCGCGCTGAAGTCCCTGTGACGTGTCGTCCACGCGGCGGTCTCCGATTGGTGCGCTCCATCTTCGTGGGCAGATGCGGGCGCGGACGGGTTGCGGGCAGACGCGGACGGATGCGGCGCGGCTTCGCGGCGATGTGACGACGTGACTTCTCCCCATTGGCTGGTACAGCTTCGCGACGTGAAACTGATCTGGAGCGTCCATCTACGATCTAACGGCCTAGATCTACAAGACCAGATGGTCATCGGCGCTTCCGCCGAGTTTCGCCGGAACCCTAGTTCCTACGGTGGCGCCATCGCCGGAGATCTGCTCCTCTACCCTACGAAGCTTGCGGGGATGATGCTCATACCAGAAGAAGCGGAGCGTCGAGGCGGAGACGATGGTGTGGTCGAGGATGTTGGGGAAGCTCCGGGTGGTCTCCAGTTGCTTGCCGAAGTTGTTCCCGCGGCCGGTGCTGGTTGTCGAGGAAGCTCGCGTCGCGCTGGAGCACAAACAAATCGCACTAAAAATCACATGGCTGCGGAAAGACGTAACAAAGAGATTGGACAGGAGATAGGCTCGAGATCGATGGTGCTCACCGGAATTTGCGAAATAAGGCGGCGGCAATGGCGGACGGCGGCGGATCAATGCGCGCAGCCTGGTGGCGATCAAGCTAGGGTTTCTGGGGCAAAAAAGAGAGGAGGGTCAGGAGGTTTATATGGGCGGAAGAGATCGAAAACAACCCGCAAGAATCGCGAGGAAATCGAGAGGATCGTGTTCGTCCCGGACTTGTTTCCGTGCGCGAGAGGAAAGGGGATCGGTGATGTCATCGCCTGCATCACCTGTGGGTCCTGCACGTCAGCGAGAGAGAGGAAAGGTGGGCTCGTGAGCCGCTTGCTGTGCGCGCGCGTGGAAGAAAGAAATGGCTCGGCCCAAATAGCTAGGAGACGTAATTTTTTTTCCAGAGTCCCTTTTTCTTTTCTTTTTTCACCAAATTCAAATAACTTTTAATTTATAACACCAAATCCACTCAACCCAATTTTTATACTTTTGTAAAAACATGCCCCACATGTTAGCATGTATTGGGGATAAAATATTCAAAACTTTATTTAAAATTTGAAATAGGTTCGAAAAGCATTTGCAGAATAAAAGCATTTATTGTTTTTGAGACAATTTTCTCTAAATTTCATAATTTGAATTCAAACACAATGCAAACAATGATGCAATGACATGATGCATGATGCAAATGAAAAGTTTTAAAGTTTTGTGAAAATTGGGATGTTACAATCACCAAGTTGCAAGAAGCCAAATTCATTAGGGAGGTGGTACGCACTGATTGGTTGGCAAATCCTGTAATGGTTCCAAAACCTAATAAGGAAATGAGAATGTGCATTGATTATACCGGTTTGAACAAGTGCTGTCCTAAGGACCACTTTGCTTTACCTCGTATAGATCAGGTCATAGACTCCACAGCTGGCTCCGAGCTGTTGTGCTTTTTGGATGCGTACTCCGGGTACCACCAAATCAAAATGCGAGAATCCGACCAAATCAAAATGTCGTTCACCACGCCCTACGAGACCTTCTGCTACATCACGATGCCCTTCGGCCTAAAAAATGCCGGCGCAATGTATCAGCGGTGTATGCAAAGATGCCTTCACGAGCAAATTGGCCACAATGTTCACGTCTATGTTGACGACATTGCCGTCATGTCAAGAAAGAAGGCAGATTTGCTTGACGATTTGAGAGAAACCTTTGATAGCCTCCGGGTATATAGGATGAAGCTCAACCCGAAAAAATGTGTCTTCGAGGTTCCTGCCGGCAAATTGCTTGGCTTTATCGTTTCTGAACGAGGAATAGAAGTGAATCCAGAAAAAATCAAAGCGATCCTCAGCATATCTAGGCCCAACGACCTGAAGGACGTGCAGTGACTTGCCGGCTCGGCGGCTACCGTTAGTCGTTTCATTAGCCGTCTTGGTGAGAAGGCATTACCTCTCTACCGGCTTCTGAAGAAATCCGACAACTTTGAGTGGACAGACGAAGCAGACGCCGCCTTGCAGCAACTCAAGGACGCGTTAACGTCTGCTCCAATCTTGGCAGCTCCTCGTTCGCAGGAACCAATGCTGCTTTAACATCGCCGCAACTAACTTGGTTGTTAGCGTGGTCCTGGTTGTGGAACGCAAGACGGAAAATTCAGACTTGCCGGAACAACGTCCGGTTTACTTCATCAGTGAAGTATTTTCCGCCTCAAAACAGCGTTATCCGCATTACCAGAAGCTGGTCTACGGTGTTTTCTCTACGCCGCCAGGAAGTTAAGGCTCTATTTCCAGAGCATTCAATAACGGTTGTGAGCAAGCACCTCTGGGGGATATCATCAATAATACAGATGCGACAGGCCGCGTTGCCAAATGGGCATCGAACTTGCCGCCTTCAACATCGCGTATACACCCAGAACGGCCATTAAATCTCAAGCCTTAGCAGATTTTGTAGCAGATTGGACGGAGGCCATGGACGAAGTACCTCTCCCGAAAGATGCATATTGGATCATGCACTTTGATGGATCAAAAATGCTTCAGGGCTCGGGGGCTGGCATTGTTTTAAGAAACCCTCAAGGAGACAAGCTTAGTTATGTGTTACAAATTCATTTCAAGGCAACTAATAATGTTGCTGAATATGAAGCTCTCCTTCATGGTTTACACATTGCCAAGGAACATGGCGTCCAGCGTGGCCTCTGCTATGGAGATTCAGACTTGGTGGCGCAACAGATACGTGGCACTTGGCATAAAGAGCGAGACAATGGCGGCATATCGAGCTACCGTTGACGAATTCGCCAAGTGTTTCCTAGGCTACGAGGTCCGCCACATCCCAAGAGCTCAAAATGAGGCGGCAGATACACTTGCCAGAATGGGATCTGAACGCAAAAAGGTGCAAAAGGATGTTTTCCTGGAACACCTACACAAGCCGTCAATAAAAGGAGCAGACCTCCTTGACCCAGAATCGGCAGAACCAGTTGACGATGCTAGCTATGCCGTCTACCTGGTAAAGCCAGATTGGACGACGCCATATTTGGACTTCCTGATCAATCAGGAGTTGCCGGATGATGAGGTTTTGAAAAGGCAAATCATAAGAAGAGCCAAGGCATTCACAATAATCAAAGGCGAATTGTACAAGCGTAGCACCACTGGTGTTTACCAACGTTGCATTTTGCCCGAAGAAGGCAGAGAACTGTTGGATGAGATACATGCTGGCGTATGTGGACATCACGCTTCCTCACACGCCCTTGTTTCAAAAGCCTTCCGACAAGGTTTCTACTGGTTGACAGCCAAGCAAGATGCAGAGGACATCGTCAAACGATGCAGGGGCTGCCAACTTTATGCCAGACAATCGCACATGCCAGCTCAGGAGCTTAAAACAATACCCATCACATGGCCTTTCGCAGTCTCGCAATCATATATCTGTTGTCATAAAAGTTACCAAACAAAATAAGTTTTTGCTCCGTGCTAAGGTTCAAACTTTTTGACATTTGCCGTCTGCCGGCTAAAAAAGCAAACAATCTTTGCACCGCCTAGTATGTTATCTGTCTGTTTGTGTGTGGGTCGCCTAGTAGTATGTCGTTGGCACCAACATGCTGGCTTTGGTCTCTAGTCTAAATTAGTTGGTATTGCACCTGGTTGGCTCAGCTAAAGTAACTAAGATGAGGTTCCGCCAACATATGAAAACAGCCAAACATGCAAACAGATACATATTAAGGCGGGCCACTTAAATAAGCCTACCGCCAAGTGTAGCATAAAAGTTGGCCCAGAATATTTACAAACCCAAAATATAAAGTTTTTTGCGTTAACAGATTAACGCAGTGTTTTGTGCTGCCATTACAGGAGGACAGTCAAGGAGTTGCCGCCTTGGTGGAGGTAGTTGAGAGATCCTGGGGTGACGCCGACATTCTTGGGGCTGGCTCCACCATCCTGGGGGCTGCGCTCGTCAGCTCCGGCTTCGCCTTCTCCGCCTACGGCAGCTTCAGGATCCGCCAAGGAGGGATCGGCTATGGCAACATGCGGATCCGGTGTTCCTTGTAGAACTTGCGGATGTCAACCATGTTGGCAACCCGGGTCGCATAGCCCGAACAGACCGCATCACGTCCTGCATCACGATGGCTTGGTTGTTTTCGTCTTCGGTGGGGAAGTACTCGGTGACTTGATGAATATCAGCCTCCGGGTACCACGCCGCCATCATCGCCAATGCCAACTTGGCGCCGCCTCGTGCTGCTGAGCTAGCGTGCTGACGTGTTCGGTTGCCGCCTTCTCCAGCAGGTCCGGCAGAGCATCGAAGTTGACGGGATCGCCGTCCTCCCCAGGGTAGAACTTGGCGGCAAACGCTTTGCCTGCACCGACAATCTGGTTGACGATTTCGCCAACCTTCAAGATACGGGCAAGGCACGCGTCGTAGCCATGTCATCACCCAAGTGAGCCGGCACTGCACAAATACAAACAGTTACACACTGCAGCTTCAAATTTCAGAGTGCAAAGTATCAAAGAAAGATGAAGAGTTAGAGACGTACCCAAGACATGCTCGTGGATGGCGTTGACCTCGTCCAGATGGTTTTCAAGTGTTTCCTGAGCCAGCTGGACTGCTGTGACAGTTGTTCCTACTGCGCTTTGGCATTCTTGTTCACCTGGTCGAGGTTGCTGCTCATGGCTTCAAGTTGTCCCATCAACTTGCTAACCTCGGGGCATGGGCCAGCTCCCGCTCATCCAGCTCCTTGGCGTGATCCGCCTTCGCTTTGCCACCAACCAGCAAGATCTGCAGCTTCGTTCATCAAAGCTTGCATGTCAGTGGATTCTTGAGAATATCTTGCGCAGTGTTTAGTAATTCTACAAATAAAAAGAAAGACGACTAAAATACTTGTCGGAAAAGCAAAAGAAGTCGGACGAAAAAAGGCAAAGAAAACTTTGTCACCTTCATCCTTTTTGCGAGCCTCTTCCAAGCTCGCAATCTGGGCGTCCTTCATCTCCACGTCCTGCTGCAGTTGCTGGCATTCTTTGTTTTCTTCTCTTGAGCACGGAACAGCTCAAGATTGGAAGCAAGAACGGCCTGCATGCACAGAAACAACATTGCGGTTAGCACTATAGTCAACGAGACCACTTTGCCGGCTAAATTTTTTTTTCAGCCGCCAAAGTGCTCGGGGCTGGGACTATAGGTTGCATTACCTCAAGTTGGTTATGCAGGGTCTCGTGGAGTTCATCCATGTGCGCGTACCATTTGCGGGTACCTTCACGCATGGTCCTTAGCGTTTGCCGGGGGTCTTGCAACCCTTTGCCAGATTGAGAGCCAGATGGGAGGATGATCCGCCTTGGTCAGCCGCCATCCTGTCGTCCATCTCTTGCTTCATGGCAATAAATCGAGCGGCATCATTAGCCGAAGCTTCAGCCGTCTTGGAAAAAGTAGGACCGGCAACTGACTTTTTGCCCGCCATCTTCTCCGTAGCCGCCTCTGCGGTACCAGCAGCTGTACGTTCCCTGGCATACAACCACGGGAACGCCAACTGTGGGCGTTGTCGGCGCAGCGGCTGGAGAAGAGCGTGGTGGCTTGCCCTGCCGGCAGAAATTTTCAGTTGGCACGGAGCTTGGGCATGGCTGGCTTGCCCCTGTAAGCAGAAAAGTGCAAGTTTGTCAGTACAAACTTATATCAAAATGGCTAAGTCAGGGAAAGCAAAAGCTTGCCTACCGCTTGAATGGGACATTCCCCAGGTCTCATCCTCTGCATCAGCGAGGTGGCCGCTTTCTTCCTCTTCTCCAAATCCTTGGTGGAGCTGCTCATCTTGTGCTTCTTCGACTTGCTGGTACTGGTGTCATACCAGTTAGGAGCCAAGTCTTCTCCTCCCCCAAGGTTTGCAGCTGAAAAGGAAAAACGGAACGTAATTCAGTACCCAGGGACAAAGATGTCAATGAAATGACAAAGTAGCTTGCTTACCGCTGGGGCTGGGTTGTCATGGGTGAACATGGCGACGCCTTCAGCCGCCTTCACCGACAGAGGCTTGACTATTCCTGAGCCGGTACTCTAGTGCATCTTGGTCAAGGGTGCTGTTGGCCGGCGTCATCCGCCTTGAACTCGCACATCTCAGTGGGCGATGACGGAGTGGCATTATCTTCCTCGACACCAGCAGATGACAGTGTCAACTCCGTCAAGTTGCGGAGCCATCATCGTCTTCGTCAAGAACTCGATCCGCCTGACAGCAATTCGAAGCTCAGCCGACAAGCTGCTAAGCGGCACCTTTGCCGTCCACAGGCCTTGTGGGTTGGCGGACCATTGACAAAAACAGGCATCCCCTGTGCTGTGCTGGGTGTCGGGATGTCCTTGCAGTAGAAAAAGTGCCGGTCCAGTGCTTCACCGACTCGATGTATGGTATCTTTGGGTACCAGTCGGGTTGGCGGCAGTTGAAGGTGACACTACCGCAAGTTGCCAGATGGCCGCCTGGTATGGTTTGCCGGCGTCATAGGAAGCAGTACTTGAATAGCTCTATGGATGCAGCTATGCCTAAGTACCCTTCGCACAAAGCCTGGAAGCCGGCTAGCACTAGAATACTGTTGGGCGCTATTGTGCGGCTGCAGCCCATAAAAACTAAGCACCGCCAGAAGAAGGCGGAAAGCGGCAAGGACATACCGCGGAGGCTGTGCGACGCCAACATGACGCCGTCTTGTGGGTCAGGGACTGCCTCGTCGCCTGGAACCCTCCAGGAGCATTCCGTCTTTGGCGGTATGTAGCCGCCTTCCTCCAGCTCTTTCAGATATGCTGACATCATAACTGACGGCAGCCAATACCTGGAGCCAAAGTCCGCCGTCTCCTCTTCATCCTCGGCGTCGTCGTCGTCATCGATGGCAGCTTCCGCCGTAGCTTCAGTGCTGGTCGCTGCTAGGGATGGGAGCGGGAAGGTCGGAGCAGATGCTGCAGGCGCCGCTGGAGTTCGGGGAAGAAGAGGAAACCTCACCCACGGCCACGGTGGCGACAGGAGAGGTCACCGGCGTGCTCGCGGGAACCGCCGCCGCCGCTGGTGCAAATCTAGATCCAGCCGTGGTAGCCGAGGCCGCAGCCAGCGCCGCCGCCACCGCCGAATCTTGCTGAGTGCTTGCCATTTGCCGTGGAGGCTCTGCTCGTGCTCGCCGGAGTTGAGTACGGGAGGAGGAGAGCTCGGGAAGATGAGGAGGCCACGGTGGGTGCGAATGGGGAAGAAGACCAACCTCGGCGTGCCCTTTGGGTATTTAACTCCCGCGCCAAGATTCGTGCGTGAGATTTGGGGGGACGCACGATTTCGCCACGTGCCCACGATTTGCACGTCGTGGCAACGGTGTCTGCGGCCCTCCCCGATTCTTGTGCATAGTGGAGAAATAATCATGACACATGCTCAAGTCCAAACTGTCGTGGACTGCATGACATCATCCGTCAACATTTGACAGGACCAGTCAATTGACAAGACTGGTGCCGGGAAGATTCCTGACAGCGGTCAGGCCGTCTTTCCCATGATGGCGGCAAAACATCCGACTACGTTAGGCGGATCGCCGCTTACTTTCAACTTTAGACTTCAAGCTATTCAGCCGCCTACAAGACAAGACGGACGTTGCTGAAAGAAGAAGACGGCGCCTGAAGAACTCGAACCCTTCCAGGATCTAATGTTGGGGATATACCTACTGGGGGTATCACCAGCATGGATCAATCCGGCTAGTCCAGGGTGGCCCGCAGTGGTGGTGAAGGCTTTGCCTGCCGGGCGGCCCAGATAGCTGACGACCATGGAAGGCGGATGCCGGCAAGGAGGAGGCCCAAGACTGAAGCCCACGAAGCCACCAAGACCAAGACGGAAGGCGGCGGACTTGCTGGCTAGGTTTAGGACTCTGTATGCTTGCCGGATACGTAATCTCCTTGTAACCCTAGGTCCAGCCGCCTATATAAGCTGGACCTCGGGACGCCTTTAGGGCACGATTCAACACAACCAACTCATTGTAACCTGTATCACGGCTATTGCCTTATAGTGAGTTATATCAGCACGTAGGGCTCCGCCACCGCCGTGGAGCCTGAAGCTGGGTAAACTGCTGTGTACAATCCCGACCTCGACGACGTCCACCTTCTTGCCCTACGTTCACCCTCGGCTAGCAGGACCCCGTCTCCTATCCAAGATGCCGATACGACGAAATCCTTCGTCCCATGACACCAAGACTATTGCAAGGGCACAACAAGATCGTTCGTCAAGTGAGATGAGTGGTGAGCAAGAGACCTACCATAAAGTGAATGAGAGCCACAAGCCAAATGAGTGTGACACTTCAAAGAGAGTTCCCACAAAACTTACACTATTCGCCACCAAAAGAGTGATAAGGGAGTTGAGAGAGAACCCTTCCACCCTCCACTATGTGCTCATATGCAAGGGTGAAGTTTCTATGACTAACACTTTCACAAACCTTCCTCCTTCTTTGTTGTCTCTTTTGAAGGACTTTGAAGATGTCTTCCCTCAAGAACTGCCACCGGGACTACCTCCGCTACGCGGAATCGAGCACCGCATCGACCTTGTTCCCGGCGCACCGCTACCAAACCGCGCTCCTTACCGCACCAACCCCGAGGAGACAAAGGAGATCGAGCGGCAAATACAAGAACTTCTTGCCATGGGACATATCCGCGAAAGCTTGCGTCCGTGCGCCGTGCCCGTC
The DNA here is from genome assembly GCA_947311845.1 of Poa pratensis. Taxonomy (NCBI): domain Eukaryota; kingdom Viridiplantae; phylum Streptophyta; class Magnoliopsida; order Poales; family Poaceae; genus Poa; species Poa pratensis. The sequence continues at coordinate 128,180 of CAMZMU010000095.1, read as the reverse complement.
ATCTTGGTACTCAAGCACGACAACACTCTTCGCCTTTGCATGGATTGTCGCCCCATCAACGCCATAACCGTTCGGTATCGCCATCCTATCCCTCGACTTGATGACATGCTTGATGAGCTTTGTGGTTCCGCTATATTCTCCAAAATTGATCTTAAAAGTGGATACCATCAAATAAGAATGTGTGAAGGTGATGAATGGAAGACCGCATTTAAAACTAAGCTTGGTCTTTATGAGTGGCTCGTCATGCCATTTGGTCTTCCAATGCACCTTCTACTTTTATGCGTCTCATGAATCATGTTTTGTGTCCTTTCATTGGGAAATTTGTTGTGGTATACTTTGACGACATCCTTATCTATAGCAAATCTTTGGAAGAGTACACTTCTCATGTTGCTCAAGTTTTGTTGGTTCTTCGCAATGAAAAACTTTATGCAAATCTTTCTAAGTGCACTTTTGCCACCAACAAACTTGTTTTCTTGGGTTTTGTTGTTTCTTCGGATGGAGTCGAAGTCGATGGAGCAAAGATACAAACAATTCGGACTTGGCCTTTTCCGATGTCACTTGAGGAGTTGAGACATTTTCTTGGTTTTGCCGGATTTTACCGCCGTTTCATCAAAGATTTTACCACAATTGCTTGCCCCCTCCATGAACTTACAAAGAAAATGTACCTTTCATTTGGGGCAATGCACATGACTTTGCTTTCAATGAGCTCAAACGGTTGTTAACCGAAGCACCACTCCTTGCCCTTCCGGATTTCTCTAAGACATTTGAGATTGAATGCGATGCAAGTGGATTGGTCATTGGTGGAGTGCTTATGCAAAATGGTAGACCCATCGCATACCATAGTGAGAAACTAGATGGAGCTCGCTTGAATTACCCCATTTATGACAAAGAGTTATTTGCTTTGGTTCGTGTTTTGGATGTGTGGCAACATTACCTTCGTCCTAAGGAATTTGTCATTCATTCCGACCATGAATCCTTGAAATATTTGAAAAGTCAAACAAATTTGAACAAAAGACATGCTAAGTGGGTTGAGTTCATTGAGTCTTTTACCTTTGTAATCAAATACAAGAAAGGTAAAGACAATGTGGTCGCGGATGCTCTATCTCGCAAGGCCAACCTACTTACACGTCTTGACATTAGTGTCTTGGGTTTGGATGAGATAAAGGAGTTGTATGCTACCGATGCTTTCTTTGGAGACATTTTCGCTCAATGTTCGGAGCACATAGGAATTGGTGATTTCTATTTGCACAAAGGTTTCTTGTTTAAGGCTAACAAACTATGTATACCCGAGTCTTTGCTTCGTTTGGTCCTTTTGAAGGAATCACATGGAGGCGTCTTAATGGGACATTTTGGACGTGACAAGACCTTTGCAATGCTTTCCACAAACTACTATTGGCCAAGGATGTACCGTGATGTGAACCTTGGTGCGACGATGTTCGACATGTCTCAAAGCTAAGTCTAC